>JAENHJ010000532.1:1200000-1617500 GCA_025330945.1 Mucuna pruriens | reverse complement strand
AGTCGTGAAATATATCTCTTCATCATCTTCTTTAGCATTAAGCCTCTTCAGGCTTTCATTAGAAAAATACAAGTACTCTTTAGCACTAAGTCTCTTTAGGCTTTCAATAGAGAAATTTTTTTTTACAAGATGAGTAATTCACAAAGTGAGAATAAAACATGTTTAAGATCAAAGATAGAGTTTTATACTCAAAGAAATGTAAAATGAAAAGAAAGTGTCCAATAAAATTCTAATAGTGTTTTTCTTTTGTTCAACAATTCTCTTATATTCTCTTGAAGATGATCCCTTATACAATCACAAGATATAAGTAGTCATTTGAAGAGAGGAACCTTTAATAATCTTTGCATTCAATGTACAAGATATCCTTTTTTATTTTTCTTTTAAAGGAGTCTTGTCTTTTTTTGTTGGAAGAGAAAAGGTGCAACAAAGATGTACTTTAGTTTTTTTTCTTAAAGATGTATTGATTTTCTTTTTTATGGAGAGAAAGTTCCTTTGAGTTTGTTCTTCTCTTCTTCTAAGACAGAACAACAAATCTACTTGATATGTTGACTTGATTCTATAAAACATAGAGCTAGGAAAGGAGTATACATTTCCTTTTCTTTTACCAATACACTATTTCAAAACATCTATAAGATAATAAATGTTAGAGCATAAATAAATAGTCTAAATAAGATATATGACCTTGTTACATTTATATAAATATAATCAATTATTTATGATAAGATAGAAGGTAAGCAAACTTTATATAATCTAGGTAGCACTTTAGACACTTTTCTATACAACATGTTTTGACACTTAAATATATCGAATGTAACACACAATCAATGTATGTACTTTAAAATAATTTTGTTATTATCAAAATAATTTTAGGAGATAGATGTTCTCACATTTTTTGTTCCAACATAAATATGTTTCTAGGACTTGAAAATAAGGAAATATTGACTTTTAGTCCTTAAAATAATCTTTTGTCCCTTTATTTCTTTGAAATGTATCAATTTATGTACTTACCTTTTCACAAAACAAAATTATCTCTTTTTGGTTCTTTATATTTAAAAATAAGGACTACACATGACACATTTACAAAAATAGGATCAAAAGTGGACAATATTTTTTTAGGTACTAAAAGTGAATATTTCTCTACTTGCAAGAACTAAAAACATATTTAATCATATTTTAAAATATACATAAATATTTATTATAAGGTTATATATCTATGAATATTTAATTATCTAAAATTTAGTATATATGATCAACAAGATATTATCACACAATTCAATTATTAGATGATTCCATCCTATGTTTTAATGACAAATAAAACATAAAAAATATTGTTGCATTAAAGCTAACTTTTGCATAAGTATGTAGATAGCAGTTTGTTTGAGTGCTTAATTGAACTAGAAGGGACAACTAATGTATCATACAATCTTTCATTTAATCAACTTTTCGAAATCCGTCAAATGAAGGACTTCAAGCATCTTATAGAAACGACTAAGTTAAAACAACTAACATACTTTCCAAATAAGAGAAATATATGTGAAGGTTATTATATCATCTCTTGACAAACATGATTAGCATAAAACAGTAGCAGACAAGACAATTTTTTTTTAGAAGAAGACAATGCAACACTACACTAAAATGAAAATTTCTACCTACTATGTAAAAAAAAAAACAAAAAAACAGATGCGTGCTTCATATTTGATATTTCTATCTAAACGAAAAATGTATTAAATGCAACACTAAATAATCTTTAATGTTTATATTCAAGACAAGTTTCACCATAGAATTTATATTACAACTCTTATATAAGTGATAGAAACCCAACCGACAAAGATAGATAATTTGCATGACGTTGGAGGTCCCATGACTAGGCTCAAAACCAAAATGATGAAGCAATCTTTGCTAGATCTGAGTTTGGAAATTAAGGAAAGTTTAGAGCAAAGTGAATTAGAGGTTGTACCAAAATGGGTCACTTTATTACAAGTTGATGATGATTGGAACTCATCTTGAAGGATACATATAAAACCCAAAGTCATTGTCATGTAATTTGAGCTGAATAGTTAATTAGGATCCATTTACATGTACCTTCGCATAAATCAATTATTGATAGTTGGTAGAAAAAAGTTTTATAGCTGGTGGCAAAATAAGAAAGTCATTTATGGTGGAAATAAAAGGTTAGTGGGAGTTATAGCAGATGGTATTTTATGTCAATTAAAATATTAATGGGTATTAAATCCATGAGATTTTATGTCAATTAAAATATTAATGAGCATTAAATCCATGAGATTTTATGCATATTAAAATATTAATGGGCATTAATTTCAGGGCTGTCTAGCTAAGTCTATAAATAAACTCTCGTAAGCAATGAGTATGAGAGAATTGATAATTTGAATAAAATTTGTGTTTTCTGTGAGAACTTTTCCTTTTTTCTTAGGATTAAGAACTTTTATAGTGTTGGTTCTACCAGTAAGTCATGGTTAGGGTCACACTTTGATAACTTTGGTTCCTACAAAAGTGTGTAATGCTATGGTCAAGTCCTCCTTTGTTTGCTTTCAAAACGATCAATTAGTAAGATCGTGTCATTTGTTATTGTGAGCTTTGATTTTGAAATCAGGTTTCTATCCTTTAAGGTCTTTATCTTTTTCAATTTTTTATCAAAAAAATATATTCATTTTTTTAATATTTCTCCTACTTTGTGATCTTGATGTATTTTATTTGTTCGTGTCTATTCATCTCCCTTTGTTTACTTCATTAAGTTTGTCATCCTTCCTTTTGCCTCATTGTGTTTTGTTTCCATTTTCTATAAAAAACAATCATACAAAAAAAGAACGAAAGACAAAGGTCAAAAAAAAGAAAATCACAAGAAGTCAATCTATTATTTCGCCTTACATATTGCAATAAAAAAATCTAAACAAAAAAGTTTGAATTTTGGTCATATTCCCCTTGATCTACAATACTTATCATTGTACGTGTCAAACAATCCAAAATTTCTTACTTTGTTCTCTAAAGTTATCAAATTACTACATCTTTATTATTTCTTGTCACAGAACATCATTCTTAAAAGTTCTTATTTAAGAGCTTATAAGGAAAAATTGAGTGGTAAAAGGCAAGAGTAGTGAGACAAAAATAAAGTTAAAAAAAGCAAAATTGAGTGATACACGAAGTGACTACAACATAATTCGAGCGTAAAACACGTGAGAGAGCGCCAGGTGAGAATTTTTTTTGTTTCTTTTCTAACTTGATTTTTGCAATATTTTAATCATGAGTAGAGAAGAAGGAGAACTGGATGTTGATTTCAAATTATTCATCAAGGTTTCTCAAGAACAATTCAAGGCTCTAAATGCAAGATTGATGATTTACAACCTATACCCAGGTATAGGAGCCCTACTAGTTGACACAAAGATAAGGAAGAAGAAGGGGAGTATTCAGATGAAAGATATAATAAAAATGAAAGGAGAAGAAAAGGTGAACGAAGACGTGATAATTACTTGGGTAATATTAAGATGACAATCCTTGTATTCCAAGGGAAGAATGATCCTGAATTGTACTTGGAGCTGGGAGAGAAAAGTTGAACATGTGTTTGATCAGGAAAACTACTTGAGGAGAAAAGGTAAAATTAGCAGTTATTAAATTTACTAACTATGCTAGTATTTGTGGATCAATTTGTGATTAATGAGGTAGAAATGGATAAAGGCCCATTCATATGTGGGAAGATATGAAGTCTATCATGAGAAGGAGATTTGTACTAAGTCATTACCATAGGGACTTGCATAGAAAATTGAAAATTTGATACAAGGTTCTATGAGTGTGGAGGATTACTATAAGGAGATGGAAATAGCCATGACTAGAGCCAATATGAAGGAAAATCGTGAGGTAACTATGGCTAGATTCATTGGAGGTTTAAAGAAAGAGATTGCTGATGTGGTGGACTTGCAACATTATATGGAGATAGAGAACTTGTTGCACAAAACAATTTAAGTGGAGAGGCAATTGAAGTCTAAAAGCTCTTTCAAATTTGCTTCATCTTCTAGCTCTTCATGGAGATCAAATTGGAAGAAAAGTACAGCTGTTACAAATCCTCAAGAAGATGTGGTTGCCAAATATTCAAATGCTCCTCCAAAAGGAAAAATTGACATTGATACATCCTATAGATCACATGATATCAAGTATTTCAAGTGTCAAGGAGTTGAAAATATTGCTTCTCAATATCCAAATAAAAGGGCAATGATTATGATGGATAATGGAGAAGTAGAGAGTGAGAGCTCAAGTGATGATGAAATGCCACCATTGGAGGATTGTAGTGACATGTTAGTTACTGAACCTGTAGATGGAGTTGTACTTGATAATAGGCGTGCTCTTAACATACAACCTAAGGAAGATGGTGATGTAGAGCCACATGAGCATATTTCTCATACTAGGTGCCTTGTTCAAGGAAAAGTGTGCAACATGATTCTAGATGGAGGGAGTTGCACCAATGTAGCTAGCATTATCCTAATGGGGAAAATAAATTTGCAAACTGCCAAACACCCTAGGCCTTATAAGTTGCAATGACTTAGTAATATTGGAGAAGTAAAGGTTGACAAGCAAGTTTCAGTGCCTTTTACTATTGAGAATTACAAAGATGAAGTATTGTATAATGTGGTTCTTATAGAGGCAGGGCATATACTTTTGGGCCACCCATGACAGCTCGACCGCAAGGTAACCTACAAGGGGTATACCAACTGTTTGTCTTTATTTACAATGAAATGAAAATTACTTACTCCATTGTCTCCAAAGCAAGTATATGAAGACCAAATAAAAATGAGGAAAGTAAGAGAGTGTAAGTTGAGAGAAGAACAATTGAGCATTCAAGAAAAAGAGAGAAAAGAAATTATGAGTGAAAATAAGAAGAATAAAGAAAAACATAAAATTGAGTGTAGTGAAGAGAAAAGTAAGAAAATGAGTGCATTTGCAAGGAAACAAGAGGTTGAGAGTGTGTTAGTAGCAAAAAAGAAACTACTTGTACTCTTGTACAATGATGTTTATTTCACTAACGAATTTCATCATTCTTTTCCTTGTGAAGTTGATTCTCTATTACAGGAATTCACTGATATTTTTCCAGATGAAGTGCATGATGGATTACCTCCTTTAAGAGGTATTAGCATTAAATTGACCTCATTCCTTGTTGTCCAATTCCAAATAGACCAGCCTATAGAACAAATTCTGAGGTAACAAAGGAAATTCAAAAGCAAGTGAATGAGTTACTGCAAAAGGGCTTTGTAAGGAAAAAGTCTTAGTCCATGTTCTATTCCTGTTATCTTGGTTCCAAAGAAAGATGGAATATGGGCGCATGTGCATTGGCAATCGCCATCAATAAAATCACTATAAAGTATAGATATCTTATTCTTGGGTTAGATGATATGCTTGATAAATTGTTTGATTATTGTGTGTTTACTAAAATTGATTTGAAGAGTGAATACAATCAAATTCATATGAAAGAAAGTGATGAATGGAAAATAGCTTTCAAAACAAAATATGGTTTATATGAGTGATAGTGGTGTCATTTAGCTTAACTAATGCTCCTAGCACCTTCATGAGGTTAATGAATCATGTTTTATGCTTCTTTCATTGAGAAATTTGTAGTAGTCTATTTTGATGATATTTTGATTTATAACAAGATTTTAGATAAACATGTTGAATATTTGCATGCTATTCGTAATGTCTTGAGAGAAAATAAATTGTATGGAAATCTCAAAAAGTGTTCATTTTGCCTTGAATCTGTTGTGTTTTTAGGTTTTGTTGTAAGCTCAAAAGGAATAAGTGTGGATAGATTTAGTAAAATGGAACATTTCATTGCATGTTCTAAAATCAATAATGCAACACATGTTGTTGATTTGTTCTTTAAAGAAGTTGTCTTGCGTTGGCATGGGCTGCTAAGAACAATAGTAAGTGATAGAGATGTGAGGTTCCTAGGTCATTTTTGGAGGACTTTGTGGAATAAGTTAGAACTAAGCTTTGTTTTCCATTGTTGCACATGCACAAATAGATGGGCAAACTGAAGTTATGAATAGAACAATTGCTACCTTAGTAATTTGGATAGAAAGCAGAAGGCATAATTTGTTAAAGAGTTGCATGCCAAAGTTCGAGCTAACATTGAGAAGAGCAATGAATAATATGCAAGGCAAGCAAATAAAGGACATGTTATGACTTTTGAATCTGGAGATTGCATTTGGGTTCATAGGTGAAAAGAAAGGTTTCCTACTCAAAGAAAATACAAATTGTAGCCAAGAGGAGATGGAATATTTCAAGTGTTAGAAAGGATCAATGACAATGCCTACAAGCTGGATTTATCAACTGCATATGGTAATGTAAGTTCTATTTTGAATTTTATTGATTTATCTTTATTTGTTGTAGGTGAAGAATTTGATTCGAGGACATATCCTTTTGAAGAGGGAGGGAATGATAGAAGCCCAATCAACAAAGACAAAGATAATTTGCATGAAGCAATCTTTGCCAGATCTGAGTTTGAGAATTAAGGAAAGTTTAGAGCAAAGTGAATCAGAGGCTACACCAAAATGGGTCACTTTATTACAAGTTGATGATGATTGGAGCCTATCTTGAAGAATACATATAAAGCCCAAATTCATTGTCATGTAATTTGGGCTGAGTAGTTAATTTGGATCCATTTACATGTATCTTTGCATAAATCAGTTTTTGATAGTTGGTATAAAAAAAAGGAAAAGTTTGATAGTTGGTGCAAAATAGGAAGGTCATTTATAAAAAATAAAGGTTAATTTGGAGTTATAGCAGATGATTTTATGTCAATTAAAATATTAATGTATTAATTTCAGGGCAGCCTAGCTAAGTCTATAAATAAACTCTTGTAAGCAATCAACAGGAGAGAATTGATAATTTGAATAAAATTTGTGTTTTCTTTATGATAACATTTCCTTTATTCTTAGGTTAAAGAACTTTTATAGTATTGGTTCTACCTGTAGGTCGCGGTTAGGGTCACACTTTTAATAACTTTGGTTCTACCGGCAGGTCGTGGTTAGGGTCAAATTCCTCCTTTTACCTGCTTTGAAGACGATCAATTAGTAAGATTGTGTTAATAAGCTTCAAAGTTCACAAGGATAAAAGATGTTGAGTTGAAGAGTTAATGGACTCGTTTACTTTTAACCATTTGTGAAAGAAATAACATATGTAACTTAATGTAACTACTCCAAAGTTTGTATATAGACTATCAAACTTATAGTATTAACTCCTAAAAAAACAATTATTTATATTACTTGCTTTTCATACAAACCTTGGGTTGTTGTTTTGAGCTTGAAGCGACTTGCTTCAAGAATACATTGAAAAGTTCTTAGAGAGACAAGTGAAAAGAATATTTGAGCAATAATGAATCATGTTTCTTGTAGTTTTGTGGTTGGTTAGTGAAATTATTGATGGTATGTCAAGGACCAAACATAGTTATAGTTGGTTAGACGAATCATTATAAAAATATAATGTGCATTTCTTTCACTTCTTTACTTGCTTATTTTATTGCACTAACACTTCAAGAAAAGAAGTTCTTTTTGTGTTAAAACTATTTTAGTTTTTAAAAAGCGGGTTTATATAAATTTGATTTGCATCAAAACAAAAACATAAGAGCATCATTAGAACTAAATGGACATTCAAAAATAAGTGGGACAATGATGTCATAGTATAAAAAGTAAAAGGAGATTAGTAGCTCAATGTTATAACCAACAAGGTGTGGACATTATTGAAACTTTTGTACCTATAGCTAGGCTAGAAACTACTAGGATCATGCTTGTATTTGTTGCATATGAAAATGTCAAGCTTTATCAAATGGATATAAGAAGTACATTTCTCAACAATTTCATAGAAGAATTATTTATTAAATAACCTCTTGATTTTATGCATGTTAGCTTTCAAGATCACATCCTCAAACTAAAAAAGGTTTTGTATGGTCTTAAGAAAAATCCTAGAGCTTAGTATGACAAACTAATATATTTTCTTGTTTTGAATGGTTTTTCATGAGGAAAAGGGGGCACAATTCTTTTTAGAACATGTTCTAACAAATTTTTCATTGTAGTGCAAATTTATGTTGCTGATATTATCTATTGGAAATTATGAACCAAAACCACGACATGGTAAAAAAATCCCATCAAGTAATCCAAGTAAAAGGACATGATTCATGGTTCTAGATGTTATTACCTTTTGTAGCATAGAACCATTCACAGATGCTTTAAATCACTAAAGCATTGCAATAACATTAATGCCTCAATAAAGTCCACATGAATATTCACAAGCATCCCACAAACATAGTTTGGAGTGTGTATTCAAGTATAGTTAAGGAACTATGTTAGAATAATGTTTTCTCACAACTTGAGTGTAAAGTGCGACTAGGATGGTTGATTTTGTGTCTTAGCACATTAAGTGGAGCTAGTTATAAGACCACCCCTTTTAGATACATGAGAAAAATAGATTAATACTTTTGGTAAACTGAAAATATTTAATATTAAACTAATAATTAAAGAAAATTATATTAATTATGATTAATTTAATCATGCTATTATTATCAATTAATTATATATTTTAAAATTAAAATTAATAAAATCTTATTTAAGATCCATAATGTCTCAAAAAAAGATTAAATAAATTAATTTGATTATTGAATTGAAAAGTAAATATTAAATAAATTTGATTAAAATAATTTAATAATTAATTTTGAATCTTAAAAGGTTCAAAATATAATTTTAAAAATAAATTTTAATAAATTATTTTTATTACTTTAAAAATCTCATTTTAAAGTTTTCTTTAAGTTTAATCGTTCATGATTATGAATAAAATTGTCCAACATATATATGTATCTCAAAGTTATTAGAGAAAGGTATGCAACCTGACAAACATGCTCGATCTTACCTTCTTAGTTCCTTACCTGGGGACTACAAAATTTCTTTATAGTGCCATTGTGAATCTTTTCTAATGATTTTATTATTATTTTTGTAAAGTATAGAAAGGACATCTTTAATTAATCTAAATATGTGTCAACCAGGGGACAAATAAAATTTGAAAAAAATAGACATATTTAGTTCTCCAAAAAAATACATCACGTAGATTGTGATCTACCTCTTTTGGTTGGGAAACGTACCTACAAAACAAATGCAAAAAGGAGACATTAGATTACAAATTTTGAGAACAAAAAGACAAACTAAATGGCATGGAATCATCAATTTTTGTGACAAACAGGTATGGCAACTTTAATTCAATCAATACAGTTGTTTGGGGATAGTTTTGGAAGTTTAGTTTTAAAAGAAAAAGGAAGAAGGGATTTTTTTTTAATAAATATTCTTTAATTTCATATTTTTAAAATAAAAAACAATAAATTAATATGTATTTAATATAGGCTTTTGTTATTTACACTCCTTATTAGTTATTACACTCCTCTTTGTCTTTTTATTTATATTCTCAAAAATACTCTTTCATATTAAATTTTTATTACACTTCCTTTTGTCTTTCTATCTTTTAGCACTTTCTGGAAGCAGTGTTCCAAGAAGCAATTTTTAGAGGTTGTCCTAGAAAGCATGGGTGAGCAAAATTTTTAAGCTCGATAGAAACCTAACTAACCGAATGAACTTTCAGCAAAATGAACACTTACTTTTAGACTATCAAGTATTCGGTTTCAAAAATCAGATTAAAGTGTGGGTTCATTCAATCAGTTCGGGTTCCTGAAAATTGAATCCATCGAAACCCAAAACCGATCAAGTATGTAATGTAAAAAAAAAAGTTAAGTATAAAAATGTTTCTTTACTCATTTTGTTCTTCAAATCATTACACTAACCCTAGCTCGCCGCTTTCTCCTTTTCATCTTCTCAAATTTCTTCCTTTCAAAATAATCGTTGTTTGGTGATGCTGTCAAAAATCACTAGATTTCTCTTAATTTTGCAGTTTAGGGACTAACCTAAGTCAAATATCTCAAGGACAAAATCATGCAATGCCTAATCTTGTTGAACAAAAATCAAATCGAATGCTAAAAGGAGGTTTGTGTATAAACATATTCATGCAGAAAATTATTTATGTAGAACAGAATTAAACAAAACAGAATTGAACTAAATAGAATTATGTAACATCAATCTAAGGATTCAATCATGTAATTCTATTATCATGGTTCTAATATCAATCCAAGATTTATTAAATAATCATCTAATATTCATCCATACAAATTGATATCACAATCGTAGTCCCTAATTACCTAACATAGCACAATCCAAAAATTCAAGTAAAATCATAATCATGAAAATAGGCCAAGAATTGGAAAGGAAAGAACATAGTAGAATTTGCATAGGGAAAGATTCAAGAAATCAAACCGAACTACAATCTTAGAACCTTGAATTGATAAGATAGTATATCCTTCCATGGCAATTGTCATAGAAAATGCAGCACTACAAAGCAAGAATAAGAAATGAGAAGAGATGAATCTTGCAATTCAAGAAACCTCCTAAAACTAAAATATCAAAGGTCTGCAAAAAAGTCTAACTGACTTCTAATTAACTAACTAAAACTAATTATTACATGCTTTGGATTCTAAGGTGATCTGGAATAGAGGAATTCGCAACCCAAAGGCCCACCAACCAAGGTCTCAAAATTGGGCTAGAATATACAAAGAAAGACCAAATAAAGTAGGTGTAGATTCTTCAACTTCATGCAGACTTTTGACATTAAATATGATTGAACTAGGCTGAGCCCAAAAGGAAAGAAGTTATAGATATTTGTCTTAGCTTTTCAGGTCTACTAAGATTGTTGAATTTGAAGGTTTGTAGCTCCAGATATGGCCTCATATCAACATCATAATGAGAATTAAGTCCAAAAAAATAAGCAAAGATTAGCGACTAAACCCAATTAAGTCCAATAACCCAAGACTCAATAAATGTGTTAATATTAACTATAAAATGATGTCAAATATGTCTAGAATAAGTCACTATTAAGTGTCTAAAAATGTTCTATTATTGTTCTTCTTTGATTGCTCATGAATTATATTGATTTGGTACTCCTCATGACATACACATGTACCTTTATTATGCTACTTTATTTTTACTCTTGTTCTTGTTGCAGCTGGTGGGTGCATTCAACAAAAGGATAGATGGGAAGATATATCTTGTTTTGTAGCTTTCCTTTCCTCTTTTTTCTTGATGCATGTGGTGGATTGGTGGTCACTACTTTCGTAATCCAGCTCTTTGAATGAGTAATGTCTCCTCATCTAGATTTTCTCTAGTATAGGACTAAAAATTAATTGGACTCAATATTGGCTTATACTCGAAATAACCCATCTGTTTCAAATTGTACTTGGTCTAACCTAAATCTAACCCAAATCGATGTGCAAACGATCGATGATAGGCTATATATTTTCTGACATCAATTTTTAGTGGTTTGGGGTTTTTAGGCCCGAACTCATTTGGACCCACCCGATGCCCACCCCTATTAGAAAGTACTTTCATATTATATTTTACCACTCTCCCTTTGCCATTTTACTTTTCGAAAAAATTTGGAAAGTACTTTGTGGAAAGTATTTTTTGAAAGTATTTTAGAAAGTACTTTCTAGATCCTTTTAAGTGTTCCAAAAAGTATTTTCCAAACTTTTAAAAAATCCTTTTTTTTCTTGTTAATTTTTGAGTTTGTTGTTAGACATGGAATAATATGTTAGTAAGATGTCTGAGGTGGTAAAAATATAAAACAAGAGAGACATCAATGGTGTTACATGAGTGAATAAGACTAAAATATGAAAGGAAAGTGATAGACATTATTGTGAGCGTAAGCATACTAGTAACCATGTTTTGAATTGAAAGGTTTAAGAGATGAATCTACGTTGGAACTTGGAGAATGAAATACCCTAACGTTGGAGCAAGAGAACAACAAAGGGAGGAAAGAAATGAAGGAAGTGTGGTGAAAGAGAAGAAAAAGTGTGTTGTGAAAGAGGAAATGTGTTCTGAAAAAAGATATGTGTCTTTATAGAAGAATGTTTTGAAAGAGGGAGTGCATTCTAAAAGGGAGTGCGACGCGATGAAGTGCATAATGTTTGAAAGGAAAAAATAAAAAAGGTTATTTAAGTAAATTGACTTTTAAAATTAAAAAAAGAAAAGTGGAGTGTACTAGCAAATAGGAGGGTGTAAATAGAAAAAGCCTTTAATATGTCTATTTACTTTTATAAATTTTCTATCTAAAATGGATGAGACTTTGATTGCAAATAGGATGTTGTTAGTCTTATTTATAGGTGGGTTGCATCTAAACTAGTTGATTTTGACTAAGACTCTTAGGAAACTGATCACTTGAGCAATGAAAAGAGGTGGGTACATGAGTATGAGGCACGAATGTTTAACTTGTGGACCAAGAAAATTATGATCAACTACGATGCTAGTCCATTTAAATGTGGACTTACTTTTGGTCTAGTCCATTTAACTCGCATGTTAAATAGGTTTGGTTAATAGGTTAAAGAGTTAGCCCAAAGACCAACTATTTATTTTTAAATATTATTTATTATTTTGTACTTTTATTTACTTAAAATTATATTGTGTGATTAAGATTATTAACTATTTGAAGAATTATTATTTGATGTTTAGTATATATTTACATTTTTTTTAGTATTTGTATATTTATAATATTTTGATATATAAAGTTAAAGTGGTGTTGGAGATTTTTTTAATTTTTGTTATTTCATTAAGCATCATATATTCTACATTTTTTTTGTTAATCTTATGTTAGATATTTCAATTATTATTATTTTTTAGGTTTTTAATTTTTTACAATTTTTTATATTTTTATTGCTGGACCTGTAAACCAATTCATTAACCTCCATGTTAAGTAGGTTGAGCATGGATAAGATAAAAAAATGTGATTCATTTAGTAAGCGAGTTAACTTAATCCGATCCTTTTGGATCAAAACAAATCGAGCTAAATGAATTAGGTTGACCCATATACCCACTTATAATTGGGGTACCTTTCATAGTGAAGTTGATGGTGTAAGTATCAAGTTTGGGCTAGAATCTTTAGCCAGGGCCTGAGGCCCCTTTGGCCAAATATATGTATTTGTCCTTAAATATAAGACTCTTATAAGAAGTTAATACTCATTATAAAAGTTGGTTAATATAATTAGTAGCATTAAATTTGTTAATAATTTGTATATTTTTTAAAAGTATCATTAAATTTATCTTTAAAATTATTGAGACTTGTCATCTCACTTTTTCCACTTAATTACTCTCCACTTGATTAATTAATTATGTTAGTTATCTTTTTAAATTTTGATATGAGAGAATAAAATTATCTTATTAATTTATAGAATTTAATGTAAAGTAATTTTTAGTCAAAAAATAATTAATGCAAATGACAATTTGAAAAGAATCTTATAAATGAAACTTCAAAAAGCTTAAATATATTTTAATCCCTTCAAATAGGTCGTGTTTGTTTTTAGTCCTTCCAAAAATTTTTTCATTTTTTTAGATCTAATTTTTTTTAGTGTTCTTTTTTAGTTATTACTATTAATTAAGATAATTAAGGTAATAAAGAATATTTTAAATTAAGATAATTATGTTACTTTTAGGTACGCAATTCAATTAAGTAATGCAAGTATTATTTTATATAAATAAGGTAGTTCCATATAATTTTCTTTTATAACTTATTTTTAATATATTATATTGCTCTTTAAACTATTTTTATCTTTTAATTCACTAATTTAGTTTTAACATTATATTTAAAAAATATATAATTTATTTAGATGTTTATAATTTAATTTTAATATATTATTTTTATGTTATTTTTTTATTTCAATTCATGAATAGATAAAAATATTTTTTGAAATATATTAAAAAATAAACTATATTATCGACTGTGAAATTAATATATTAAAATTAAATTATAAGCACATAATTAAATTATATATTTTTAAGAATATAAAATTAAAAGTAAATTAGTCGATTGAAAAATAAGAACAATATTAAAAATAATAATAACCACCGCTCATAATATATTAAAAATAAATTATATGTTATTAACTTATTTATATAAAATAATAAATACATTAGTTAATACACTTAAAAATAATCTAATTATCTTAATTTAAAATATTTTTATTATTTTATTTATTTTAATTAATATTGTTTATTGTATCATTCATGTCAACATCAAACTAATTAGAAATAGTGATAAATAGTAAAAATGAATATTAAGGAAATGTTACGGATTTAAAAAAATAAAAAAATTATAATAAATCAAACAAGAAAAAGTCATGTTATAACATATTTGATTCATTTAAAAAAATTCTTACATGTAAATACGAAAAAAATTTTGAAACATACCGATATTGACTTTCAAATCTACTTAAATGTGCTTGTACTTAACGAAGATGTAATATAGAGTTACACCCTATTTGTAATGATAAATATTATATAACTATGTTAATTTAAAAATAAAATTTTTGTTTTCTTTTTCGTTCTTCTCTAAAACACAAATCCTAATATCGCCTAGTAAAATTATGAGGTTCGGTGGGACTAGAAAAATGAGCATCAGTTGCCAAATTTATGGTATATGCCTTGGTTTTCATGAACAAATCATGCAAACATTATCACCAAATTTAACACAAATGAACAAACATTGATGGCTCTTTCAACTTTCAAGAGTTTAAAAGAAAGTGTTTTTTATAAGACTTTTTACTAGTTTGAGTTTGTAATAATAATTTTTAACACATTTTTATTCTTGATTAATTTTTAAAAATAATTTATTTAAAAAATAATAATTAATTTGGCATGTTAAAAAATAAATAAACAAAAAAAATGATAAAAAGAATATGTTACCAAGTAAATTATTCAATATGGTACACTGGGCCACAATCCTTTATTCCTGCTTCAGCGTGGCACAATAATTTAGGAAATTAAGGCTGAACTTCTTAAATTATTGTGACCACACAAATTTTGTGTTCCTGCTTCATCGTGACACAATAATTTAGGAACTCACGGTAATGCTTTTGGGAAGAGGAATAGTGTGTTTGTGGGGAGCACTGTGCCAATCCTGTGTACACACACAAAAATATTTATTATTACACCTATTATATATTACACCTCTTATATTTTATATTTTTATTTTAAAATATTTTTTTTAACTCTTTTCTACATGTCCTAAGGTATGATGTTATTGTATATTTTTTTATTTATAAGTAAATTTTAATATTCTTATTTTTTTCTTCTATATAAGGTAGACTTTTCTTATTTTTATCTTTATATTATATAAAATATTGATAATGATAGATAATATATTTATTTAATATTTACTATTTTTAAAAAATTTTATATTATATATTATTTTAATCATTTTATTATTTATAATATTTTATTTTATTATTTTAAAATTATACTTTAAGATATTCAATAGAATTATCTTATACTTTTATTATTTTTTATAATTTTTATATTATATTATTTATTTTATCGATAATACTATTTATATTATTTATTTTATTATTTTTAACATTATATTTAAGATATTTAAATCATTATACTAATTGATAAAGTAAAAATATGACGTTTAATATAAAATTAATAGTTAAAAATATAGTAATTAAAATTAAAAATTGTAATTAATATAATTGTTCTATAAATAAAATTACAAAAGTTTAAAATTAATTAAAAACTAAAGTGACAATCTGAGTAAAAAGAATGAAAGATATAAAAAATGTTAATTATAACTTTGGTCTTTTATCTTATCTTATGGTAAAATTTTGTTTTATTTTTTTATCTTTTAAAAAATCATTTTAATTTTTTAACTCTCAAATTTTAGTCAATATTGTCCTTTTGAAAAAATAACCATTTTCGATTTTGAAACACGGTATTAAACTATTTTTTGACTGATTTAAGATGTGAAACTTATTCAATTGTATATTAAGAAAATTATGAGACTTAATTAAGGTTCAAATAAAAAAATAGTCATAAACATGATGAAAATTACATAAAAAAATGTGAGTTCCATGAGTATATAGAAAAGAATGACAAAAAAATTTTCACTTTTTGTTATTCATAAGACTCATTTTTTCACACAATTTTTACATTGATTATGATCATTTTTTGTTTAAACATTTGTTAATTAGTATACTATTCATGTAAATAAATATAATGAAACAAATTTCACATCTTAAATTAGTTAAAAAATACTTCAAAATCATATTGTAAAATTGTAAACAATTATTTTTTTAAAGGATAACATTAACTCAAATTTAAATGTTAAATTGTCAAAATAAATTTTGAAAAGATAAAAAATCAAAATAATTTTTTATCATAAAACAAAGATTGGAATTATAATTTAGCCTATAAACAAATTTTCACTATCTTATTTTGTAAATAATCAAAAAAATCATAAAATAGTTATTTGAATATTAAAAATAGATAATTAAAAAAAGAGAATATATAAAATGAGAGAAAAAGACAATTAAGAAGAATATAATTTTTTAGAAAAAAAGATAATCTTTAAAATAATATAAATTATGAAATATAGAGATAAAATATTATTTTTATATCAAATTTTACTAAATTAAATTTTCAATTAATTACTATTAATATTGATATGATGAGATGTAGAAAGTGAAAGTCTAATATATTAAGTAAGGAGTATAGCTACATGAGGTAGATACCTATGCTAGGTTATATATATATATGAGATTTGGAAGAAAAAGAAAAGAAAAAGAAAAGTGAGGTGGAAAAGTAAAATAAAAAATAAAAATTGCAAATAGCAACTGGCTTAACTTTTCTTTTTATCCCTCTAGCTTTTTATCTCTCTCTAACTTTTTTTTTTAATTTTTTCATTTTCTTTCTTTCTCCATACTCTCTTTCTTTTTAATTTTGTTAAAGCTACAAAGGCACACTCCAAGAAAGGCCTTCTCTTCCTTTGCCATTTTCGGTCCAATCGATAATGAGCCTGTGCAACTCCAAATGGTTTCCTCTTTCCTATACAGATCACTGAGAAAGTGAACCTAGATATCAACGCATGATTCTTTTTAGTATGTTAGGTGTCAGGGAAACATAGATAAGAAAAAACAACATAAATAATGATTTTTATAAGAGAATGTGAATAAAATTTATTACTAAAAATAAAGATTTAACTTTTCTTCTTTTATTTAACAACAATAGCAAGAATTAAACTCGAGATTTCTTGATGCACTAGATGAAGTGTTTAAGTTTGTTTTTCTACGATTCAAATTTCATTTTTTTATGATAAAATATTTCCTCCTTTTCATGTTTTTTTTTGCCTTACTAACACAAAGTTGGGGATAAAAAAAAATACTTTAAGGTTGGTGTTAGCTTTTCTTTTAACTAAGACTTAGTTATGTTTTTTTTTCTTCTATAGTTTATTAAATAGGTTATTTTTAATTCTCATAATTTCAATTATTCAAATTAATTTTTTGTATTTTTATAATTGATAAAATTCAATTAAATACTTAATTTATTATTAATTTCTTAACGATATTAAGTAACATGGATATTAAAAATAATGAAGCATGTTAACGTGACACTAAAAAATTATCTTTAAAAAATTAAAAAAAATGTTCGAGGTAAAATTTAAACTCACTAATCCATGTTTTAAGAACAATATGCAACTTGTAAGAAAATATGTTATGTATTGAGAGTATAAAACTATTTTATATTGTCATTCAATTACAATTCATTATATTTAGTAAATTTGTTTAAGTACAGGAAAAATCAGACTAACGATAATTTGTAATTAAATGATAATATAAAATTA
Organism: Mucuna pruriens; assembly: GCA_025330945.1. Classification (NCBI taxonomy): domain Eukaryota; kingdom Viridiplantae; phylum Streptophyta; class Magnoliopsida; order Fabales; family Fabaceae; genus Mucuna; species Mucuna pruriens. The sequence continues at coordinate 1,599,746 of JAENHJ010000532.1, read as the reverse complement.
TTTTACACTATACATGTATGACTATTAAACTCTTAACTTATTTAGTATATGTTTAAAAAATATACTATATATAACTTAAACGTGTGGGGAATGAATAATATAACATTGTAAATAAATAATATCACATTTTAAAATCAAATAAACGATAATATGTATTTTAATAATATGAATCATAATTAAAATTTAATTGTCATGTAATTCTTCTTTTATAAAATTGTTTTGTTTTAATTTCTTATATTTCATTTGGTACTTTAGTAAATAAAATAAAATGTCATTATTGACTTAATAAATTTATGGATTATAATGAACAATATTACTAAATATAATATTTTTGAAATAATATTTTAATTTAATACTAAACAAGATATATAATATTAAAACTAAAAATATTATATTTAGTCACTGAAATATAATATTATTATTGATGTAATATTTTTTTTTAGTGAAAACAAATTTGACCTCAAATTTGGTGTTTGAGAACCTACAAGACAAAAGACAAGGATGAGTCATATGTCATGATTAAGGGAAAAGGAATTTACTGATAAGGAGGCTAAATCCATGTTCCTCCTAGATCAAAGACATGAATGGAGGAACCACCAATGGTCTTAAAAATGTGCCCACAAGCAAGGTATTAATGGGTGTATTAAACATAATATACTCAAAGGAAAGATCATCAAAATAATCTTGCAATAAACTCCAACTCTTGGAGATGCCCATGGTTGTTCTCCAATGATCTCTATGAAATATTTCAATTAATAATTGAGGCAATATGTTTTGGGACTCACAAAAGGGTCAATACATTATACCCAAGATCATAGTGCACACTAGCCTCATTATATCCACACATGTCCAAAGAAGGCATAAGGGTTTTATATGGAGAATACGTTTTGTTATTTTTCAATCCAAAGTCATATTCAATCTTATTTTGATTCTCATATAGGTGCAAGGAATGCATAGGGGCTTCACTTGTAAAATACATATCACCTTTTCCCAAATCAAGGGAGTTCACATCATCTCTTTGCAAGTCACAAAGATGCACACTATTATTTTCAACATCAAGAGATGACACATCAAGCCTATCATGCTCAAACAAATGTAAGGAATGCTTAGGGGTTGCATATAAACAAGATATATTTTCCCTATTTAATTTAAAGGAATTCTCAACAACAATATCTTCATACAATTTAAAATTCTCAAATACTCCTAAGAATTCAAGCACTCGCAATAAACTTTCAAAATTAATGCCTCTACTCAAGGATCCATATATAAAACTCTTAGGCATTTCACAATAGGGTCTATCCATGATTTCATTGAGTTCATTTTGGCCATAGGTCTCTAACTCAAACCCAATGTGTGACAATTCATTTCCTTGAACATACAAGATCCTATTACTTTTATAACTATATCAATCATGCACACAAGTAAAGGGTAGTACATTCAAAGTAAAGGAGCATTAAGAATTAACTCATAATGTCCTTGGGCATGCATCAAAACACCATAAAGTTCAAAGGATTTAAAAAGATAACATGCAAATAAATAATAAAAGCTTTACGCAACAAGCCATTTACATAAGGTAGTTGATCTCTTGGCACAAGTGCAAAGGCATCTTTAGGAGACATGATGGGTCTTGGAATGTGAAAACCGAGAGCTTGCTCTCCATGAATGCTATTTCCAAAACCCTTTGTAGCTTGTTTCATACCAACAAAAAAAGAAGGTTCGCAACACAAATGAAAGTCATAAGGAGTTAGTAAGCAATGATTCTTTTCCATGAACATAACTATCTTAATTCCTCTAATCTCTAAGCATAAAGATTCCTTCTTCTCTCTATCGCATTCACTTTTTTCTTAACCTCTCTTTTTATTTTTTCTCCAAAATTTCTCTTTTCTTTTACCCTTTTCTTTTCTCTATCACTCTTGCTTTTCTCTCTTTTTTTTCCTCTAACCTTTTGACTTTCTTTTTTCTTCTCTTTCTTCCTCACTTTTTATTCTCATCTTTATTTGGTCCTCTTGGAGATAAAGGTTTAAGAACAACCTTTTCTCCCAAGTATACAAAAGAGAACCTATGTGTGATCCCATCATGGGTCACTTTCCTTTCAAATTACCATGGCCTACTGATAAGTCATATTTTATACACTTCACAAGGGCTTAAGATGAGTATTATTAAGATTGTTTGGTGATTAAGAGTCATGTCCTAGCTAAGATTCGAATTATGGGCCTAGAAATAGGAAAAATATAAATATGTGCTAAAATAAGGATTTTAACTAACAACAGATTGGATTTGTTTTGCATGCCTGAAAGCCAAAAGCATCTTGGCCCAGTAGAAGCCGAGAGCATCTCGGCCCAGTAGAAGCCGAGAGCATCTCAGCCCAATAGAAGTCGAGAGCATCTCGGCCCAGTAGAAGCCAAGAGCATCCCGACCCAAGCCGACTTTAGTGGCCAAAATCACTCCAGCAAGAGTGCAGATATGATTATCCTAGAATTAAGGAATCTATAATGTAGATATGATTATGCTAGAATCAAGGAATTTGTAATCTCCTAGGATTGGGGAATCTGTAATTCAAATTTGTAATATGTTAGGATCAGGAAATATCTAATTCAAGTAATTGAGCAGGAAATCTCCGGGAATCAAGGAATTAGCGATTCTGTAGGATTAGATTTAGATTTAGCCAGCTTATGTATAAATAAAGCATGCCAGACCACGTCTTCGGATGAAAAAATAGTGGAATTCTAGACCTAGCACCGTCAGCAACTGTAGACGTTGCGAGCTAGCACAATGGTACACGTAGCTTTAGTAAGGTGTCTCTCTCGGTTGAGGAGGTGCAAGTCAAGAACTAGGAGGCCGAAGGTTGTCAGAGGGGACCGCTTGGCTAGCCAACACACTCTGGTGGACCCGATCCTCAACGTCTCGACTATCACTGGTGCACCACTACCGTCCTTCCATTGGCGGTCGTCGTGGAAGGCAGACTATCTAAAAACTCTGAATTTCTCACCTTTGTATTCGATTCTGTTTCAATAACGCAACTGGTTTGCTATTCTATCTTTTGATTTTAATCCTTGCACTTTAATCTGCTTTAACATTGTTAAAGGTAGATCACGTTAGACTAGTACTGGTTGGAACTGGTTTAATAATCTGATTAGGTAGAGAACCTAAAATCAACCAAGTACATACTTCCTACCAACTGATGAGGTAGCGATTGTGTAAATTCTCGGTATGGCAATGGACAAATGTTTAGCGATTTTCGTAAGAATCTAAGGTTGATTCAGAGTATAATTCTAAGTAAGAATGGCAACCTGTTGTGTGTTGATTTTAGAATTGGTACAGTAGTTAGTATAGATTAGTTTAGCATAGTTTAGTTTACTTTCAGTACTTAGTTTCTTTTTCTACATTTAAACACAAACCTCCGCTATTTACTGTTTTCACAAAGTCCAAGATCGAGTTAGTCCAACTCCATCGTGTCCATCCGAAACCGAGTCAGTCCGACTTTGTTGCATCCAAGTCTGCGCTTAGCTGAGATTGTGTTGGATTCGTCTCTACTGAGAGTGAATCGGATCATTCTTTACTGAGAGCGAGTTGGCATTCTGCACTTGACATTTTCTACATTAACTCTGATTTTCATACTCAGTGATATTTGAACACACTGTGTCCTTGAGAGAATCGACCTAGGGTTAGCTATACTATAGTTAGCTTTAGTATTTATTTGAGGCATGTAAGACGACTAAAAACCCGCTTATCAAATTGGCGCCGTTGTCGGGGACACAAGTTCTTTTGTGTCTTTGTATGCCAAAACTGAGTTAAGCCGAATCCTGAGTCTGTGGAATGCTGTGTTTGTCGTTTAAGTCATAAAGTTATAGAGTCTGTTCAGTTTGTTGAGTCTGTATTTGTTTTCTTTTGGCCGAGTTTGTTTCTGTTTTTTGTTCATTGAATCTCAACATAACTGATTTTATCTTGTCTGCATAATTGATTTTCTGTCTTGCATAACTAACATTTAACTTCTTTGCATAACTGATTTTCTGTCTTGCATAACTAACATTGAACTTCTTTGCATAGCTGACATTAACTTATCTTGCATAATTGACTCTAACTTTTATTTTTCTGCAAAGAATTTTTTTCTATTTTTCTGTTTCAATTATGTTATTTTTTTTTCTCTTTAGTTGGTTAGCTTTTTGTTTCTCTTTTGTTTTCCTTTATTTGGTCAATAACACTTGTGCACTCTAATACTAGTATTGTTCCTAATTCTTCTAATCTTGATCATTTTGCTCCTGGGTCCAATGGAGAAGGGAATAAGCTATACATTGTTGCTGTGATGTATCAACAGTGGTGTCCTCAATATCTCGAATGGGATGGAGCCTGGTCATACGAGAATTATCCATCTGAGCTAACAACTATGTTGCCTGAGTTATATGATTTTGCAGGTACCAGTCACTATTTTGACAATAGGGGATCCACGACATCCAGAGGAATGAATGGGATTGATGCTGCTGACAATCAGAGATTTGAAGGATACATAGATGGATGTGGCATGTGTGGTTCTATAGGACATCCACTTAATGATTGTCCCATTTTGCAAGAACCACCACTTCCATTCATACCACAACCGGTACAAGAAAGTTTCTTAGAGGATTTAATCAAGAAATTGGCCATGAATAACATTCAATTCCAAAAGAATGTGTCTGCCACACAACAACTAGTACAACAGCTTAATAGTTCACCTTCTATGGAAGAGCTGGTGCAACAGTTTCAACAAAATAATATGCAGTTTCTACAAAATATGAATGCCACAATGCAAGACTTGAAAGATTCTGGACAGGTTCCTTCCCAAGCCATTCTCAGTCCACAGGAGAATATAAGTGACATAACCATGAGGAGTGACATGGAGCTACCGCAACAACAATCACTAAAAGTGCAATATGGATTTTCCGAAAATCCGGATTCAGAGAATTCAACCACAGTGCTGGGCTTTGCCGACTCCAATAGTGTTGCCAACTCCATGCTTGCCACTGTCGACTCTATTAAGATGGTTGAGATTGACGACTACATGCCGACTATTTCTGATCTGGCTGATGTGGTTAAGATTGCAAATTCTATGACTGATATTACTGATCTTACTGATACAACATCGAATGAGATTTCAAACCAAGTTACTAGGATCGAGATAGCTGATCCCGCATGCGCTGATGTTGACATTACTAATCCCATGTGTGCTAATGCCAAGATGGCTAATCCCAGATATGATAATGCTGATAATGCTTTTGCTAATATGACCAAGGATGCTGATTCTCTGGTTGACAAGTTAGACAGTGTTAATATGATTGAAATGTCTGACTCTGTAGTTTCTATATCGGACCATGCCGATATATTAGAAGTTTTCAACTCTATGATGGAGGTTCCGAGTCTTGCTAAAATAATTGAGGTTGCCAACTCCAAGGTCAATATTTCTACTTTTGCCGATATGCCTGAAATGTCGAATTCTGTGGCTAATGTGTCCAACTTTGCCAATGTGGTTGATAATTATAACAGTGCGGATATAACTAAAGTTTTAGATTTTGGGACTGAAGTGTTAGATTCTGTTAATAATTTTTTGGCTCATGAACCAACACTTGCTGATTCGGACAATCAAAGCCGAAACCGCAACCAAGCCAAATCTGTGTCTGATCCCAAATGCCGAACCCATAACCAGAAGAAAGTCGAGACCGGCCGACCACCCCAAGGCCGAAACCTGGTGTGGGCCGAAAGCGACTTAAGTGAGGAGACTAATGCCGAGTCCGACATGAGCATACAACCGAGAATCAAAGGCAACTCGGATGATGAGAACCGAAAGCAGCTCGAAGTCGAATCCATTTCGGACAACCACGTTTGATGGCAGGAACCAATTGAGTCTGACTCTAGTGGCCAACCAGGAGCTGAGTTCGATTCGGGTAGTTAGAGTTGGAACCAACAAAAGGTCAAAACCGAATCGACACACCACTTGCCGAATCTAGGCCAAGCCGGCCCAATCAAGCAATCAGACAGCAGTCGCGTCTAGTTCAGGTGGTCAAAACCAATATCAAGCAAAGTCTGAATGTGTCCTTGGTAGCTAATGCCGCAACTTAACAGATGCTAAGACTATATCCGGTAGCCGCATCTACACTTGGACAACTAAAATGACATGCGACCATCTGACTCTACATTCAAAAAGTCGAATCCACTCCCGGCAGCCGAGTCAGGAATCCACGAATGAACCTTCTTCACTTCGCTCGCCAGTAACAGAATCAATACTAGTGTCATCCATAGCGTAGCCATTCCATGCCTTAGTAAATTTGCATTATGAATTGACTAAACACTCTAAATTTTTTGGAAATATGGATTTTAAGAATTCTGTTAATTGTGAGTGTACCTGTCCTGGATTAACTAAATCTTCTCTATGTGTGAAAACATCAATGACACTAATCCCAGTATAGGAGTTATAGGCAATATTGTAGAGAAGCTACTGGAGAATATCATGTTGAAACTATCAAAATGGATGAGGAGAAAGCTCCCCCAAGCTGTAGACAATAGGAGTAGAGCAAAAATACTGGATATCAGATTTTGCACATTCTTTCCACTCTAAAAAATAGTTGTAGTTGTCCTTATTTCCCCCCTTCCCTTGCACACATATGTTTTGCATTGAGGACAATGCATCATTTAAGTGGGGGGGGGGGGGTGTTCCGTAGGAGGGTGACGATTTGTTGGTTTTGTTTTTAGTCTTGTTATTTCGTTTTTATTTCATTCCTCTTCTATTTCATTTTATTTCTTTTCTTTTTATTTCAATCTCTTTTCAAGTCATTTTTCCTTGATCTAAATAAAAAGTTGTCCAAGCCAAGTCCATGAAGACTCCGGTTCCATCTGGCCGGATCCGGATTGACTTCGGCCTTGTCTCATATTTTGCTTTTAATTCTGATTTTTGTTTTGTTTTCCCTTAACTGAATTTTGATTTTTGATTTCCAAGAAAAACGTTTTGAAAAAAAAAATAAATGGGTTTCCCTTTGGATTGGATGAAACAGTAAAAGGTATGCATGACCCTAGAGGGAAGATTTTTCAAACTTGACATGGAATAAAATCTCTGCATCTTTGAGCATTGAGTGATTGAGAAACTAAAAAAGAGGAACCTTTAGTGATTAAGCAACCATCCGTGTGAGAATTTTCGAGCCTTGCATACATAATGGCTTTACATCTTGCCATTCCTTCCTTTCTTGTGTGATATTTGCATTCATGATGACTGGTTACTCTAGATTTTTCCTTGACTCTCTGGATACATCTCGTTTCGCATGCAAAAGTGATATGATCTAGGCCATGTTTCTAATTAGCTTCGAGCCAAATAGACATACCTTGCAAATTTATCCCTTGCTTACCCTCCTTGAGCCTGAATAACCATTTTTTTTTCTAACATGACAGCTCATTACAAGCCAAAGCCGAAAAACCATGATCAACCTCAACCTTAGGGGGACAGAGGAGCCTTGGAATTGTTTTGGGAGTGGGTCTCATTCAAATGTGGGGGAGATACCCGGGGACATAACAAGCATAGGATGAAACAAAGAAGGGAAAGCAGCCAAAAGTTATAAGTTGCAGCAAAAATATAGCACAAAGCTGCAAAACAAGAAGTGAGAAGAAAAAGGAAAAGAAAAATGGAAAAAGGGAAAGAAAAGAAGTGAGCAAGAATGCTTTTAATAGAACCGCAGTGTCCTAGGGGATTCCCTCCATGCTGTGAACTCATTCCCCATTGCTCCTCTCTTCCCTATGGTTACTAAAGTTCACTTACCATCCTGTATCCTATCCTTAACCTTGGCCACGTTACAAGCCGACAAGAAATCCTAATGATCTTAATGGCATGTGTTTTTGAAGGTGTAGAGGGAGAGGCTAGTCAAAGTTTGGTAGTGCCGGTTGCATGGAATGTTTGAGTGTAGACACAACCCCAAACACTTGAGAGATTGAGAGAATATGCCTTGAGAGAGAGCTCGGTCAATTCTCGGTTACTCTTTGATGTTTGCAGGTTGCTTATTTGCTTAGGTTGTGGAGAAAGTAACTCTCATAGATTGTTTGAAAATCTAGATTCTAGGATGACTGCATGCTTGATCTATTTGTCAAACATGAAAAATTCATTTGAAAATATATTTCCTCTTTCAATTTCCTTGAAATCTGATTTTGCCCAAAGTGCAAAAAGTGTAAGTGTGGGGGTTTGATAAGTCATATTTTATACACCTCACAAGGGCTTAAGATGAGTATTATTAAGATTGTTTAATGATTAAGAGTCCTATCTTAGCTAAGATTCAAATTATGGGCCAAGAAATAGGAAAAATATAAATTTGTGCTAAAATAAGAATTTTAACTAACAAAAGATTGGACTTGTTTTGTAGGCCTGAAAGCCAAGAGCATCTCAGCCCAGTAGAAGCCAAGAGCATCTCAGCCCAGTAGAAGCCAAGAGCATCTCGGCCCAGTAGAAGCCGAGAGCATGTTGGCCTAGTAGAAGCCCAGAGCATCCCGATCCAAGCCACCTTCAGTGGCCAAAATCACTCTGGCAAGAATGTAGATATGATTATCCTAGAATTAAGGAATATGTAATGTAGATATGATTATGCTAGAATCAAGGAATTTGTAATCTCCTAGGATTGAGGAATCTATAATTCAAATTTGTAATTTGTTAAGATCAGGAAATATGTAATTCAGGTAACTGAGTAGGAAATCTGCAAGAATTAAGGAATCAACGATTCTGTAGGATTAGATTTATATTTAGCCAGCTTGTGTATAAATAAAGCATGCCAGACCACATCTTCGAGTGGAAAAATAGTGGAATTCTAGACCTAGCATCGTTAGCAACTGTAGACGTTCCGAGCTAGCACGGTGGTACATGAAGCTTCAATAAGGTGTCTCTCTTGGTCGAGGAGGTGCAAGTCAAGAACTGGGAGGCTGAAGGTTGTCAGAGGGGACCGCTTGGCTAGCCAATGCACTTTGGTGGACCCGATCCTCAACGTCTCGACTATCATTGGTGCACCACTACCATCCTTCCATTGGCGATCATCGTGGAAGGCGGACTCTCTAGAAACTCTGAATTTCTCACCTTTGTATTTGATTATGTTTCAATAACACAACTGGTTTGCTATTCTGTCTTTTGATTTTAATCCTTGTGCTTTAATCTGCTTTAACATTGTTAGAGGTAGATCACGTTAGACTAGGGTCTGTTGTAATTGGTTTAATAATCTGATTAGGTAGAGAACCTAAAATCAACCAAGTACATACTCCCTCCCAACTAATGAGGTAGCGATTGTGTAAATCCTTGGTATGGCAATGGACAAACTTTCAGTGATTGTCGTAAGAATCTAAGGTTGATTCGGAGTATAATTCTAAGTAAGAATGACAACCTGTTGTATGTTGATTTCCGAATTGGTACAATAGTTAGTATATATTAGTTTAGCGTAGTTTAGTTTACTTTCAGTACTTAGTTTCTTTTTTTGCATTTAAACACAAACCCCCCTTATTTACTATTCTTACAGAGTCCGAGATTGAGTCAGTCTGACTCCATCGCGTCCATCCGAAAACGAGTCAATCTAACTCTGTTGCGTCCGAGTCTGCGCTTAGCCGAAACCGTGTCGGATTCGTGTCTACCGAGAGTGAATCAGGTCATTCTTTGCCGAGAGTGAGTTGGCATTTTGCACTTGACGTTTTCTGCATTAACTTTTATTTTCACACTCAACAATATTTGAACACACTGTGTCCTTGAGAGAATCGACCTAAGTTAGCTATACTATAGTTAGCTTTAGTATTTATTTGAGGCGTGTAAGATGACTAAAAACCCGCTTATCACCTACCTAAAAGGATGTGTGTTGCCTCCGTAGGCACTAAATTATATAAGATGTCATCCTTATATATCCCAAGGGTGACGACCAATGACATTTGTCTATCCACTACTAACTCTCCCTTCTTAATTAGTCATTGCAGCTTATAAGGCCTAGGGTGAGGTAAAGTAGGTAAGGCCAACTTTTCCACTAGCTCCAAGCTTACCACATTCAACAACTTCACTGTCAATAATGAGAGAGCACAACTTACTAAGAATCAAACACCTAGAATGAAAAATAGTCTCCCTTTGGCTCTCGGTTTCCTCCCTAATGGTGTTGCTCATAAGCCTTCTCACCATTAGAAGGTCCCCCTTTTAGTGGGAACCTTCACTAGAGGACTCTCCTCCACTAGAAGAAGAATCATCACATAAACTCTCACTATCCACCTCACCATTTTCTCTCAACACCATGCCTCCCTTGTCTCTCATGTCTCCCTAATCAAAATCAGAATTAGTAATATCAGAATCAAAATTAGCAATATTAGATTGAGAATCATCAATATCAAACTTGGGAACACCAAAATTAGATGCAAAAACACTAATCCTATAACTATTATTAGCTACTTCACTACTCCTAGGACTTCTTATCCACCTATGAAATATCTTATATATTTCTAGATCATAAGCATGCAATTTACCAGGATTACTTCTAATCATATACACTAGAAACAGATTGACATAAGAATAACAAAAAACAATAAAAAATAGCAAAAAATAGAAAAATTGACAAAAAACACTAAAATGATAGAAATATCCCTACCATAGTAAACACTTAATAAGAATGGTCTAGAAAGGATAAAATGATACCAAACAATTTAAAAAAAAATTCTAACACTAGAGTGACATTATATGATGTATTTATGAGATTTTTTAGAAATATTTTGGTGATTTTTAAGAATCATGAAAATAAAAAGAAATTGAAAAAAAGGTCTAAACGATCAAATTTGTCAAAAGGAGCCCTTTTCCACCCCCCCCCACCCCACCCTACCAATTGTGTTCATGCCTTATAGGTGGCCTTGATCTATGAATGTTTTCCTATCTTATGGCCAAATTTTAGCCAATTCCAAGATACTGACTTTTTTTGTATACTACTACTCTTCATTGTTCTAGAATTTCTACTATTACTCTACCTCCTAGTGAAACACAAACAATTTATGTATCAAACAAGTTAAAATATCACAAGATTAGGACACAAAAGCTTTTGTCCCCAACAATGACGCTAGTTTGATAATGTTGTTGAAACACCATCAAAATCGCTAGATTTCTCTTATATATGCAATATAGGGACTAACCTAGGTCCAATATCTAAAGGACACAATCTTGTAATACCTAATCTTGTTGAACCGAAATCAAATTGAATGCAAAATGGGGGATTTGTATGTATAGAACAGATTATGCAAAACAAAAACAAAATGTAACAAAATTGTGGAACATCAATCCAAGGATTCAATCATGTAGTTTGGTTATCACAATTCTCAAAAGGGTGCAAATTCATATCAACTCAAGATTCATTAGACAATCATCTAACATTTTCCCATACAAATTCAGATCACAATAGTAGTCTCTAATTAGCATGGATTCAAGCACATAATTGGTTGACTTAGGTGGTCAATCAATTACCTATCCTTCATTAGATTGGATTAATCAATCCTAACCTAGCACAATCCAAAACTTCAACCAAAATCATAATCATGAAAATAAGTCAAAAATTGGAAAGAAAAGATAGGCATAGTGATAAGTCATATCTTATGCACCTTACAAGGACCTAAGATGAGTGTCTTTGGGATCATTTGGTGCTTAAGAATTGAGTCTTAGCTAAGATTCATATTATGGACCAAGAAATAGGGAAAGTATAAATTTGTGCTAATTCGAGGATTTTAGCTAGTAAAAGAATTCATTCCTTTCTACAGGCCAAGTGATCTCAGCCTACCAAGAGTCCCGGTCTAAGAGAGCCGTCCCAACCAAACCGACTCCTTCCTAGACCAGCCAACTTTGTAGTCCAGCAGCCCAGGAAGAGCAGTCCAATCAGCAGGCCCAAGAGAGGCGCCCAGGTTAGCTCCATCCAGCTCAGTTGCCATGTCACTCATGGGAGAAGCTTGCAGTGCAAGTTGCGCAAGGGTAGATTAGGGAGTTCATATTGTAATTTTGTTAGGAGTTCATTAGCTAGAGTGTTCAGCAAGATCCAGCTCATGTATATATAGGAGGAGCTAGGCACGTTTAATGGTGGTTGAATATATACTTAATTCCATACAACTTACATTCCATTTTCTTGCACACATTGTCCATCCTTCAGTGGTGCACGATTCTTCAATGGCGTTTCTCTTGATCGAGGAAGCGCAAGTCAAGGACTGAGAGGCCGAAGGTTGTCAGAGGGGACCGCTTGGCTTGCCATCGCACTCTGGTGGACTTGATCCTCAACGCCTTAGCTAACAGAGGTGAACCATCGCGTTCGACCATTGATCGTCGTGGAAGACAAATTCATCGAAGTCACACACTGCGTTTGTATTTTGCTCTTAATAATATAAGTAATTTCTGAGTCTAACCTCGTGTTTGTGATTTATGTAACCCAATCCACTTGTTGTGTCGCGATTGCATATGGTAATGTGGACGAACGTTGAACTAGGCCGATTGGAACCAGTTTGACAACTTTAGTAGGTAATCACTTAAAGAACCTAAAATCAGCTCTAGCCTAAATCCCTACTAACTAATGAGGTAGGGATTGTGTAAATCCTCGGTATAGCAGTGGACGAATGTTTGGCGATCGTCATAAGGAACCTAAGATTGATACTGATAAGTCATATTTTATACACCTCACAAGGGCTTCAGATGGGTATTATTAAGATTGTTTAGTGATTAAGAGTCTCGTCTTAGCTAAGATTCGAATTATGGGCCTAAAAATAGGAAAAATATAAATTTGTGCTAAAATAAAGATTTAAACTAATAAACGATTGGACTTGTTTTGCAGGCCTGAAAGCCAAGAGCATCTCGGCCTAGTAGAAGTCGAGAGCATCCCAGCCCAAGCAGACTTTAGTGGCTAAAATCGCTCTAACAAGAATGCAAATATGATTATGCTGAATTTAAGGAATCAATAATGCAAATTTGATTGTCCTAGAATTAAGGAATCTGCAATATATATATGATTATGCTAGAATCAAGGAATTTGTAATCTCCTAGGATTGAGAAATCTGTAATTCAAATTTGTAATCTATTAGGATCAGGAAAATATGTAATTCAGGTAATTGAGCAAGAAATCTGCTACGATCAAGGAATCAGTGATTCTGTAGGATTAGATTTAGATTTAGCTAGCTTGTGTATAAATAAAGCACGCTAGGTCACGTCTTCGGTGTGGAAAATCAGTGGAATTCTAGACCTAGTGCCGTCAGCAACTACAAACATTCCAAGCTAGCACGGTGGTACACAAAGCTTCACTAAGGTGTCTCTCTCGATCGAGGAGGTATAGGACCAGGATTTGGGAAGCTGGAAGCTACTGGAGGTGATCGCTCGACATAGCAAACGCACTCTGGTGGACAAAAACCTCAACGCTTGGCCATCACTGGTGCACCACTGCCGTCCTTCCATTGGCAATCGTCGTGGAAGGCAGACTATCTGGAGAACGCTGAATTCCCACCTTTGTATTCAATTCTATTTTCAATATTATAACTGGTTTGCAATTCTATCTCTTGATTATAATTCCTGCACTTTAATTTGCTTTTAACTTTACCGTGATTGCACATTGTAGAGGTAGATCACGTTAGACTAGGGCCGATTGGAAGTAGTTTAATAATCTAATTACGTAGAGAACCTAAAATCAACCAAGTACATACTCCCTGTCAACCGATGAGGTAGCGATTATGTAAATCCTCGGTATGGTAATGGACAAATGTTTGGCGATTGTCATAAGAATCTAAGGTTCATTCAAAGTATAATTCTAAGTAAGAATGGCAACCTATTGTGTGTTGATTTTCGAATTGGTACAATAGTTAGTATAGATTAGTTTAGCATAGTTTAGTTTACTTTCAGTTCTTAGTTTATTTTTATTCATTTAAATACAAAAGCCCCCTTATTTACTGCTATTCTAGAAGTCCGAGACCGAGTCAATCGAACTCCGTCGCATCCATTCGAAACCGAGTCAGTCCAACTCTATTGCATCCGAGTCTAGCCTTAGCCGAGACCGTATCAGATTTGTCTCTGCCGAAACCAAATCGGACCAGTCTTTGCCGAGAGTGAGTCAACATTCTACGCTTGACGTTTGCATAAAACTCTGATTTCTACACTTAGTCATAATTTAACACACGCTGTCCTTGAGAGAATTGACCTAGGGTTAGCTATATTATAGTTAGCTTTAGTATTTATTTGAGGGGTGTAAGATGACTAAAAACCCCAAACTCCCCTATTCCCTACTTTTTAGTCCGAAACAGAGTCAGCTCGACTTTGTTGTGTCTAATTGCGCTTAGCTGAGACCATGTCGGACAAGGTTCTGCCAAGTCTGTATCAGTCCATGCCGAGAGCAACTTGGCACTTAGCTGAGAGTGAATCTACATTCTACACTTGAATCCTGCATTACTTAGTTTTCACACAAAGTCATAATTGAGCGCACTGTGTCCTCAAGAAAATTCGACCTAGGGTTGACTATGCTATAGTTAGCTTTAGTTTATTTGTTGCGTGTTGAGACGACTAAAAACAAGCTTATCAAATTGGCGCCGTTGCTGGGGACACAAGTTCTTTTGTGTCTTTGTGTGTCAAACTTGAGTTAATCCGAATTTTGAGTTTGTAGATTGCTGTGCCAATCGAGTCATAGAGTCTAGTGAGTCTGTTTGTTTTGATTTGGACCCTGTAATAATAGAGCATGCTGAGTATGTGTTAGAATTTTGCTACGTGAATTTCGGTCTAAAAAAAACAAACAAACAAAATATTTTTGCAACATTGCATCCATCTTCCTAAGTGCATCTTTGATTTTGCATTCTGATAGTTATTTGTTCTCTATTGTAACTGGCACAAACCTGTATAATTAACATTGATAGTTCTACATAAGTAACTTGCATTTCTCTGCATGAGTTTATATAATGCATGACTAGGAGTAGTTCTGACCCATTGTATGACTTAGACCCTAAAATAGAGATAACTTTACGTAAGCTAAGAAAAGCTAGGAATATAGTAGTAAGTAATAGTTCTAATTTTGTTTCTAATTCTAACAATAGTAGTCCTGTTACTAACACTTCCGATTCTATTGAATATAGTAGCACTAACAATTTTGCAGAGTAGATGGAGAATAATGATAGAACTTTGAAGGAGCTGGCCACACCAGATGTGGCGTACCAACCTTGGTGCATCCAATATCCTCAATTGGAACCAGCTCATACATACGAATTGAAATCTGGTCTTATACACTTGCTACCTAAATTTCATGGTCTTGTAGGAGAAGATCCCCACAAGCACTTGAAGGAATTCCATGTGGTATGCTCCACAATGAGGCCACAAGGGATACCGGAAGACTACATCAAGATGAAGGTGTTCCCATTCTCCCTGGATGGAGCAGCAAAAGATTGGTTGTATCTACAACCAGTTCTATTCAACACTTGGGGAGACATGAAGCGTATGTTCTTGGAGAAGTTCTCTCTGGCATCCAGAACTGCAACCATCAGGAAGGAAATATGTGGGATAAGGCAAAATTCTGGAGAAACTCTGCATGAATACTAGAAAGATTCAACAAACTTTGCGCCACGTGTCCACATCATCAGATTAGTGAGCAGTTGTTGATTCAGTATTTCTATGAAGGTTTGACGATGATGGACCAGAGCATGATTGATGCTGCTAGTGGAGGAGCATTGATGGATAAGACGCCAGCAACAATAAGGCACCTGATCTCTAATATGGTAAGCAACACACAACAGTTTGGAATCAAACCAGCCAATCCCGAATGGTGAATGAAATCGGTGTAGTGGATAACCTAAGACTGGAAAATCAGCTAACCAAATTGACATCTTTGGTAAGGAAACTTGATGTTGGACAACACCAACCAAGCATAGCATCCAAAGTTTGTGGCATATGTACTTCCGTGGAGCACCCTATTGATATGTGCCCCACCTTGTACGAAACTGAATCGGACTATACAAAGAGTGTTGGAGTAATAGGTGGGTACCAGTACGAAAAGCATCCATGTCAAAGTCGACCATTTGATAATCAACAGTTTGGAAAGCAACCATTTCGGCCAGGGCCAAGTCAAGGGCCATACGCAGCTCAGCGATTTGGACCTGCCCCAAATGCACCTCAAGGGCCAACAGGTTATCGACAACCGACTCCACAATATCAGGCACCACCGTTCCAACAACAACAACAACAGAGAATGCCAACTCAAAGCAATTCACCACCTCTGGAAGACCTGATGAAGCAATTAGCAACAAGCAACCTGGAGTTTCAGCAAACCATGAGCTCTAGCAATATGCAATTTCAGCAAAATATGAGCGCCACCATCCAAGACCTCAAAACGCAAATAGGACAGTTAGCCAATACTGTGAGCCAGTTATAGTCGGCCGGATCTAGTAACCTACCCTCACAAAACATTCCAAATCCGAGAGGGAATGCGAGTGCAGTCACTTTAAGGAGTGGAAAAGCATTGCCACAACTAGCAACGCAGCAATTGTCGAGACCAGTTGATACCGACTCTAAACCAGATGCTGACTCACAAACGCTTCAATAGGAGAAAACCATCCCATTTCCATTTCCAACCTGAACCATCTCAGCAAGGAAGCCTGAATTTGATGAAGAGTTGTTGAGGATATTTCGGAAGGTGGAAATCAACATTCCACTCCTTGATGCGATAAAGCAAATTCCCAAGTATGCAAAGTTCCTCAAGGAATTGTGCGTACATAAGAGGAAGAAGATGAAAGGAAGTGTGGAAATAGGAGGTATAGTATCGGCGTTGACCAAAAATGAAGATTTCATTGTAGGATCACAAGCACTGCCAAAGAAATGCCAAGACCCCTTTTCTTCGTCCCATGTACCATTGGCGACTGTACCTTTGCCGATGCCATGCTGGACCTAGGAGCTTCAATTAATGTCATGCCGACTTCAATCTACAAATCTTTGAATTTTGGTGACCTGGAACCTACTAGGATGACAATACAGCTAGCAAATAGAAGTGTTGTTCAACCCTTGGGCGTTCTCGACAATGTTCTTGTCCCAAGTTAATGAATTGATTTTCCCAGCAGACTTCTACGTGCTGGATATGGAGGACGAGACATTAGGGAAGGGATCCACCTTAATCTTGGGGCGACCATTCCTTATGACTACCAGAACAAAGATTGACGTGCATGTCGGGATGCTCTCGATGGAATTTGGTGATACTTTGGTGCAGTTGAATATTTTCAAAGCCATGAAGCACCCTGCCAAATACCATTCACTCTTTGGCATGGATCTGACTGATGAATTGGTTGAGGAGTGTCTTCAACTAGAGAGCAGTAGTGAAAATATTTCAGATTTTGCTAAAGATACTGATTCAATTGGTTGCCTAAGGTCCCTCACAGAAGAAGCCGACTATGATGAAGTATGGGAAGTACACAATCTTTCTGACTCCGAGGATGATAATATTCATCTTGCCAACTTGAGTTAGAGAGCTAAGTTAATCAAATTATTAGATCAAGTGTGCAAGTATGAGAACCTAGAGTGTTCAAATAAAGCAGAAATTCAAGTTGTCGAGACCAAGAGAGGACTGAAGTCATCTCAGCCAAAAAGACAAGTGTCAAGGCCGACCCACATGTGCACATGCCTACCGAGACCATCTCAGCCAAAGAAGACTAGAAGCAAGCAAGAGTCGAGTTTATCTCAGCTAATCAAAGCAAGAACCGCATTCCAACCGAATCTAACTTAACTGCAAAAGTAAGAGCCAAATCCGACTCCAATCAGACAAGGGCCAATTTCATCCCAACCAAAAGGAGTCGACCACAACAGCCAAAAGCCGAGATCACGTCGGCACACCTGGTGCCGAATCCAGCTCAAGTCGGCCAGTCAGATCCGAAAGCATCTATTGACAACTCTTCATCTCCGCCACCACACATGAAATTAAAGCCATTGCCAAGTCATTTGAAGTATGCCTATTTGGATGCTGAATAGAAACTTCCAGTCATCATTGCCAGTAATCTCTACCGAGAGCAGGAAGATAAATTACTAAGCGTCCTAAGGCAACACAAGAAGGCAATTGGGTGTGAATTATCTGTCCTTCCAAGGATAAACCCCTCCATCTGCATGCACAAAATTTTAATGGAGGAGGAAAGCAAACCCATAAGGCAAACAACAAAGAAGAATGAATTCAACCATCCTAGATGTAGTCAAGAAAGAGGTAACAAAACTACTTGCTGCAGGGATCATCTACCCCATTTCAGATAGTCAGTGGATGAGCCTAGTGCAAGTGGTACCTAAAAAGTCGGGGATGATCGTCACGAAAAACCAGCATGACGAGTTGGTACCTATGTGGATTCAAAATAGCTGGCGAGTCTGCATCAACTACAGAAGATTGAATCAGGCAACTCGCAAGGATCACTTTCCTTTGCCTTTCATTGATCAAGTCCTGGAAAAATTAGCAGGAAAATCCCATTATTATTTTCTGGATGGTTTCTTTGGATACATGCAAATCCACATTGCACCTGAAGATCAACACAAGACCACCTTCACCTGCCCATTTGGTACCTTTACGTACACTCGCATGTCATTTGGCCTGTGCAACACGCCGAGTACATTTCAATGTTGCATGACAAGCATTTTCTCGGACCTGCTACAGGAGTGCATGGAGGTGTTCATGGATGACTTCACGGTATATGTTGATTCATTCGATTCATGCTTAGAGAACCTATCCAAGTTGCTAATGAGATGCATGGACACGAACTTGGTTCTCAACTTTGAAAAATGTCACTTCATGGTGACCGAGGGAATTGTGTTAGGACATCTAGTGTCCAACAGAGGCATTGAGGTTGATAAATCAAAGATTGGCATCATTACATCTCTTCCAAACCCTACTTCTGTGAGGGAAGTCCGCTCATTTTTGGGACATGCAAGATTCTATAGAAGATTCATCAAGAATTTCAGCAAGATTTCCTTGCCACCATCCAAACTGCTACAAAAGGATGTGGAATTTAAATTCGACTAGCTCTATATTGTAGCCTTCTAGGAGTTGAACAAGCGACTCACATCCACCCCTATTCTTCATGCGCCTAACTGGGGCCTATCATTCGAGCTTATGTGTGATGCATCCAATTCGGCATTAGGAGTCTTCTTAGGCCAAAGAGCTGGAGTTGGCAAGCCAATGCATGTGATTGCTTATGCATCTCGAACAATGGACCCGGCCTAGTTAAACTACACAACAATTGAGAAGGAGCTATTGGCAATTGTATTTGCCCTGGACAAGTTTCGTTCATATTTACTGGGCTCTAAAATAGTTATGTTCTCTAACCATGCTGCACTAAGATTCTTGCTGAAGAAGTCAAACGCAAAGCCAAGACTGATTCGGTGGATGCTTCTCCTTCAAGAGTTCAACATAGAGATCAAAGATAGGAAGGGTGTTGAGAATGTAGTAGCAAATCACATAAGCAGGATTGAAAGAGAGGATGACCTGATGCCCATCAGAGACGAATTCCCATATGAGCAACTATTGCAAATCACCACGCCTACACCATTGTTTGCAAACATCTGCAACTTTGTGGCCACATCTCAGTTCCCACTAGAGGCATCTTGGTTATACAAGGAAAGACTTCAAAATGATGCCAAATACTACATATGGGATGATCCCTAGCTATGGAGACTTTGTAATGATCAAGTTATTCGTAGGCATATTCCTGATACCGAGATCAATTCAGTTCTCTAATTTTGTCATGCAGCACCTGGAGGCGGCCACTACGGATCAACTCAAACGGCTAGGAAAGTACTTGATTGCGGGTTCTATTGGCCCACCATTTTTAGGGACGTGTACCAATTCGTCTCCACTTGGGAAAAATGCCAAAAAGTTGGAGTGACCATTAGCAGAAGACATGAGATGCCTAAAATGGGGTATCGACTTCATGGGGCCATTCCCAGTCTCTAATGGTTACTTATACATTCTACTGGCCGTAGACTACGTGTCAAGATGGGTAGAGGCCATAGCCACCAAAACCAATGATGCCAAGGTTGTAGTGGATTTTCTGAAGTCCAATATCTTTTGTTGGTTTGGTGTGCCGAAAGTGCTCATAAGTGACCAAAGTAGTCACTTCTGCAATAGAGCCATGTCCTCTTTACTCGACAAATATGGGGTGGTGCATCGAATTGCCACAACCTATCACCCCCAGACCAATGGTCAAGCTGAAGTTTCAACAGGAAAATAAAGAAGACACTATAAAAGATGACCAATCCCAGCCGGAAAGACTGGAGCCGACTCCTTAAGGACTCTCTTTGGGCACATAGAACCACATACCAAACTCCATTGGGGATGTCTCCCTACAGGTTGTCTTCGATAAAGCCTGTCATCTTTTGGTGGAAATAGAACACAGAGCTTACTGGGCTATCAAGCAGTGCAATCTGGCCTATGATCAAGTAGGGAAGAAAAGAAAATTCCAGCTACAAGAACTGGACGAACTCCGCTTGGGAGCCTATGAGAACTCTCGGATCTATAAGCAGAAAGTCAAGCGATTTCATGATCAACAAATCCTGAGAAAAGAGTTCCAAGTCGGCCAAAAAGTACTCCTGTTCAGTTCACGTTTAAAGCTCATAGCAAGTAAGCTCCACTCTAGATGGGATAGACCTTTTGTTATCACTAATATTTTTCCCTATGGTGTAGTGGAACTAAAGGACGAACACACCAACAGCACCTTCTAGGTGAATGGGCATCAAATTAAACTATTTCATGAAGGTCTAACACCAATAGCAGGCGACATAGAGACCATCTCATTAATGGAATCGGCTCTGCCGAACAAGACACCCTGAGTCAATCCCATGAACCCCCTTCTGGATTCATGCCTTGCATTGAGGACAATGCAGTATTTAAGTTTGTGTGTAAGGGGGGTAGTATGGCCACCCAAGGCTTGTTGAATTTTGTGCTTAAAGTCTTGTTCTGTTATTTAAAGCTATGACTGTATATATCTACCTTAGCTTTGGTTTTCTTTCGCGCCTTAACTTTCCTTTCAATTTTAGTCCAAGTTTTTCTTTCTCTTCAAGTCATTTTCCCTTCTCATTGTAAATAAAAAGTTGTCTAAGCTGAGTTCATGCTGACTCCGACTCCATCTCTGATGGATTTGGACCGACTTCGGTTCGGTCTAGCCAATTTCAATTTTTGTTTTTAAATTTAGTGTTTGTCTTCCCTGACGAAATTCTGAACTTTGAATGTTGAGAAAAACGCCTTGAAAAAGAATTTGAAACAATTTCTTTAAGTATTTGATGAAGCAGTAGGAAGCAATTCAGAACCCTGGAGGACAGATTTTTCAAGCTTGACAAGAATGAAATTTTTGCACCCTCAAGCAAGAGGTGATTGAAAAATAGAAAAGATAAGATCATTAATGGCAAAAAAATTAACCATGTGAGAATTTTGAGCCTATGTATACATGATGGCTTTGCATCTTGCAATTCTCTCCTTCTAGTGTGATTTTTGCATCCATGTTAACTGTGTATTCTAGATTTTTCATTGACTCTCTGGATATATCTGGTTTTTCATGCAGGAATGAAATGATCTAGGCCATGTTTCTAATAAGCCTCGAGCCAAATGGACCTACCTTGTGAAATTTATCCATTGTTCACCCACTTTGAGCCTAAATGACCATTCTTTGTGGCAGCTCATTATAAACCAAAGCCGAAAAATCATGATCAAACCTCAACCTTAGTGGACAGAGGTGCTTTGGAATTGTTTTGGGAGTGAGTCACGATCAAGTGTGGGGGAGACACTAGGGGACAAGCAAGAGTAGTGTATCCAAAAGGGTTGAGAAAGAAGGAAGAGAAAGAAAGAAACAAGTGCAGGAAAGCAAAGAAAAATAAAGAAGTAGCCAAAAGTCATCAGATGTATCATAGAACAAAGCTGCATAATAAGAAGTGAGAAAAGAAAAAAATTAGAAAAAGGGAAAGAAAAGAAGGTAGCAAGAATGTTTTCAAATAGAATCGCAGTATCTTAGGGACATCCTTCATACTTGTGAACTTACTCCCCATTGCTCCTCTATTTCTTGTGGTTAGAAAACTCAATGGTCCATTATGTAACCCACCTCTTAACCTAAGCCACGATACAAGCCGAGAATGAAGCCCTTTTGATAATGACTGCATGTGTTTTTAAAGGTGTGGAAGGAGAGGCCAGTGAAGGTTTGGTAATACCGGTTGCATAGGATGTTGAGTGTATATACAAACCTAAACACCTGAGAGGTTGAGAGAATATTGTCCTAAGAGAGAACTCTGTCACTCTTGATCGCCTGTTGATGTTTGCAGGTCACTTACTTGCCTTGGGTGTGGAGAAAGTAGTTTTCGTAGATTGCTTGACTATCTCAATTCTTGGGGTGAAGGAGTGTTGATTTTGTTTTTATCTAAAGCTTGAGAAATTTCTTGACAATTCTTTTTCTCTTTTAAAAAAAATCTCCCTTGTGTTTGAACTCTTATTTTGCCCAAGAGTGCAAAAGTGCAAGTGTGGGGGTCTGATGAGTCATATCTTATGCACCTCACAGGGACCTAAGATGAGTGTCTTTGGGATCATTTACTGCTAAGAATTGAGTCTTAGCTAAGATTCATATTATGAACCTAGAAATAGGGAAAGTATAAATATGTGCTAATTAGAGGATTTTAGCTAATAAAAGAATTCATTCCTTTTTGTAGGCCAAGTGATCTCAACCCATCAAGAGTCTTGGTCCAGGAGAGCTGCCCCAACCAGACCGACTCCTTCTTGAATCAGCCGACTTCGTAGTCCAACAGCCCAGGAAGAGCAATCCAATCAGTATGCCCAAGAGAGGCACCCAGGTCAGCTCCATCCACCTCAACTGCCACGTCACTCCTGGGAGAAGCTTGCAGCACAATTTACGCAGGGGTATATTAGGGACTTCATATTGTAATTCTGCTACGAGTTTGTTAGCTACAATGTTCAACAAGATCCAGCTCATGTATATATAGGAGGAGCTGGGCACGTTTAATGGTAGTTGAATATATACTTAATTCCATACACCTTACGTTCCATTTTCTTGCATACATTCTCCATCCTTCGGTGGTGCACGATTCTTCAATGGTGTTTCTCTCGATCGAGGAAGCGCAAGTCAAGGATTGAAAGGTTGAAGGTTGTCAAACGAGACCGCTTGGCTTACCATCGCACTCTGGTGGACCTGATCCTCAACGCCTTGGCTAATAGAGGTGAACCATCGCTATTCGACCATGGCAATCATCGTGGAAGACAAATTCATCGAAGTCACACCCTGCGTTTGTATTTCGCTCTTAATAATATAAGTAATTTCCGAGTCTAACCTCGTGTTTGCAATTTTTGTAACCCAATCCACTTGTTGTGTCGCGATTGCATATGTTAATGTGGATAGATGTTGAACTAGGCAGATTGGAATCGGTTTGACAACTTTAGTAGGTAATCACTTAGAGAACCTAAAATCAGCTCTGACCTTAATCCCTGCCAATTGATGAGGTAACGATTGTGTAAATCCTTGGTATAGCAGTGAACGAATGTTTGGCGATCGTCATAAGGAACCTAAGGTTGATACGAACGTGAACTCGAGTGAACGAACCAGAACTAGCTTAATTACTAAGACGCAATACTAACACAATAATAGCAGTAGAGGTAGTCTAGTTTAGCTGCATTTGCATCCTTAGCGTAATCGTTGTTTTACTTTATCTGCACCCAAACCCAAACCCCCTTGTTCCATACTTTTTAGTCCGAAACAAAGCCAGCCTGACTTTGTTGCATCCTATTGCGCTTAGCCGAGACTGTGTCAGACAAGGTTCTGCCAAGTTCGTATCAGTCCCTGTTGAGAGTAACTCGGCACCTAGCCAAGAATGAGTCTGCATTCTACACTTGAATCCTGCATTACTTAGTTTTCACACAAAATCATAATTGAGCGCACTATGTCCTCAAGAGAATTCGACCTAGGGTTGACAATGCTATAGTTAGCTTTAGTTTATTTATGTGTGTTGAGACGACTAAAAACGATCTTATCACATAGCAGAATTTGCATAACAAAGATTCAAGAACTCAAACCTAACCACAATCATGGAACCTTGAACTGATAAAAGAGTCTAGCCTTCCATAGCAATCATCACATAAAACACAACACAAGTACAAAGAAAACCCAAAAGAAGAAGAGAGAATAGAAAGAAAACTTGTGATCGAAGAAACCTCTAAAACCAAGTGTGAAAAATCTCTAAGTGTCTAACCGAATTCTAGCTAACCAAAACTAACAATCTACTTAGCATAAGTCAATTATGTGATAGAGGATATGATGTTTCCTTTAACAAAGGAAAATGCATAATAAAAAATCTAGATGGTTCATTGTTGTTTTTTGCTAAGAGACATAATAATTTGTATAAGATTAAATAAACTTGATAAATCAAAGTGTAACTTGTCTATTGTCTAGAAATAATGATCAATGTACTTGGCATAAGAAGCTTGGACATTGATAATTATTGTCGACGCACTATCAAATCACTAAATTTTCCTTAATTTTTGTAGTGTAGGGACTAACCTAGGTCGATTCTCACAAGGACACAATCATATTATGACTAATCTTGTATATTAGAAGACAATACAGATATGAAAAATGTGGGTTTAGTGCAGAACAGGAATTATGAAGAACAAATTTGTACAAAACATAATTGATTCTAAATGAATTGTAAAAAATCAATTCTAGAATTCAATCATGCAATCAATTATCATGGTTCTAAAGAAAGATGCAATTTCATATCAACCTAAGTTTCTTTAGGTAATCATCTAACATTCGTCCATGCATATTGAGATCACAATTGCAATCCTTAATTAGCATGGATCCAGGATCATATTGGTTGATTTTAGGTTATCAATCGATTACCTAATAGAACATAATCCAAAACTTAAAGCAAGATCACAATCATGAAAATAGATTAAGAATTGGAAAGATAAATGGTAGAAATTACATATGGAAGATAGAGAATAAAGAACTCAAACCGATTTACGTTCTTGAACCTTGAATTGACAAAGAAGCTTACTCTTCCATGGCCATTGTCATAGAAAACCCAACAAAAATACAAAGAAGGAAAAACATAGAAAATTGCAGAAAAACACAGCAAGAGACTATTGAGAAGAGAGGAAAGCTTCCAATACAAGAAACCCCTTCAATTTCCCAAAACTCAAGAGTCTCCCACAAGTTTCTAACTAACTAACTAACTTCTCAACTTCCTAACTAAACTTCCTAATGATTACATGCTCAAACATGTCAAGGAAAATGGGCTTGGACAGAAGAT
This sequence comes from Mucuna pruriens, assembly GCA_025330945.1. Taxonomy (NCBI): domain Eukaryota; kingdom Viridiplantae; phylum Streptophyta; class Magnoliopsida; order Fabales; family Fabaceae; genus Mucuna; species Mucuna pruriens. The sequence continues at coordinate 1,574,485 of JAENHJ010000532.1, read as the reverse complement.
TTAGCAGCCAAAAAAGCCCACCAACCAGGGCCCTATAATATGGGCTAGAATATACAAGGAAAAGCCCAATCAAAGTGGTGTAGAGGCAATAAGTTCATGTCTATATTTGACACTTCAAATGGTTGAACTGAGTTGAACTGTAGAGAGAAGTTATAGATCTTTGTCTTAGATTTCAAGGGATATCAAGATTGTCCATTTTGGAGGTCATTAGCTCTAGATATGGCCTACACAAGATGGCAACCTCATAATGAAAATAAAGTCTGAAAATAAGCAAATATTAACAACTATCCTTAATTAAGCTCAATGGCCCAATACTCAACCAATGTGTGATTATTAACCATAAAATAATGTCAAATATGTCCAGCATAAGTCACTATTAGGTGCCTCAAAAATGCTCTATCAGACATGCAAGCTTAAGACTCATCTTAAAGTTGAAAAAGCAATAACCTTTAAAAGGTTTTCCAAGTCTTGTGTACAAGGCATATCTATTATGTAATGCATGTTAGAGAAGGAAACAAGTTAGAGGACCATTTGAGTCCAAACATATTGTTTCAACTTTAGGCCTTTAGAATTGCTACACATTGATTTATTTGGTCCAACTAGAACTACCTCAGTGGGTGGAAAACGTTATGCACTTGTAGTGGTTGATGACTATTTTAGATGGACATGAGTTATGTTTCTTACCCATAAGGATGAGTCTTTGAAAGTCTTCTCTATATTTTACAAAAGATTTTAATATGGAAAAGGTATTAACATTGCATCTATCAAAACTGATCATGGGAGAGAATTTGAAAATGAAAACTTTCAAAAGTTTTGTGAAGAACATGACATTCTTCATAATTTTTCCTATTCAAGTTCATCTCAACAAAATAGAGTTGTGGAGAGGAAAAATAGATCTCTTAAAGAAATTGGTAGAACTATGTTGAATGATAACAACTCTCCTAAGTCCTTATGGGTAGAAGTTATTAACACAACCTGTTATTTATAGAATAAAATATATATTAGGTCTATCTTGAAAAGACTTCATATGAACCAAGGGTAGACAACCTAACATATTTTATTTCTAACCTTTTGGACGTGAATGTTTTGTTATAAATACTAAGGACAATGTGCGAAAGTTTGATCCTAAGTCAGATAAAGGAACATTCTTGGGAAATTCTTATACGTCAAAAGCCTATAGAGTTTACAACTCTAAGACTTTGACAATACATGAATCGATTCATGTAAGATCCAATGACTCAACATGATAAGGAATTATCAGAGCTAAATGGTTCTTTTTCATATATGAACCTCAAAGATTTACAAATGGCATCCAAAGAAACTCGTTAGGACGAGTATCCAAAAAATGACAAATTTGAGCCTATCTCAAGGAATTGGCAAATGAAAACTTACCATCTAGAGCAACAAATCCTTGGAGATGTCCAAGATAAAGTAAGAATAAGATCTACCTTAAAAGATTAAAATCATAATCATATAAAACTAGATTAGAAACCATTTTCATTTTATTATCCTTTGTAGCTCACAATCATATGAGATTACATCAAATGGATATTGAGTGTGCTTTTTTGAATGGTATAATAAATAGGGAAGTTTATGTGAAACAACTCCCTGGATTTGAGAGTGATGCTTTTCAAAATCAAGTTTTTTAAATTAAAGAAAGGCATTTATGGACTGAAGCAACCACCTTGTGCTTGGTATGAAAAACTGAGTTCCTTTCTTATGAAAAATGATTTTGAAAGAGGAAAAGTAAACAACTATATTTCACAAAAACTATGACACACACTTTATTATTTGCCTTATAGTGCAAATTTATGTTGATGACATTATCTTTGAAGCTATTGATGAATCTTTCTATGATGAGTTTTTTAAGTTGATACAAAAGGAATTTGAAATGAGCATGATGAGAGAAGTGGAGTTCTTTCTAAGACTTTAGATCAAGCAAGCAGATGATGACATATACATCCATCAAACAAAGTATGTGAAAGAGTTACTCAAAAATTTCAAGTTTGATGATTGCAAGATTATGTCTACATCCATGCATTTAACATCTATCTTGACTCTAGATGATTATGATAAAAAGGTAGACCAAATTGCATGTAGAGTTATGATTGATTTTTTTTATATCTAACTACATCTAGGTCAGATATCATGTTTAGTGTAAGCCTCTGTGCATGTTTTCAAGATGATCCTAGATAATCACATCTCACAACATTAAAGTGTATTTTCATATATCGTAAAGATACTACTAACCTTGGTTTGTGGTTTAAGAAATCTGATACGTAGATGTTACAAGGCTATTGTGGTGCTAATTATGCTAGAGACAGAATAGAAAGAAAAAACACCAATGGAGGTTTTCACTTCATTAGAAAACCTAGTCTCCTAGGTAAGCAAGAGACAAGGTACCATTGTCTTGTCCACTACAAAAGTAGAGTACACATATTTGTTACGAGTTGCTGCTTTCAACTTCTCTATATTAAGCATCAACTTGAAGACTACAACATAGATAAGAGTAAAATTCCTTTACTTTGTGATAATACTGTTGTTATAAATCTTTCCAAAAATATCGTACTGCATTCTAGAGCTAAACACATGCAAATTAAACATCATTTTATAAGGGATTATATTTAGAAAGGGATCTTTGACATGAAATTTATCAACATAGATGAACAATTTGCTTACATCTTTACAAAATCCTTTCCGAAAGATAAACTTATCCACATAAAAGAGATTTTAGGTATGAAATTCATAAAAGAATGAGGTTTAAAGTTTATATGATTTATGCATCCAAAGATTCTGCGTCCATAAAGCTTACAACATCCAAAATATGTGTGTCCAATGCATTGCATGTTTTATTATATACGTGCCTCTCTCCTTTTTATTATTAAGTCAAATGCATTTCTTTTAACTTACTTTTAGTAAAAATCTTTCAACTGCTATAACTTCCCAACGACTATGTTTTTACCATAAATGTTTGTCATTTTTGCAAAATGGTTATTATATAATCAGTTTCGTTTTTAAATTTGTTTATCAAGAATTTTTATTAAACTATTTCCAAAATTCTTGCAAAAAATTCTTCTCTATTGATCTTTTTCCCTAAAACCTAAACCTAAATACATCACCATGGCTCGAAACCTTTTTCCAAGACAAACCTAAGAACCTTGAAGATTTGGTGTTATATATAGAGTACTTCTTTGATATACTACTCTTACCAAGATGGGTCTTGGTTTAACTATTGATCTCAAGGCATATGGTATCCTATCCTTCTTTGATTTTGAGCAAGCAGTTAGTCCAAAATTGATTAGAGAATTTTGGACAAAATGTGACATTGGAGAAGTCTTCATTGTTGGTAAGGTTCTTGGAGTTTATGTGACAGTGGACATTGTGTCCATAGCAATTGCCACTTGGTGTAAAAGAACTAGGAAAGTCTACAGATTTGGATGGGAGAAGGATTGTGGTGGCATTTATGTTATGGAAGATGCTCTATTGAGGCCAAATGTTGAAGGTCCCTGTGCCCTAAACAAGCTGTGTGATAAGGTACAAATTTTTCAACAGATGCTCAACAAGGGAATATTACACAAAGTTGGTTCAAAATACCACTTGTCTGATACTCACTTGTTTAATTTATTTCACATGATGATTGAGCAGAAATTCCATCAACCTAGTCTTCTCTTTGCCTATCTAAAGAGGAACGAAGAAGAATCACATAACCCACTATGCCATGTTGACCAAGATTTTCTGGGATTAAAAGGCGTTTGAAAAGTTCTTTGCCCTATCCTTAGTAGTATAAAAAGCTTTTTTACCTACCTTTGGACAACATTATTTCGAGAAAAACAACATAGCTCCTATAAGGCTAGATATAATCAAGCTCACTTTGCCTCAAGTTGATGTTAAGCCCTACAAAGAAGAGTTGGAAGGGAGTTCTAAGCTGTTCAAGAAGCCTGCGTCCAAATGTAAAGCTTCTATTGCTAGGCTTACCAAAGCTTCTACTAAGAAACAAAGAAGATTGATTCTTCAAGAATCAGATGTTAGAGAAGTAGTTGCACAAGTCAAAGCAACTACTGTTGTTGAGGAAGAAGTTGAAGAAGTTGATGATGATGCTCCCTTGATCACTAGGTTGACCAAGAGGAAGATACCACCAGTAGAACACTAAGGCACACAACCTACCAACCCCATTGTTCTACCTACTATCCCTAAAGGTAAATGTTTTAAGACCTTGTCTAAATATGTTACAAAGAAAACCTTCCCTTCCTTACCCTTACTCTTTTCTCAACCTATACCTCTCTTCCATTAACCCACAAACTCCACCATCTAAAACCATATCTGAACTAGAAATAGTAACCCTTTTGGATAGACCTTTACCTAAACCAATAAAAACTTCACCCTTCCATATCTCCCCTATAAACCTATCTACAAATACCTATACTCTCTTTCTTCATTAGAAAAACAAAGCCCTACCTAAAATCTAAACATTTCACCCTTACACACCAACCCTTATTCATCTATACATGACACCAACCAAACCACTTCTTTGAACACCTCTAATGTTGAACATGTTTTTACCCCCCTTCTTTGTTTGAAACTTTGTTGAGAAAAGAATGGTATATTCTTTTCAAACAACACCTTGAACCAGAACCAACAATTCTTATACCAGCCTAACCTCTCCCCATATGTGAGTATGAACATGTTCCTTCACCCTTTTATCCATACTTAGCAACATAAACCTCTTCAAAATGCACCTCTTACCCCTACCTAGCTATCAAACCAACTTAGTCCTCTATGTGTTGCTTTACCCTTATAACACACACAAAGAAAGATTTACCCTAACCAATCAAACCTAAGCTTATCCTCAACCATCACTCTAATGTTCTGCCGTATGTGATCCTTTTCAAGACTGATGGGGACTCCACGTCTAGGAGCAAGAAGTGTTAGAACAAAAAAATATGCATCCAAAATATCCCAAGAGTTTTAATGATAACAATCATTATGACTAAAGAGTGATGACTGATGATTAATAGTGTTCTTAGTTTTTAGAAGAACAACAAGTCATCATTGCAAGAATTTGGTATGTGTCTATTGAAAAGAAACTTATTCCTTGAATAATTTTACTTTGTGCATCCAAAGAAGATCATGGCATCCAATAAGAGACATCGTCCAATAAGAACAAAGACAACGACCAATACAAGATGTACCATCTTATAGCGTAAAATTTGTTTGAGTGCTTATTTTATCTCTTGTCTCTTATCCTATACGTTATATCTATAAGCTTATAATTGTTTCAATAGTGCTCACAACATTCATATTTTTCTATACTTATGTACTTTATTGAAGACTTGTTTGTTTCCAAATTGACAAAAAGACTACGCCTAAGATTCTGATGTATCAAGTCAAGTTTGATAGAAGAAAGTTCTAATCATGACTTCACACATAAAAAACCAAAAAGAACAAATATCCCTTATCAAATGAAGACAACACAACCAAGAATAGAGAAAAATAGTTTTCTATGACATTTTTTTCTCTATCTTCAAAAAAAGAAAGTCTCTACAAACAGCATAGCAAAAAGTGTATCTTTTGCATTTAATGTTGAAGTTACCATTTTTATGTAAAACAACGTTCAACTCATACTCGCCTATATATTTGGGATGATCAAGACTCGAAGTAGAATAAGAGAATAAAAGATATCAAGAAAAAGAAAATATTATTTGGATGACACTTTGTTTTCATTGTAAACATGCTTTGTGAAGCAAAAAAAAAAAAGTTAAATCTCTCTATTTTGTATTACTATATGCTCACCTATTGAGTTATCTATGTAAAAGAACTATAGCTTTTTGAGAAAGCCTAGAGAGGCTAAGTGAAAAAGAATACTTGGTGTTACCTGTAATAAAGAAGATTACAAGTTTTGTAAAACCTTAAGAGGTAGAGAATACTTTTTTGTAAGTATGTTAAAACTTTAGTTGAAAATCCTTCCTGTTGAAAGGACTAGACGTAGCTCTTGTGCAAGAATGAACTAGGATAAATATCATATGTCTTTTCTCTCTTACCTTATCTATTTTTGTTTTCTGCATCTTTTTAGGTGGTTCTTTTAATAGTGTTTAAAAACTTATATATCCTACATTTTGCGAAAAGCTTTAAAAAATCATACACACAATTCAACATTCCCCCTTCTTGTGTGTTACCTATTTCTTCAAGAAACCTAACTTTGTCCAATTGTTTTTTTATCCAAGGGATTTGAAGTTTTAGCATTTGGACACTCTGACTCTAGGCTTCTTCCTTGTTGTTAAAGATCACTTTATGAGCAGACCGATATCTGTTAGCTCTTAACTAAGAATGCAACAGTTCACTCCACCTTCTTAAATCATCAAGCCTTCTATAATTGTTTTGATTCAGCTTGATAAGATATGCCCCCAAGCTTCCTATGCTAGATCTAAATAGCTACAAAGAAGAGAAAACTAGAATCACGGTTGTAGCTCAACCTTGCAACCAAGAACCTACTCTTAGAAGTTGCTTTGTTGATACAAGAGCTTATCTACATGAGAAGATGTTGATGGGTGATCTTGCCAAGGATGAAGCTTGTAAGATATGAGACAACACCTTTGGATTCATAATCACCAAGTTTCAAGTAGTCATCTAACCTATAAAGGGAAATTGGATAGCCTCACAGCGTCTAAAAGGAGCTTCTCTATTCTAAGGGAGATTCTAACTCATCACTTTGATGATTGGATGACTGTGCCTCTTTAGGCAACAACATCTTGAAAACTTTCTGCTCCTTGGCCTTGCGAGCAACACTATTTATGTTGTTATACCCCACCTTAGGTATCTCTTTTCTGAATATGTAAAAGCCACATCCTTGGGAGAAGATGTTTCACTACTATAAAGACTCTACAGCCTTGGTTATTAAACTGCCTCCACTTTTTCTAGCCTTGCCTACACTTTCTACCCTTTCTTCTTCTTCACCTCTTGAGACTCCATCCCCCACATCCTTTATCCCTTACCCTCCTCTTCCTTCTTCTTAGGCTCTCACCCTCTACCAACTACTTATCTCTCAACCTTTTCTAAACTTAGCCAAACAGGTCCTTACAGCCAACAAAGTCTATATTGATCAACGTTTTAACCAATTATGGATCATGGGAATGTTACCCCACTTTCTTGGCCCCAAACCTCCACCACCTCTATCTCCTATTGTTTAGACCTTTAAGTTCTTTGTTTTTTCTCTTGCTTTCTATTTTTTTTTTCTGTCTTTAAGTTTTCTTTCTTTTAGACTATAATGTTTTTATTTCCTTACTTTTTTGTCTGATAACTGATAATTAAATGGGGGAGATAATGTAAAGAGAAAGTTTGTACTTATATAATCCAAATATGTTATCATTTCTCTTGCATATTTTTTTTTCTTTTCCATGTCTTGTTATCACCCAAAGACTTAAGGGGTGCTTAAGTTGTTTATGTTTATATTTATATCTTTATGCTCTTTTGTAATAATGCTCTGATATATATAAGTTACTCGTTTACTCTGATTTCCTATTATATCTCTTTATCTTTCTCTTCACATAATTTTTGTCATCATCAAAAGGGGGAGATCATAGGAGCATTTTTAATATGCATTTACAAGATTTATATGTTTTGATGATAACAAACATGATAACTAAAAAGTGATGATTAATAGTTTATGTGAGTACTCAGTATTTCAAGAGTACAATAGGTCATCACAATATAAAAGATAAGAGTTTATGTTCATACAAAGAAATTGTCTTATAATAAGTTAGCCAACATTGTCCAAACGAGTTCATCATCCAATAGAAGGACATAGTCATATATACGTAAAAGGGACATTTCGTTTTTAGTGCTTATACTATCTTGAAACTCGTTAGAACATTGTGCTTAAGAACATTTTTAAATGTTCATTTCTATCTATATTTATGTTGCTATTGTACTCTATTTTTCAGAGAAGAAAAGGTTTCCTTATCAAGCTTTGAAGAAACAAGTCAACCTTGATAGAAGAGTGTTCTGATCAAGCTTCTACAAACAAATAAACAACCATAGTGAACTTATGTGTATCATACAAAGGAAGCATGTTTAGAGAAAGAGAAAAATAACTTTCTATTGTACCTTTTCTCTGTCTTTAGAAGAAGACAAAGACTCTACTACAACTCTGCAAAAGTTTATCTTAGGCATTTAATGTAAAAATACTTCTCTCTGTTCATGCAAAACAATAGTTCTCTTCTCCACATCATCTTCAAGAAAAAGAAGCACACAAGTGAAACAAGAAAAAGCGCATATCTGATAAATGAAAAGCAAATGTTCATAGGCCTTTGGACAATGTTTTAGAAAAGTCTTCTAAAAGTGTTTCTAAGTGAGAAAACTCTAATCTTATCTTTATATTTGCTTTGTGAAGCAAAATTAAGCTCTGTTTGTAACTAGTATATACTCACCTAGTAAATTATCTTTTGTAAAACTCCCTTTGTTTTCTCATGATAACCTAAAGAGACAGTTAAAAAATATTTGGATTTCTTATAATTAGATTGATTACAAGTATTGTATAACCTAACGAGGTTTTGAGAATATTTGGTTATAAAGTCTGTTTGACTTAGTAGATAAATCTTTTGTGTTGAAGGAATTGGATATAGCTTTTGTGGAAGAACGAACCAGGAGAAACCTTTGTATTGCTTTTTTCTTCTTTATCACTATTTTAAGTTTTGCACCCTTTGGACACCGTTTATGAATTGATAATTGTCTTTCGTTTTCAAAAAATATTTAAAAAATCACACACACAATTCATCTCCTTGCATGTTTTATGTTTCCTTCAAATATTACATTAATAATTTAAAAATAAACTCCCTATTTTGATAAAAATCTCCATTACTATAATATATTATTATTAGACGTTAAGATTCGGAGGCTCAATTTGGACTTTTAAGGAAATGGGGGAAGATGAAAGAGAAGTTCATCATGCATGAAAATGGGGGAGGTGGTATATATATTGAAGTAAGTGAAGACCATAGTGTCTTCATGTCTTTCCAGGCCACCAATGCGTGCATGTTAGTTAGTGGAAGCATGCATGAGCCATGAGGTAGAGCCTTGCCCCACTTTCTCGTGAACCTGATGGATATTTACTCTACGGCCAACACTCCAATTTCTTCTATATATATTTCTACCAAGTCTTGAAAAGAAATGGAAATGTGAGAGAGGAGAATTTGAGGGAGGTCTTGCACGCTTTGGTTAAATTTTTGGTATCTAGTTAGAAGGAAAGAGTGAAGCTAGCAAGAACTGAAGATTGGCTAAGATTGCAAAATTTTAAGGCTCAAGAGAATCAAGGACTCCTCAGCATTTTAAGACAGCAAAAGTTTCCGTTTTCTGCTCAAGCTATCTCATATAGATAGTGATTAATTAAGTTTGTCAATTTAATGCGATGTTTTCTGCATAAAAATTACTTGCATGTTTTGTACGTTTTCTCTTCTCCATTTAAGAATGGAAAACCTTCCAAATGCACGATCACACGTGTATAAACTCTTTTGTTCTTTCATTCAGAGCACATTTTGGTTTTTTGTTTTATTTTTCAGTCTTTGTCCTTAATGCTTCTCTTTTGATTTTTAGTCACCCATGACTCCATGAACATTGATTAACAATCCGCATTAGTCCATGAATACAATGAGTATGGTCTTGAGATTTTTCTTTGAAATTCTCAAAATTCACTAGCATGCATGGATAAAATCTTTTGGACTTTAGAGTAAATATCATAATCTTGTTATTTAGAAATTCCCTCATGTTTATTACCTTGTTTTCCTTGTTATCTTGAGGCTCAAAGACATGCATTGCAGAAAAGTGTTTATCTTTATATTTATTTTAACTGTAGATTGAGAATCCAAATGAATTCCCATATAAATTTTGGAGGGTTTTATTTGTCATGAATCTTCCTATTCACTTTGTTTTCTGTTCTATGTTAAGGCTTTTGGTTTTCTGATGTAAATGGAGAATGAGAACTGCATCACACAACAGGCTCACAGACCAAAATATGATTGCCTTCTATTTGGTAAGCCTTACAACCAGAACATTTTTCTAGTACTAAAACTGAAATTTTCATATTTGTGCATGCTGCTATAACTATGATACTATTATGCAGATTTAGATGATACTTTGTATCCCCTCAATTCTGGTCTTGCAAATGCAACTGTCCAAAATATTCATGGTAAGGGACTGTGCCACACTTGTGCTGTAATATTCTCATTAATGTCTTTATAATTGCTGCTGCATTTAGAATCGATATGAGTGGTATCATTGATCTTAGACTACATGGTGGAGAAGCTTAGCATAGAACCAAGTAAAACTGATGAATTGACCATCCTCCTTTACAATAATTATGGAACTACTATAGCGGGTCTAAGGGTATAATTTCCTTATCATTTCCTGTTAAATAAGCTTTAGCCGTTAATAATATATATAGTCTCGTGTTTCATTTTCTATTTAGGCAATTGGACGTGACTTTAACTATGACGAATACCACAGGGAATTACAACATATATGTCTTTCTGAAACATTTAAAAAATATTATGAAAATATATATAAAAAGTTACCATCTAGTTTTTATAACATTTAAATATTACATTGAAATCATTGTTACAAAATGTTATTAATAACATTTCATATTTAATAAATATTATTAATAACATAAAAAAATGTTATTAAATAAAATATGGATAACATTTTTGAGTAAATATTACTAAAAATAATAAATATAATAATGATTTTTGGTTCTTTCTTTTGCCCTGTCACTTTCAAATAGCTAATGAGTGATTTGACATTGACTCTTGAAATTCTGTTGACAGTTTTGTTATGGAAAATTACCTACGAGAACTTAACACCAGACCCAATTTTGAGAAATCTGCTGCTGAGTCTTTCCTATAGGAAGTTTGTAAGATGTTTAAAACCAAAATGGAAGCAGAGGAATAAGTTTACAAAAGATATTGCATAATCAAAATAATAATGTTATATCCTTAACTAAAGTCGAATAATCCTCCCACTCAATAAAAATTTATCACACACAATTCTTTCAATACTCTCGATGTACAAATATCAATCATCAAATGGATTAGATGAAAATTCTACTTCTATGTATTGAAAAAACAAAAATATTTATCTAATCCAAACTTTTCTTATACAAATATCAACAAAGTATCTTAAAGTATTATATCATATTCTATTATATTCATATAACTTTGGAAAATATTTTAAATATTATATTATCCTTTGGTCATGCATGCAACATTCAAACCAGTCCTTTTAAGTTGATGATCATACTCCAACCATAATGTCTGGTTATATTTCCTGCCATACTCATCTCTTAAACGAATTTATAGCATGAGTTTTCTTTCCCCATGTTTCATAATTTTTATTTATTCTTTTCTTTTAAAGAGTTAATTAGATCAAACTTTTAAGTAAGCTTTAAGTTGAGGGCAAATATTAAAATATTCAAAAATCATCTTATTACATTAAAATACATTGAAGTGTCTAATATTATATCATAAAGAGTGATTTTCATATTTTAAGATTAAATATACTTTTAAGTCTTAAACTACAAATTTTGGTTTTAATCCTTATAGAAATTTCATTCACTTATAATTTCTATATTTACCAAAAATAATGTGATTTTAATTTGCCCGTAGGAACTAAAAATATATGTTTTTATTAAAATATAAGTATTAAAGATAAATAAACTTTTTATAAAGACTAAATATCACCAACGATTAAAAACATACTTAATTCCATATTTTATTATTTGTTTGCAGGCTATTTAATCAGGATCATGAGTCTAGTATTAATTTCAAATCACACACCCATTACCTTAATCTTTTTTCTCCTTTTCTAATTAAATCCCTGTAATTTCAACACTTGTTTTTGTTATTAGATCTTCACAAACGCAGACGAAGTCCATGCGATTAAGGCACTTAAAAGACTTGGGTTGGAAGACTACTTTGAAGGAATCACATGCTTTGAGACCCTTAATCCTATCCACAAGAGCACTGTTTCTGATGATGAAGAAGATGACATAGAGTTTGTGGGTTCAAAGAGCACAAACCCAACACCTAGAAATGATGTAAAATCTCAAATCTTTGACATCATAATTTTGCTCAATCTGATCCAACTTCAGTCCTTCCAAAGACACCAATTATGTGCAAACCGTCAGAACATGCAATCGAATTGGCCCTCAAGATAGCCAACCTGGACCCAAAAAGAACCGTAAGAAAATCACCCTTTATACTTTATGATCTAATTTTGTTATCTTTGACAAAAAAAAATGTTTAATATGTTTCTTAGTACTAATAAAATAGTAAGTTTTGATTTTAATTCTTTATAAAAAATTATTATTTTTAGTCCTTAGAAACTTTAAAAATAATTTCTATAATGATATGTAATGCATTCAGCTGTCATGTTATATTATATTAAACTAGTTACAAATATAACATGTTTAAATCTACGTCACATTATCATTAAATGATGACATGGACTATTAAAAAATAAATTTATGAGAGCCAAAAATAATAAATAATTGAAGGTCATAAACCAAAATTCTATATATGCATACCCTAAAATCATGTTTAGACCTTTTATATACCTCTTTTGCTTACATTTTATGGGGTTCTTTATGTCACTTTTAGTTGTTCTTTGAGGATAGTGTCCGCAACATACAAGCTGGAAAACGAGTGGGTCTTCACACTGTCCTGGTATGTCATTATTGGGAATTTTGTTTTGTAGAACAAACTGACTTTAAACAACTATTATCTGTTGCCTTTAAATGAATCTGAACCCACCATGAACTAATTTGAGGCTCTTTATTGACTGCTCTATAATGACTGTGGTACATCCCATAGAGTTAAAGGTGCTGATTATGCCATGGAAAGCATTCACAACCTTAGGGAGGCAGTGTCTGAACTATGGGAGACTGACATAAAACCACAAGTTGCATGTCTGCGAACCTTGTGGTGATAGCTTGAGACTGCAGTAATGCCTCTTTAATTATCATTAATAAATTGAAATTTTATATTAAAATAAAGGACAAAAAGAAGCCCACGGAGGTTGGGTTTCTCATCTTCGGATGCAGTAGTTACTGTACTTGATGTTAATGCGTAGTTCTTAACAAAGTAATTTGTTTGTGTTGTAATAGATTACCATATAAAATAAATTATTTTGTTTGGCCTTAACTACTTATATAATAAAGAATGTCTATAACTAATTATTGTTCTCAGTTAGGAATATTTTTGAAAATTTAAGAATTTTTTTTATTTTTGAAAATATAAATCCTTAAATTTATTTAATTTTAGTTCTTTAAAATTATAAATTACTTACATTGTTGTTTTTAAATATTGATTAAAAATAGAAAAAAAATTGATAATATTTTTACCATATAAAATAATTTTATAATGTCATTCAATTATTATAAATTTATTAATTTTTATAATGATTTCTTTATAATCATTTCAATGATGATTTGTGATTGGACTATGATAATAAAATTATTTTATGCTTCCATTACAACATCATTAAACCCTTAGAAATAAATAAATTTAAATAGAAGTTAAAATTAAAAATAACATTTTTAAGGATAAAAATATATTAATCCATGATTTAATTTTGGAATTACATTTTTCATGGAGGTGAGTGGAAGTTTAATTTCCATTAAACTATGATTATTGATGCAGCTGCCGGATCGAGCAAAATCAAACTAACTTGCCACCTATTAAACCCTATGTGGTGAAAAATTGACTAATATGAAATAAATTCAAGATATTCAAATATAAAGTGAATGTCAATTATCTTTCTGTTTTTTTTTTTTCTGGATTGAATGTCAACTTTCTTAAATTTTGATCTACAACTAAGTAAACTGTGATATGTAGGGGCAAAGTTATTATCGTTGAAACCAATTCTAGTATGAATTAACTCATTTATTTCACACGAATTGTCTCGCAATTTCCTGTGTGTAAACATATTTTAATGCGTAAAGTTATTAAAATGATCCATTCGCAAGTTGTTTAATAAATAACATTGTACTCTCAAATCAAAGCTTCTTACAAAAATAATAATATTTTTTTATTAGTATATTTTAAATGTATAACAGAAATAGACATGGTATAAAGTGTGATATATTTTAGTTTCATGCGCGGGGAAAGAAAACAGAAGTAATCTGAACAGACTAAAAGAAAGTAAAAAATAAATAAATAATTTTTTTTATAAGGTAACATATTAATTAGTTTATATTTTGAGAAGTAACTCCGTAATAAATTCCTGATTGCTGTGTCGGTGGAGTTCATAAAAAATTGATTAGGTATACTAACGGTCTCATGTCTTATCAACTAATAAAAACTGTTGTTACAATATAGTCAAAGGAATAAATGCATATTATTATATTATAAAATAAAAGGCCCCTTGAAATATTAAAAATTATATTACTTTTAAGTAATTTTGAATTTTAATGATTTATGTATTATAATCAAGATTTGCTCCCTTATTCATAAAAATTGTATGCATGTATTCTCATTCCTGATCGCCGTCATACTCCAATTATTTAAAATTATATTAAAAGGTCCTTTTAAATATAAATAATACAAAAATTATTAGTTGTATTAAATATCACACACACCCCTAAGCATTGAGATCAGCATCCTACACATTTCTTTTAAACTGATCATTCACTTTGTTCTTTGACAAAGTAACTCCATAATAAAGGTTAACAGTGTCTTTTTTATAAAATTAATTAATATTTTGAAACTATTTATACTTCAACTATTTATACACCCATTTTATAAAGTAAAATATTTTAAATAACTACACCTTTTGGTATATTGTTTTTTAAAAAATAATAAGTTACCAACCTTCTTTCTAAAAACAGATGAATCTACACTAGATTGAAGTGATGGATTTAAAACATTTTTTGTATATTTTAAGGGGTCTTGAGATATAGGAGGCGCTACCCTGCCTACCATTCTCAAGGTACACAAAAAGCCTCAAATATTTTAGATCACTGAAGAATAAATATTGGAACCTAATGACAGGTTTCAATTGTACATAAGGCATGCAAGATCATGGGGACTATTTGCAATCTGTGATCCAATGGACTTGCTTCCACAGCACCATCAGCAGAGTACAATAGATGTCATTATATACCACTTCTAAAATAATTGTTATCTATGGTTCACAAAACCAAGCTCTAATAAGTGAAGAAAATAAGAAAGAAAAATTAAATAAATTTATTCATAAAATAAAATTAGTTTATGCATAAATTAAAAATTAATTTGTGAAAAATTAATAAAAAGAATTTTCTAAATTAGTTTATAAATAAATTAATTTTAAATTATGAAAAAAATTCATTTTTTTTCTCTTATATCCTAACCCCTAGCCCTCTAGAATGTAGGACCTGAAACAAAGCCTATCTTATAGTAATTGTTAGCACTTAGCTGTTCTTTCCTTGTGTTCGAAATTGTTAGCTTCTGATATATACATACAGTATGCATTGAATTTTCATGACCAACCCTACAGATCATTGAATATATTGGGACTTCAACTATTCCCAAAAAAGTCCTTCAAAGTTCAAATGATTTTTTCAATTTTCACTATATCATGCAATTAAGAACAATGCTAGTAATAAACAAGAAAGAAACCAGGGACAGAAACACATTAAATGAAGCATATAACTTGTGAGGGGATGAAGGGCATATCATTCTCAATTCCCACGCAGAAGTTTAGAATACCTGAATGCAGATTTCCGCAGCATTACTAGTTTTGTTTCTGATTTCAGCATGAGGAAGCTCGGTTCTTCCCCGCAATGAGTTACCACATAACAAATTTTTTTCTTGAAACCACCAGTAATTTATCATAGAAATAGAAGTTAACTGAAAATCAGGCAAGAAAGGAAAGACAACCTAACAACACATTTATGAGATCCCATCCATCTAATATTAATGTGCATTAGAAATGAGTAAAGACAGTAACAAGACAACAATATGTGAACGTGAACGTACTTTGTAATATTTGATTATATAATATGCTTAGTATTAGATAAGGCATATAAACCAGAAAATAATACTTCCATTAATCAGTCATACATGATGTAAATTTTTTTAATTTTTTGCAATCAGAAGACTCTTGTTAGGTAAACATATTATTGAAGATTGCAACCAAGCATCAAGACATTCTTGTTGAGTGAATTCAAAAGGTGAAATAATTATAAATTTCCATTCAATTATTGTCATACTGTTAGGCAACCCCAATAGTAGTTAGTTATGTTAGTTAGTCTAAGAAATAAAGGGGTTATGTTAATGGGCCTGCAGCTGATTAGACCATTGAGGGTGACTTTATGTTAGCAAACTAGTAGCTGTATATAAATAAGGGAGGTGAGTTATTGGAGCCAGTTAATTGAGAGGATTAGGACCCTTGGACATAGGGAGGTGCAAACTCTTGATGTTCTGCAGTATTCTTTTCAGTAAATTGAAGATTTTTTTCCCTATTCTTTCTAACAAGATACCAGGTTTCTATCACATACATATCACATTTTTTGTTCGTATAATTGCTATTAGCTATAAAGACAACTTCATGGTGTAGCTAAGAGTACATACATATACTGAAAAAAGTATAGTTACTGAAACATCCTCATTTTATTTTGATTAAATCCAATCCTTATTATTTCACTCTAAATTCAATAGTCCACGTAGTTTAAAACCATTTAAAAAGATCCTTATAATTTTTTCAAAAATGTAAAATGGTCGCTATAATTTTCAAACAACACAAAATGGTTCCCTGTTAAGTGCTAACAGCTTGACTTCAAATAAGGAACAAACCAAGTAAAAAGGACTATTTTGCATTGTTTGAACACTATAGGGACTAGATTGAATTTTGAGTGAAACTAGCATTCCTCAAATATAAAACATGAAATCTAAACCAACTATGTGTCTCATTAAATTGGTACAAACATCTAGGACATATATTCGTTATGCAGATAACTATCCCCATATTGGACTGGATATTCAATGTGCAGATCTCTCTTTGTTTCAGAACTGTTTCCCTTTTGGCTGTACAAAGATGAAGTTTAATTTTATTATCATCAGCACTACTCTGGTTACCTTCTTAATACAGTTTCTCTGATGTGGTAAGAACAGAACTTCTTTTGCATTAGTACAAAGTTACACAGAAAAAGGCAAATGAAAAATCACTACAAACTCACATTAATTAGCACATCAAAAAACTTCAAAATGTTCAGTCAGTAGCAATGACCACCTTAAAATCGGTCACCAATATTAATCAGTCGTCAGCATCTTCCAGTGGCCTAACCTCACCAAACCATCTAGGTGGATCAAAACCATGCCCACCTAAACAAATAAGGAAGGAAATAAATTGTAACACATTTAAAACCAAAAATGTAACTTAAATTCAAAACAAAAACCATAAGTAAGCACAACAACACGAATCAAAATTACTGGTCAATACAATACCAAGGGGATTGCAACGACACAGACGCCACGCAGTCAAAACTGTACCCTTCATCACTCCATATCTCTTATAAGCCTCCATGGAATACTCACTGCATGTTGGAATGTAACGACAGCTCTTTGGCAAAATTGGGGAAATTTCCCCTGCACACATGAATAATAGCATGTTTGCGTAAGCTTCTTAATTAAGTGTTTATAGAATAATCTTTTAGGCCCATTTGGGTAAACAACTTAATTAAGGGTTTGTATGGATAAAGTTCTACATAAACACTTGTTGAGAAAAAAATAAAATAAAACAAAATAAACTTCTCAATGAATTAAAATATGTATAAACTAATTTATAGAAGTTTTCTTGTATTAGTTTCTCCACAAATGATAAAGTTTATACAAATTAGCTTATACATAAGCTAATTTTGTTTATTTTATTTTTTTTCTCATACAAGTATTTATGAAAAATATTATTCATAGAGACCTTAAGATTTATTGAATAAGTAATTATCATGTAAGCACTTTTGTATAGGTTGTTTCTACAATTGAAGAGAAAATTAGATTAAAATGTTTCCATACAAACTATCTTATTGAAATAAGCTAAAAACAGCTCATGACATATCATAAACTATTTTTACAATAGAAATTATGAAAGGAAAAAACAGTAACTCTTGTAGAATCTCAACATGGACAGTGCAGCTTTGACTCCTAAATTGTTCACCTCGCCATCTGAGAAAGATTTAACAGTCAAAATTAAATTCCTTGACAAGTGAACTAGCTTAGCATATATAGAGAGAGAGGAAACCTTGGACGGTTTCAGGGTTCGAATCTTCATCCAATGCACGAACGAATGAAGTGCGATGATGTCGTAGGGTTTGGAAAGGAGAGTGGCGTTGATTAGTTTTTATTCTAAGAGAAGAGAAATTAGGATTTCGAATTGGAACGGGAGAATAGGAGTTGAGAGGTAGAAGAAGAGTGGCCATGGATGACGCTCCAACAATCGCCCAACCTCTACGATGCTTTGCGACCTGGCGCAATGTTCAACTAGAAAATTTTGTTTGGCTCATAACCATAACAATACCAGAATATGTGCTCAATTTATTTAAAAGTTAATAAATTATTTTTTTTCTTCTACTTGTATTAACTTTTCATTTTAATTTATATACTTAAATTTTTACATTTTAGTTCTGTATAAGTAATTTTTTATATAAATATTATTGTTAATTATATAACGGAATAAAATCATTACAAAATAAAAACAAAAAAATTAAAACGTACAAAATTTGTTCTTGTAAAAACTACAATATAATTTTATTTTTTTTAGGTATAGAAATTAAAATGAAAAATTAGCGTAGATTTAACTATTGGATATCCCAAAAAATTAAACTACTGGATAAGTAATTAAACCTTACAAAATTTATTTAATTATTTATAAAGAGATTTATCTTCGTACATTAATTTTATGTTATCTATCAATAAAAATTTACTTTAAATATAAATTTAAAATAATTATTACAAAACTCAACTATATTAAAAAAAATTATCATCCAGGCATACAATTTCAATCCAAATTTATTTACACTTTAGACCGTCAAAATTTGAAACATGAATGAAAATTCATTTTAACTTTAAACAAATAAAACCAAACTCAAACCAGAAAATAATAATTTAATTATTTATAAAGAGACTTATCTTCGTACATTAATTTTATGTTATCTATCAATTAAAATTTACTTTAAATATAATTTTAAAATAATTATTATAAAACTCAACTATATTAAAAAAAATTATCATCCATGCATACAATTTTAATCCAAATTTACCTACACTTTAGACAGTCAAAATTTGACACATTAATGAAAATTTATTTTAATTTTAAATAAATAATAACAAATTCAATCCATCACAAAATATTTAAGCTAAGATTAGGTTGAAAGATAAGGTTGAATCTTGAAATTTCTGAAAATATAAGTTAAATTATATATTTAATTTTTATTTATTTATATTATTTTATTTCATCTTTATATTATTAAAAAGTTTAATTTGATTTCACATCTCTTAAAATCGATGCATTGTTGTCTTTAGATTCAAAAACCAAAAAACACTAAGGACATTAAAATAGAAAACTGTCACTATAATAACTTTACTTTTATAATTTAAAAAATAATAAAATCTTACAATATAATAAAAAATTATATCTTTAAAATAATGGCAGCTTTTAACTATTACAATAATAAATTTATTAATTAAATTATAATAATTTTATTTCTAGATTTAAAAATTATATTAAAAAGCTGTTATTTAAATTTATTATATTGAAATTTATAAAATTATAATAATTTAAAATTGTAATTATATAATATTAATCATGTCATATATATTAGTAATTTAATTTTTATGAAAAATGTTATATTTTGCTATAAATTAAAATCAAAATTATAATTTTACATAATTATAGTTTTTTACGTTATTAGAATAAATTTTTTTTACAAAATTAAAATATGACTATTTAAGTAAAATATAAAATGTTAATATTATGATAATTTTAAAATTATAAAAATTTAAAATTCGTAATTATATAATATTTATCATCCCATATATATTAATATTTTAAATTTTATGAAAATTTTAAATTTTCTATAAATATTATTTAAATTAATAATATAAAATTATAGTAAACTAATAATATAAAATTATGTTAAAATAATAATATAAAATAAAATATTTATAATATAATATATATTAATTATTTATTATCATTTTATTTTGTTAAATTTTTTAAATCATAACTTAAATTTTAAATATGATATTGTTATATTATGTTATATTTATTATTTTATATTCGTTATATTTTAAATTTTACAATATTAAAACAAAAACAATCATTAAATTAGTATTTATAAAAAAATATAATAATTTTCATAAAATTAAAAAAAAAAAAAATATATATATATATATATATGACATGATAAATATTATATAATTAATATTTTAAATTATTATAATTTCATAAACTTTAATATCATAAAATTTGAATTACAGTTTTTTACCATAGTTTCAAATTTTAGAAAAATAGCATTATCATAATAGTAAATTTTATTAAATTATTAAAATTTTAAATTTTATTTAAATAATAATATTTTACTTTTTAAAATAAAATTATTATAATAAAGCTAAAAGTTATTATTATTTAAAATTATAATCTTTATTAAATTATTTTTTATTTTTTATTTTAAAAATTTTTGTAGAGCTAAAAATCGCCACTGTTTGAAATATATACATTTTTAATTAAATTAGAATATTTTTATTAATAATTTTAAATTATAAAAAAATTATTCTAGTAGTTCAGTACTAGAAATTGCAACATTACATAGATTTTAGGAATTGAAGAACCAAATCAAACTTTAATCAAAGGACGAAATTGAACAATATAAATAAATATAAAATATAAATTGAAAATCTTTATGCCTGTAATTTTGAGTAATGTTTTAAAATTTGTAATAATGATCAACTTGATTATATGGTAGAAAACTTACAAATTTGTTTTAAATCGTATAAATTTTGTTCTTGTAAAAACTCTAATATAATTTTATTATTGGATTAATGGTGGAACCGAAAAATCACTAATTTAGCAACATGAATATGTCCAAACTATTAATATACATATATATATATATATATAATATCAATATAATAATTTGCATTAATATGTAAACCCATTGTTTGGCATAGTAATGACTTGGTTATCCCAAAATGAAAGGGGATTTTTAAACCTCTGAGTTGAAGACAGAGGGTAGCACCCACTATTTATCTTCATATTGTTATGTGTTTATTATTATTTATTATGTACTTATGATTGAAAATCTAGATAAAGATTTAAAAGTTTTGAGAAATTAGATTTTTTGTAATATCTAGATTTACATTTTTTTTTTGTAGTTTTAGATTTAGATTTACAAATCAGAACATTTAGATTTAGATATTTTGTAACTTTTTGTTATAAATTAGAAATAATAAAAAATAGTTGATTCAGTTTAGAGGGGTCTAATAAATAGAATAATATTAGAATGGCATATGAAATATATAAAAAAATTATGATTGTCTAGATAAGAGAATAAAATAATTATAATAAATAATTTTTTCTAAGAGAATAAAAATTTATAAATAATTTTAAAAATCATAAAAATATTTTTTAAACATAAAAAT
The DNA here is from genome assembly GCA_025330945.1 of Mucuna pruriens. Taxonomy (NCBI): domain Eukaryota; kingdom Viridiplantae; phylum Streptophyta; class Magnoliopsida; order Fabales; family Fabaceae; genus Mucuna; species Mucuna pruriens. Next base: position 1,552,829 of record JAENHJ010000532.1, on the reverse strand, counting down.
ATGTTTAGAATATTATTTAAATTTTTTTGAATTTTCTAAAAAATTTTAGATTCCTTTAAATTTTTTACCTAAGTGCTTATAGGCAACTTTTAGAGGACAATTACGAATATCAAATGAATTTCAAAAATTATGAGAGCACCATTATCATTAGTAAAATGATCATGAAACAAAAAACTTTATAAGTATTTTTTTAATTAAATATCCAAATGACTCATATACTTACTATGTGCAGTAAAAAAATTTCCGTACCTCTCGAAGCTCACATTGGCAACCAACTAAAGGGAGCACAAAACTGTTGCACCATTATAAGTATAAAATAATAGAATTAAATTAAGGTTGACTTTTATTTCTTGGCTTATTTTCAACTGCATATTCTACTTAAACATGATAAACATCAAAGAACTACTTTATTTTTCTACTACCACGACTCTCTCTTCCTTTCTATTAGACATATGCATACAGACACTCATTCCACCTTCTATTTTCTTTTAACTTACAAGTTTTCAAGGAGAAATTGGAAGAGTTCCAAGTTAATTATTCAAGTGGTTTAGAAATTCTTCTCCACCAAAGGCTTAATCAAGGATATGAGAGCATTCTTCTATCCTTCTCTAGTTGCACAATTTTTTGAGGTAAGGGGGAAAGGGCTTTAATCTTCTTTATTAGTCATGAAATGAGTGAAGAGTGGAGGGATAACCCCTAACCCTACTTTGCTTGCTAATTTCTATGGATTAGAGTTAAGAGATTATTATAAGGTGTATGCTTTTGATGATTCTTGGCCATATGAATCTATTTTGATGTTATAAGCTAGCATGGGTTGAGTTTAACTTTGATAAACCAGTTCATGCTGTTATTGGATAATTATATAAGTGATGTAAGATGGAAAAGAATGAAATAAGAAGTTTTTCTTGGTTTAGACAATAGTTCACATGACCTTTAAAGGGAGAATGGAGAAAAACCTCATTTAAATTATTGTCTTTGAAACTCTATGCATATATGAATGATACGAAGTTGTATTGTTCCTTGAAGCTTGGAAGTAATTTAATAGAAAAAGAAAGTATAAGCATGATGTCGTTATATAAATAAAAATAAGTTTATAGAGTTAATTTACTATCACTTGATTCTTGTTTGTGGTTAAGTTTGGAAGTGATGATTAAAAAAGAAAAAAAGAAAAAAAATTGGTAGCTTGGTCCACATAGAATTTGGCTATTTATATAACATAGGATTAGATAGTTTGAATTTTTTTTTGTTTTAAGTCACTAGAACCAATGAAAAGTAATGGAACATAGAATTACTTCAAAGTTTATCATTTTGACAAAAGTGTAACAATTGAGAAGACTTAGTGTTCACAATTCTAATTAAAAAAATTAGACAATGAGTTAGTGGACAAATTGGTACGAGTCGGTGTAGAATTGGAAAGAAAAATAAATTGATGAATGATAAGCTTTTACGCTACCTATATTTGACCTTAAGACACATGGTGGAAGAAAGATTGAAAATGATTATGATATTGTAGAATAATCTATTTACTACGTTTGTCTCTAGTATTTGTTAATCATACCTATTGAGAGGTATGAGGAAAGGTACTAAAAAATTGAGGAGATTCTACTAAATTTTCTAAAGAAAATATAAAACCTTAAATTAAAAGGCTTGCATTAGATTAGAACCATGCACCATATGCATTTATAAAGAAGTGGATGGGAAAAGATTACAGCATGGTACCTAATGGATTGCAATAGAGACTCTTGCCAAGTTTAGGGGGTTTAATGGAATTGATTTGTGAAATCCTAATAGGAAAAACCTACAATCCTGAGTTGGATATTTGACTCAATAACCCCGACAACTACTATGCATCACCAAAATTAGTAGAGAGTATTCCTCTCGAGTAGTAAAGTATTGCATAAGTCTTTCAAAATATAAAATAAAGTACTTATTGGAGGAATATGAACTCTCAATTATCTCCCCAAAATAAAGTTTAAAGTCTCTAATGAAGAACATCAAGAGAAAATGGTCCCACATATGCATGAGTTATTAAATCATAAGACATTTTTTTCATACTATATCTCAAATGATCATGAACAATGATTATACTTGGTTGAACCCTAATATTGCCTTTTTATGACTAAATATTAAGGATTAAGTTGCTTCACTCCTTTCTCTCTTTCATTTCTTTCTATGTTATGTGCTTGATATGATGGGGTGGGTAGTAGTTGATTCAGATGACATGACTTCCACTTGTAGGAAGGCTTATTATTCCAGTTTAGCAATTTGAGAATTTTTGTCTTCTAACAAGCACTTCGAGGATATTACTTTTCAAGAATTATTTTGTTGAGGACAAGAATTTTGAGGAATGATCCACCTAAAGGGCAACCTCGCTAGACATTTGGAGTCTTTCTATATATTCATAAACATTGGAGCAAGTGTAGTGTATAATTGTCACTATTCTAACCAGGATAATCTTCTTGATGTATATAATTTGAGGTTAAATCATAGCTTTTTGTTGTATATATATTTCATGATAACTAGATGTATTTATATTGGGGTGACATAAGTTTGTAGCTATGTAATTTGAATTGGTAAAGTGTTGTAAGTACTTGCTTTTTAAAAAATATATCACTAAGTTTTATAATAATCTAATTAAATTTTCTATATTTACTATATAATAATGAATTAAATAAATAATATTAGTTAGTTTGGTCAATGTAATAAAGGGTGTCATAAAGAGAGAATCTTCAAGCTCTAAATTGAAGATAGAGAAAGGATCTTCCAGAAGCATGCAACAAACTTAGAGCAATGTGTAGTCTAAAGAACAATTTGTTTGGACGGGATGGTTTATGCTTATTAATATGGTTTCTAACTAGTTTAATGACATCATACTCAAGTTGATGACATGTTCAATTAAATACAACACTCAAACTACTAATAGGTTCAATTTCCAATTAGATTGGTCCAACTAGTTAGTTTGAGCCAATTTTTAAAATATTTATTTGGAGTATTCTAGATTATCAATCTAATCATCTTTAGTTATATATTTTAATGCTTAAAAATTATGACTATGGGGAATTTAGTTTGGATCGATTTTGAGAAAAAAAATCATCCAATCTAATGACTAAAATAACATAGAATTTGATTATTTGAATTATTTTCTTAAAAAATCCAATCTAATTCGATCAAATAAAGTACAATTTGGATTAGATGTTTTGGAGTATTCTAGACATCAATCTGATAACCTTTAATTACATATTTTAATGCTTAATGGGGTTTGCATATTAGTTTGGATTGGTTTTGAGAAAAAAAAATAATCCAATCTAAATATTAAAATAATATACAATTTGATTCAGTTTGAATTGTTTTTTTTTAATTCAATCTAATTCGATCAAATAAAATGTGATATGAATTAGATAATTTAATTTTCATCAATACATCCTTACTAACATTTTAATTTGCTATTACTAAATATTTTAAACTTAAATATTAAACATTATTTTTAAAATAAGTGAATTATATTTATGTCTAAGTTTATCAATAAACTATTTAAAAATAAGGAATATATAAAATAAAAAAGAAGTATGTCAATCAATTGATTAATTAATTTATAATATGGTTTATTTTTCCTAAGGAGATAGAAACATATATATTCAAAATAAAAATTAATAAGAACGTGTGTATGTATGTATGTATGTATGTTTATGTGTGTGTGTATATATATACATATAGTTTTACTATATTAGTTGGATTTATGACACAATAACTTATAGGTGAAACACTAAAAATATATAAAAGTTACATGTGAAACACCTAATAACCTATATGTATTAAATATATCAATTCGGTTTTGCAAATTCTATCTCAAAACTAATATGATCTTGAGCAAAAAAATGTCCCAAATTTTTTTTCTTTAGTTTCCAATTTTTTATTTGGTTTGTAGTGTTATTTTGGATTGAATTGGATATAAACACTCATATAGTCATGTACATGTTAGGTAGCATGGCCAAAAAAATGTTTTACATTATTTATGTGAAGAATGTTAGAAATAAAAAATTATGAAAACAATTGTTGAGTTATGATCAACAACAACCATTAAGACCCTTATTTCTCCATTTTTACCTCTCCAATAATAAATCTATAAAATGATTTCAAGTGCCAAGGTTTGAACTTAAAGACTTTGCATATACTACTCAAATCTCCTATTACTCCATAAAATGATTTCAAGCGCAATCTTATTTTTCTCAATTTTGTATCTTTGAATACTATTACCTAACAACCATAGCTATCGAGGAACCATATTGATGCAACAAAATTTTCCCTAATCTCTATTTCCATTGCATTGTATGGAAAACTTCCTAGTCATTTTGAGTTGGTCAATCCATAGTGGCTTAAATGAAGATCTAATTTATTTTTTATGTTATTCACTAAATTTAGGTGTAGCTTTCATACATTAAGTCAAGTTTTCAACTATTGATATTATTATTACATAAAACTCACATACCTTAAATTATATGTTAATTATATGTTTGAGCTTTTCTCTTCTTCAAGTATGTGGTCTTCATAGTCTATCAGTATGGTGATACCCACAAAAGCACTTTAACACTCAAGTTAGGAGGATTGTTTTAGGCATGTTAGAGTCATATTAGAATTAGAATTACATGTGTAATGCATCCCTCTTTATATAATATTTATTGTCCTTAATTATAGGCAAAATATCTAGATTTCTATTAATGTCATTATCACATTTTATATAACATGCTTTAGGGGATAAATGTCATTATGGTGGTTATTACATTTCATATAACTCATTTTAGGAGATAAAAACTGTTAGTAATTATATTTGGTATAACCCGTTTAGGTGATAATGTCATTAGCTTAATTAGACTCAATATGTGGTTGGACAAAGGTGTATAGTGGCCTCATTCATTCAACTTGATTATGCTGATATTATTTTTCTAAGTATGTATATAAGCCCCTTAAGCTCTATGTTTAAGAAAGCAAAAGAGTTTATAAAATATTATGTTATAATTGAGCTTAATTATACTTACAACCAACCGAGTTGACCATGTTAAACACACTCAAAATTGAGTTGGATGAGCTAAAAGTACTCTAGACTAGGTCGATTGAGTTAGGAATTACTCGAGACTAGATTGGTGAAAAAATATTTAAAAAGCTATTAAAGAAGGTGAAGGAAATAGGAAACCACACAAGAAGACAGGATAAATTGTGTGTGTGATTTTTAAAACACTTTTTAAAAGTGCAAGATAAATATCAGTTCACAAATAGTGCCCAAATAGATTGTCCAAATGGTGCAGAACTAAAAACAAAGATAAGGAAGAGAAAAATGACACAAAAATTTTATCTTGATTCATTCTTCCATAGAAGTTATGTCTAGTTCCCTTAACACAAAAAATTTATCCACTAAGTCAAAAAGACTTTACAACTAAGTATTCTGAAAACCTTTTCAGGTTATATAATACTTGTAGTCACCTTGGTTACAAGCAAATCAATTATTCTTTAACACTTAGCCTCTTTGGTCTATTGTGAAAACAAGGACAATTTTACAAAAGATAACTCACTAAGTGAGCATATGATAGTTACAAACAGAGCTTAACAAAGTTTAACTTTTCTTAGCAAAGCAAATACAATGATGAGAACAAAGCTTTTTCACTTAGACAAACTTTTAAAACTTTTCTAAGATGTTGTCCAAAGGAGTGAGAGCATTTGTATTTTGTTTCTAAAATGTGAGCCTTTTCTCTTGTATATTCACATATTCTTTACTAAGTTCTTCTTGCAGATGATATATAGACGTAGAAAAAACAGTCGTTGTTCTACATGAAAAGAGAGGAGCATTTATGCATTAAAAATTCCAAAAATAAACTTTTGCAAAGCTATAATAGAGCTTTTGTCTTATTTTCTTGAGGACAGATAAAAGATACAATAGAAAATTTTTTGTCTTCTTTATTCCATAACATATTTGCAAAGTAGAAAGCAAAAAGATAAATATATTATTTCAATTTTTCTTTCTCCTTTCAAAACATATTTGCTTTTTTTTTCATGTGGGTTCCACTGTATATTTTCTCTCCTCTCGCACTTCTCTCATTTACCAAACAATATAACTATTACTTCACCCTTTTACTTCTTCTTTATTTTTTTCTCTCCAAAATTCACCAAAGCAAACAAAGCATAACTTCAAAAGAAGTTCGTTTATATGTGTTATTATACAAAGGTAATACTTGAATTTTGGTTTGAACATTTAAAAATGCCAACCTTACCCCTCATTGCAGGTAGAAACATTTTTTTTTACACAAAAATATTTTAGTTTCAACCGTTGAAATTTGTTAGATAGCATAAAAAAACAAGACAACAACATTATTAATTATTATTATTATTATTATTATTATTATTATTATTATTATTATTATTATTATTATTATTATTATTATTATTATTATTATTATTATTATTATTATTATTATTATTATTATTATTATTATTATTATTATTATTATTATTATTACTGTTATTATTATTATTATTATTATTATTATTATTATTATTATTATTATTATTATTATTATTATTATTATTATTATTATGATTATGATGATGATTATTATGATTATGATTATGATTATGATTATGATTATGATTATGATTATGATTATGATTATTATGATTATGATTATGATTATGATTATGATTATTATGATTATGATTATGATTATGATTATGATGATGATTTATTATGATTATTATTATGATTATGATTATGATTATTATGATTATGATTATGATGATGATGATTATGATTATGATTATGATTATGATTATGATTATGATTATGATTATCATTATCATTATCATTATCATTATCATTATCATTATCATTATCATTATCATTATCATTATCATTATCATTATCATTATCATTATCATTATCATTATCATTATCATTATCATTATCATTATCATTATCATTATCATTATCATTATCATTATCATTATCATTATCATTATCATTATCATTATCATTATCATTATCATTATCATTATCATTATCATTATCATTATCATTATCATTATCATTATCATTATCATTATCATTATCATTATCATTATCATTATCATTATCATTATCATTATCATTATCATTATTTATCATTATCATTATCATTATCATTATCATTATCATTATCATTATCATTATCATTATCATTATCATTATCATTATCATTATCATTATTATTATTATTATTATTATTATTATTAAACATAAGAGGTAGATCATGTATTATTTTCTTATTTTCTTATTTCTTCATTTCCTTATTTTTTTTCAATTTTTTCTATTTATTGTGTCATTGGTACCTTCTTCAAAGCATGAGTCCCTAGCTATATAGTTCATCCATCTCAGAAAAAAGTTCTACTCTTACAACTACTCTTGAGTTTCATGGTCACTTCTTTTAATGCTCCATTATTTGTACAAAATAATTCTCGAATGTACATAAAGCATCTTTTCATATTTTTCTATTCATTTAAAATTTTCATCTAGAATTATTATATATATACTACTCTATTCATTGATGTCATATTCATAATTATACTTACTTTGACAACTCTTTTTATTTTTCTTTATAATAATTGATTCATATAAATAAATATATATATATATATATATATATATATATATATATATATATATATATATATATATATATATATATATATATATATATATATATATATATATATATATATCATGTTTATGTATGATGGTAAATTGGAGGCATCATGTTGAAGTTGTGAAGGAAATTATAGTATAAACATAATTTGGTAAATTTTGATATTGTATTATATTGATTTTGTCTTTTTTTTTTAATTTTTCTTTCTTCTATGATCTTTATCACATATCATGACTCATTCAAAAGAATATGAAAATAGTACTCTTATTTTGTTTACTACTCCTACATTACTTGATAGTATACCTAATGATATTGTGCCAATGGGTAGTTCTTCTCCTAACAATTATTTTCCTCCCACTATGGATAATGATGATTTTGAATTGAGGGATGATGGTGAGAAAATAAATATATTCATTGTTTGAACTAGTTTAAAAGAAAAAAAAAGTTAATGGAGAAGAAAAAACTATATGCATTTATTATCATATTTTTAATCAATATTTTTATTTATTAATTTTCATAGTTAATTAAAGTGTGAACAACAAGGATATTTAGGTACCTAACAAAAAATATGAATATTAAAGTTATTTCCACGCATGTATGATTTGAGTATGAAAATTATTTTAAAGTGTAGGTACGATAACAATGACTACAATACCCTATTAAGACTCTACATTATCATCCTAGGCACTAGGAAAGATCAATGCTCAAAGGGAGATCGATGCTCAAACATTTTATTTGTTGTTGTTGAACCCAAAACATTATTATAATGCAACATCAATTATATATCGTAAATTTTCTTATTAATCATATTTGTTTCTTTCATTTTTTCTATTTATTTGACATTATTTTATTAGTTTTAAGAAGACTATATGATGTGATAAAATTTACCCCTACTAAATCACTTTACCATAAAAACAAATTTATAAAATTTAATTACATTTTATTATTATTACCTTGAACTTATAAAATTTAACTACAATTCTCATATATATATATATATATATATATATATATATATATATATATATATATATATATATATATATATATATATATATATATATATATATAAAAGAAAAATTATTTGTGCTCCAAATATTTTTCCACTCTTTTTTACATTCATGCTCATTTAAATACTTCACACTCCATTCATAATGTACTACATACTCTTTCCTATGCATCTTATTTTGTATTTTCTTCTTTTCTCCTTCAAAATCTCTTATCAACCAAAAATATTGAGAAAAAATAAACTTTAATGTTAAACCCATTATTATTTTGCACCTGCCTTGGTTGGAAAAATGTCTCGTGATTGGGATCATGACTCTTGAAAATTTTAATTTTATTTATATATTCGTTAATAAAACTTTTGTCCTATATAAATTTATTTTTCTTGGTACTAGGAAATTTAGCTCTACTGTTATTAAAAATCTTTCTTAGGGATACATGAACATTGTAACAAATAAACAAAAGGAACATAAAAAATATTTGAATTCAATGTCATAGCACATAATATAAAGAAATTTGTCATTTTAATGACCTTTCCTCCAATTTCTCGAGAAAATGAAGACTTTTACTAGTTGAGAAGTTGTATGTCAATATAAATTTATGAGAATCTCTTAGGGTGGGAGATTGTCAAGTGATAAGTTGAGTCATTTGAATATATTTTAAACTCTTCTGTTTAAGTTGTTTTTCTTTTATATGTTAAGAATCAGTTAAATTTTACAAAAATTAGTATTGATTAGAGAAAATACCATTAGTTGCTTTGACTAGGTTAAGATTTAGAAAGTTATGAAGACTTATTTCAGAACGTGTATGAAATTTTGTGATAAAATCGAGATTACACATATTTCTAATATATTTATAATATATTTTTAAATACTTTATTACCTATAATTTCACTTGATTTTGAGCATAAAACCGAGATTACGCAAGTGTTACTATATACATATATATTGATCTCAAAACCTATTTTTCTTTGTTCATGATTCTAGGCTCCATTCATTGATGATAACACTTCATCTAACACAGTTTATAGTATATTTTCAAGATATATTGTTAATAGGCCATTTTTATTAGTATAAATATTTATCTCTATAAATTTTAATTAATTATTATTTATTTTAATTATATGATATTAATATTTTTTATATTTTTATGATAATGAACTATGATAATAAAACTTAGATATTAAATTTAATATGATAAAATACTACTTGTCAATAATGAACGAAAAAAAAAGTATTGATAAAATGACTTCCCTGTGTTATAAATAAGTAGAAACCCAAAATAAAGCAAAACCGTGGGTTTAGAATTTTTTTTTTAAATAAGTAAAATTAATTTACATGTTCTTTTGTTGAAATTTTATAAAAATAGTCGGAATATTTTGATTGCCTAAAATAAAATATATTTTGTTTTTAAAATTTAATGTTATCGAAATATAGAAATATATCCATAGCATGAGCACATAATTTAGAATTAAAAACGAGACGTGATATGGGAAAACAAAGCCTTGAAGTCCTTCGTTGGTGTACCTACTCCCTCAGGTTTTGATGCCAAGTCAAAAGCCTTGAATTGAACCTCTTCAAAATTTAGTGCCTGTGAAACCATTTGACTCCAAAATTGGTATCTAAATCTCATAAAAACCTTAAAAGAACACAAAATTTGGGGAACTTTCATGGCACATGGGGAAGCTAATTATTTTTACTTGTGGCCAAAACAAACTTCTATAAAAAATATACCTGAACGCAGACTTCTGCAACATCAGCTCGAGGTATGGCTTTGTTTTCAGTCTGAAGAAGCTCGTCATCCTTTCCCACAATGAGTTCCCTAAGACCTCCATCTTTATCTAGCAAGCCACCAGGCCTGATTCAGCATAAAAGGTGAGGATATCTTGTATAGAAGGAAACACAATCTCGCAACAAATTCACAAGAACGCCTCCGGGAAGAAAGAATTTTATTTAACATTGAGTCTATTATACATTTCTATTATTGAGCCACTTGCATTGCTATGCTCTAGGTCCATAGCCTTAGGCATGAAGGATTTTGTTGGAAAGTCACCCTAATTGTTGTCACTCATAACTCGTCTTAATTCTAGCCTTAATTGCAGCTTCAAGGACAGTATTGAGTATCAAAAATCTAAGATGAGATGGTTTGAAGAAAAATACAAGTAACATCCACTTATTATAGTCTTACATCATAAAGTTCAAAATAGAACAATAGAAAATCATAAAAATACATTTTGATTGATCGAATAAAAGATATGATGAAAATATGCATAAGCTCTATATATAGAACTTATTATTATCTCTAACAAACTAAATTAATATTCTAACAAGCTACTCTTAACACGTCTTGCATATAGGATCACCACAATCATTTTGAATTATAAATAACAATTAAAATAATATGCAGAAAAAGGTCCCAGTTTTTTTTTATACTTAATATGAGAACAAAAGACAAGAAATAAAATGGCCCAAAACCGAATTTGAAGCCCAGAAAACACGTGAGAATGAATGCAACTAGCGTTTCAGTTTTCCAAATGGAGGAGCACATGTAATCTCCTTCACGTTGTTGATGGCGCATGTGCGCGTCACACCCCAATCCCAAATCGACGACGAAGACGCGCGGTTTAGGGCCGAGGTTCAGCGCTTTGCAGAGGTTCTCGTGGTTGCACCAATTGACCAAAACGGCGGAGTGGCCTGTCGTTGGATGCGGACGAGGTGTATTTGTGGATCTCGTGTAAGGACGATACCAAACATGCATATTGAATAGAATCGAATCCGAGGACGTGGAAGATGATTTTGAGCGCACAAAGGGAGTCCACGTCGGAGGTGGAGGGGAATATGAGAATCGGAGAGGAGGAAGACGATAATGCGGAGTCACGAAGCATGGCATAGACCGAATCCACTCTTTGCTCTCTCATTGTAATTGGGGTTTCTACGAAGATGCGTCTCTCGTAGAGATAGCACCAATATGGCGGCGCGACAGTGAAACCTAGACCTTCGTTCACCACGCACCACCTTTCTTCAAACAGAAGAGAAATCCACGGTGGGTCAGGTAGTTCCCCGGCGGAGAAGAGGCTGAAAACGCCATCGTCAGCAACAAAAGATGTAGGAAAAACGAACAAATCTTGTGACAGCAATATTGTATGGAAGACGAGTCAAGCTTCTCAAACGCAAACCATGGATGATTGACTGAATCTTGTGCGTGGAAGGTGATATCTAGATTGCAGAAGGAGTTGATGGAGGGGATGATGCAATCAACCTTCTAAAAAATATCAATGAGAAACTCCTTTGATTCAGCATCTTCAAAGACCAGATCGACACGGGCAGAGGAGCTATTCTGATTAATGATAGTTGTTTCTTGCACTAACTGATCTTCAGCAATCTCAGTTTCAGCTTTCATCTTCTTTTCCTCTTCTTTTGCAGCTCCCCATGAGGGAGTTATGATACATTGAGTTATCTAATATGACTTGTATAGAAAGTAAACAAGTATCTAACTAATAAGTATCTATTAACAAACTCTTAATTATTTCTAATTCGAGTAAGTAGAAGATGATTTTGAGTGCACAAAGGGAGTCTACGTTGGAGATGGAAGAGAATACAAGAATCGGAGAGAAGGAAGATAATAAAGCTGAGATGGGAAGCATGGCATAGAAGCGAATCCCTTTGATTAAAATGAGAAGCAAATCCCCTCTTTGATTAAAATGAGAAAAGATAATTACATTGAGCCACCTAATATGACTTTAACAGATTGAGACAGTAAACAAGTAACTAACTAATAAGTATCTACTAACAAATTTTTAACTAATTCTAACTAATTACATTTCTAATATTAAGTTATGCCTTAAGCCAAAATTTCAAGAGTAGGCATAAAATCATATCAGATTGTATTTGAATTGCTAAGCATCAGATGAATTAAGGTATGGTTTGAAAAAGATCATCAAATATCAATAGTTGTTCCCTAAAGAAGTTTAAAATTTTTCACATACAAGGCACTCATCAAGTACCAATATAAACTTAAGATTACAAGATAATAGTGTATGGCCAGAGAATAACATCTTGATTCAAGAGAAGCGAATCCTTTTCTATTTAAAAGACAATTTCAAGGAAATGGCTAATCAGTCTAAAGGGTGATACACTTTTCCCCCTAAAACATAATAAAACAAGAAGGAACAAAACCGAGAGACCTACTACCAAATATACATATTGATATGGATAGAAATCAGTGTACCTTATGATTGTGTATGGAAGACCAGAATCAGCCAGATATTGCTCAGCCTTTCTCTTCCAAATCTGAGATTAATATGAAACTATAAGCTGTCTATCCAGGGGGGAAATGGAACAATAGAGGGGAAGAGGAAATGATGTTATCTTTTGACTAAGCTTCCATTCTGCTTTGAAACTAAAGCTCTGTTCAAACTAAAAACCAAGGCCATAATGTTACGAAAGAATTCAATTAAAAGTATAGGAAAAAATAAGACTAACCAATATATTCCCATTTCCCAAGTTGTTCAGAGGATGATTAGGGTTTGTCCCACCCATAGACCCAACCAACACAATATGCTTCACTCCTGCAGCCTTGGCTATTCATATAGGTAATACAATTTTAATATCACATGCATTGACGAATTTGTACTATGATTTACAATAAATGGAATGAAGACAGATTCCTACCAGCATCTATTTGATTTTTCTGCCCAATCCAGTCAACCTAAAATATGAAGAAGTAAGCTATAGTATTGTATTAATAAAAGGCTACATGTGTATACATATATATATAAATGAACCAAGCATGCATAGGGAACATGTATGTAATAGCACCTGTTCAGGATATGATCCATCAGCATAATAGAATTCAGGCCTTCCACCTTTTGTTGGATCAAACCCAGGCTTCATTTGTGGTACTGCACTTGTGAGAATTATGAGAGCATCTATACCTTGAAATGCAGGAGTAATACTTCCAGCCTCTCTGATATCCCCAACAAAAACATCATCAGCACCACCAATTTTCTGTTTGCTTCCTTCTGTTCTAACTAGACCTCTCGTGACATACTGGTTTGGCCTCTCTTTTAATTTTTTATACACAATTTGTCCTGAAAAATCAACCAAAGAATCAAATTGAAAATTGTCAATTAGAGAGGGGGAAAATAATGTACCTCACTTTATCAACTATATATTGAAGAGAGGTTAAAAATTGTAGGCATGAATGACTAGCTTTAGCATCTTTCAGAACAAAAGATTGAAGAGGCCAACCACAATATAAAATACGATCAGAAAGGCAACCAGTGACATTTTTCATAATCATAGATCAAGGTGTATGTGTTTACTGTACAACTTATATTGTATGACAACGGAACAATATGAAGCCCATTCAAACAATCCGTTGAAACAGATTAGTTTGAGACCTTGTAAATACATATGTCCAGTGTAGAACTCTCTCTTCAGTTAGAGAGGATAAAGATGAAGCAAAAATTGTGGTCAGGATATAACAATATTCAACTTTCAAAACATTGAAGGGTATATTATTGAGTTCTATATGATGATTGATGACATTACTGGCTTCAACATATGGCTCACTTAATCATTACAAAACACAATTGAACCTTATCCCACTAGGTGCATACTACTGTACTAGAGTACATGGATCATTGAGATCCTTAACAAAACCCAAAATTCCACTTTTCATAGTGAAGTCTGTATATTCTTTACCCCATACATCAAAATCAAATTAAATGAAATCTTTGCAACCCTCTTCCACATTGCAAATAACCATTATAAAACAATGTTCTTAACATGCAGTTGTAAGCATATGCAAGCCAAAAGCCATGTTTTGTACAGCTGGAAAAAATTTTAATTTACTACTTACTAGCCAGTCACTAGAGCAATTACTAATGAGGTAGTGTTGGCTACCCCTCCTGCCTCCCCTCACAAAAGTATTAGGTTAAATAGATAATTTAGTCTCTGCATGTAAACGCTACTAATTTGGCCTCTGCCATCATTCATTAACAGTTAAGTCTATATATAACACATTCTTAATTTAGTCTCTATGCATTCTTAATTTGGTCGTTACATGTAGGAATTAAATTAAGTATGCACTAGAAGTTTACAGACCAAATTAAAAAATATGTAATGGGATTAATGGTGATAGGTATCAAACTGATAACATTTACACTTATAGGAACTAATTCAATATAGGGACCAAATTAACAATTCATGGCACATAAGAAATGAATTATATATTTAATAGAAGTATTATTATTATCTATAATTTTTAGAGTTTTAATAATTTTTTAAGTAAAATATTGTTATTGTACTCTTAGTGTCCCTTAAAATAATCACTTAAGCAAAGTCTTATATTTGAGTCTTATATATTAAAATAAACGTGATTAGGAGGAAAAATCCCTTAAAGATGGCCACCAAATTCCCTTGTACATCAATCATCGACATAACTAGTGGCAAAAAAAATCTAATCACTTCCTTTTTCTAAATTTTTAAGTTTTCACATTTGTCTGTGCGATTGTTTTACGGAAGCCTTGTTTAAGCAAATTCCCATCACTACAGCAGTACCCTTAAAAAGAAATAATTATTTTTCAGTAAACGTGAAAAGTTAAACTCACCCTTCTCAGAACCATGTCCAATACACCGAAAGCAATAAAAACCAAAATTTCTTAGAATCCTTTTTGCCACAATGAAATCAACCACTTTACAATCATTAGTTGATAATTGTTCCTCTATCAACCATCTCCAACAAAATTCGCAATAATCGAAATTGCAAATTCCCATAACGCAGGCAAATCAATCAACCTCAATTAAGATAAGAACAAAAAGAAAGGCATGAAAGCGTAGGGGAAAAAAGAGAGCACCTGTGCGACCACCAGCTCCGGTTACAAGCACGCTTCTCGGGGACGAATCCGCCATGGATATAAATTATAATGGTACTGTGTAATTGGGACTGTGAATATGTCGAAACTTTGAAGGACAAGGGGAATATAAAAAAGGAAACTTCTGGGTGTTTGGAATAGCAACATAGAAAAGGAAGAAATATATGAATAGGAAGGATAGGAATAAAGAAAGAATATGGAAAATATATTTTATTTTGAATAGATAGAAATAATATAAAATAAAAGTGAAGAATTTTTCTTTGCTTGCATGGATGAATGGAAGAAGAATAAAAATAAATAAATTATATAAAAAATTGTTTAATCTATTTTTCTTAACATAAAAATATTTATTATTTTTTAAAATTATATTATAAAAATTATTAAAATAAATCAAAAAATAAAAGAGATTATATAGGTCTCATTTTATTTTAATTGAATAACAAATGTTTTCTCTTATTAAAATAATTTTTGTTTCTTGTTTATCATCAATTGTACTTTTGATGTTCCTAGTTCGATATATGGACAATTTAGGTTCCTTCGGTTTCAATTGTTTGATTTTGATCTACACATTTGAAAATAGACAATTTTAGTATTGTAGTTTTAATTGTTCGATTTTGGTGTTGCGTTTGAAAATTGAGCAATTTTAGTCCGTCATTAGCTTATTATTCAATTTTTAACCAACATAATGACATAACAAAGTCAGTCAACTATTTTTTTAAATGGAAAATTTTATGATAAATAAATGTCTTATATAACATTAAGGATTTAATTTTTATAAATTAAATTATTTAATAAGTATAATAGAATTGACAATTTTTTTGTAAGAGACTAAAATCGAGTAATTAAAACTACAATATCAAAATTATTGATGCACTAGATTAAGGAAACTAAAAATGCAATTAAGTCATCAATGGGCGTGTGGATCAATTGGTGTGGGGTTATTCCAACTTAAGATTGGTTTGATTTGATTTGAGTTTTATTAAGTTGTGGTAAAAAAAAAATAGGAGTACTAGCAATTAAGGTTGAAAATAGTTCAAGTTTCAATAAGGACCTATGGCCTAACCTAGACCAAGAGCCAAGTTTTTTTAGAAAATAAACCAAGCTTATGCTTTTATAAATATTATTTGGTACAAAATATCAAACTTTATACCTTTAAAAACTATTTAAGCCTAATAACTCAGCCTTTTTTTTTTTTTTGTAATACTTGAGTCAATATAATGTTGGTATAATCTCCCTATTTAAGTAAATATAAACAAATAAAAATTCATTAGTATTATTATTATATTAAATTTGTTATAATGAATTAAAATTATATATGTTTATCTTTTTAAAATATTAAGTATATTGACCTAAAAAAAATCAGATTTATAAACTTTTTGAAAGATAAATTTATATTATGTATAGGGCTACAAAATAGTTTTTTAAATAAATTATCACGAAGGTAGGATAAGACATTAAAAATAAGTTTATATCACATAAACATGTTAGACTTGATTCTTATATAACCTAGGCTTCCTATTTCTACCTTTGTCCCAAACTTTGAGTAGTAGTGATTTTAATTTCATAGATTATAATTTGTTTTATATAATTTTTTTTTCTCGTTGGCTTATTAGCTTATTAGCCCATATAGTAAGAGAAGTTAGACTTATATTAAAAGTTTTAATATGAAAGAAACCTTTAAATAGACTAACAAGTCAGGATTTCAAATAGTTTATGTCAAGCCTAAAAATAAAGCCTATGTCGAGCCTTAAATATTTTAAGTAGGTTAAGCTTATTTGAGCAAATTCTTATTCAACCTAGTCTTTTTTTTTATTTTTATTAGTGACACACTCCTCCTAACATACACTTTATTATTGGTTAAAATTTGTTAAGAACTATAAAATCAAGAGAGAGACTCATTATATAAATTGTGGGGCCTACGAAAATTGTGATTTTCAAAAAAAATTCAATCAATAATAGAGAATGTGTCCAAAATGGTATTAAAGAGCGTGTTTTTAGTATTTATATAAAAATTATTATATTTTTCAAAATTTTATGTCTAGTTAATTGTCTATTTTATATGCATTTTTAAATTTATATTAATGCAAGATAAAAATTATTATTCTTTAATTACTAAATATTAATTTTATTAATTTTTTTTATAATTTTCATGTTGTATATCAAATTAATTTTTTATTCAAAATATGATTAAAAAAATTACATAATAAATATGGTCAAATTAAGATACTTGGTAACACTAAATAAGATTATAAGAAAATCAAGTTGAATGAAGAAAAAATAGAAAAAATTTGAAACCAAATTGAAGGTACAAGTAACACACAAGAAGGAAAGATGAATTGTGTATGTGACTTTAATAACTTTTCGCAAATATGATGGATTTAAAACAAAGTTTAATATGGTTGTCCAAAGGGAGCGTCCAAAGTGGTGTCTAAGGGGGTGTAGAATGTAAAGAATGTAAGGTAAGAGAAAACACGCAAAGTTTATATTGGTTCACTCTTTCAATAGAGTTACGTCCAGTCCCTTCAACACGATGGATTTTCACTAAGTCTACCTGACTTACAAACAAGTATTATCTACTTCTTCAAGTATTACAATCCTTATAGTATACCTGATTACAAGAAATTCAAGTATTCTTTGACACTTAGCCTCTTTAAACTATCACACTAACTCAAGAGAGTTTTTACAAGATGAGTAACTCATATAGTGAGTGTTTACAATACAAAGCACAAACTTTTCTTTGCTTCGTAAATAAAGCTTTACAAGACAGTTGTCCAAAGCATAAGAGTGTTTATCTTTATTGATAACATGCGTTGTGGTTCTTTTTTATTTTTTTGAGCTTGATAGATCCCTTTATATAACATGTAAAAATTTGAACGTAGCTTTTTGCATGAGGAGTTGTTGAATTAGCATTAAATGCTACATGGTTGCTTCTTGCAGTACTTCTGTAGAGGCTCATCTTTATCTGAAGACAAAGAAAGATTGCACCATGATCTGGGCTTCCTTTTATCAGACCTGACTTGTAATATAAAATATTTGTTGTTGTTCTTCATCAATCTGAAAACTTAACACATTTTCAAACAATACATTAGGTAGAAATTTGAACGTTGGATCAAGATAACTAGCTTTTTATACGAATGAAAGAATTCATAAAATAAGATAAGTAAGATAAGCAATACTTTACACTTTTACGACATATACTTCCTGATTGAAACAATTTAGTCGTTCTAATTTTGGACGATCTTTTCTCTTGACGATATGAACATCTTTGGACGCTGAGTTCTCTTCCGAATAGTAAACTTGTCATTGGACATCACATTCTTTTATTGATGTTGGATGAGTCCTTTAGACATTGAGCTCTCATATTGGACAATGAATTCTTCTTTGGACGGTGAATACTTTCTTTGAACGGTAAATACGTCCTTTAGATGGTAAATCTCCTTTTGGATGGTGAGTACGTCCTTTGGGTGGTAAGTCCCTTTTTGGACAACAAATACATCCTTTGAACAATAAGTCCCTTTCCGGACGATCACCACGTTTATGGATATTGAACTCTTCTATGGACATTTGACTACGTCTTTGCATGTCAAGTTTCTTTATGGATGATGACTACATCTTTGGACAATGAGTCTCTCTATGGACACTAAATATGCCCTTTGGACGGTGAGCTTATCTATAGATGCTAAATATGTCATTTGGACGATGAGCTTTCTTTTGGACAATGAGTGTGCCTATGGACGACGAGCTCCTTATGGATGTAATAGATGAACTTCTATTTTAAATCAATTTCCCTTAAATGTATGCGTTCCAATCTTTAAATCAAATAATCTGCAGTTCTTTTGAAATCTAGAGAACACTGATTAATCATAATCTATTATCCATTTCCATAATGTTTGTTATTATCAAAATATTTGGGTCATTTTGGATGCATAGACTTATGTTCCAACAATTTTTCCTCTTTTGATGATGACAAAAAATTATGTTTAAAGAGAAAGATGATTTCAGGATATAATATTTTAAGCACGTGATTTATTTTACTAGCTTCCCCTAAGATATATAACTTCTATTTTCTTTTAGCTCCTCTTAAGCTAATGGGCAATTAAGAGAAACATATATTAAGCGTGTAAGAGCATAAAAGTTTAATACATAGATCAGAGAAAAAAGATCAGAGCATACATATATGATTTATCTTATTATATCATAGCGTATGGTAGATGTATCAAAGCATTAATATAAAACAATTAGAGTATAGATAAAACATTAAAGATAAGTGAAACATCATATGAATAAATGCAGATTTTTTCTCCTTTACACAATTCTCCCCCTTTTTGTTATCAAGAAAAAGGATTGGATGAATAACCATCACAGTAAAATAAAAAATAAAAAAACATAAGAGAAAAAAATTTAGGATTTGGAGGAGGTGGTGGTTTCTTGTGTGGTGAGGTAGGAGATTCAAGAGGATAAAGATAGGCTTGGAAGAGGGTTTCCTAAGGGTAAGGTATTTTTTTAGGTTAAGATATCTAAGGTTGAAGGAGGGGACAAAGGATGGAATTGGAGGGTTTGTTGCGCTAAGTTGTTTGAAGTCACCCACTGATGAGTCTTTGATGTGCACTATTAGCCAATCATCAAAGTGAATGGTCTTCAACTCCTTTAACAAATGAAAAGGGCTAATTGAAGCCATTGGGGGTGGCCATCTTCTCTTGGAGATTTAAGTTGCTCCCTGAGGCTTGATGACTATGGATTAAGAAGTTTTGTCTATATAGTTGTCGTACATCATCCTCGTACGTCATCCTCGTCCAAATTGCTTCAAACCATTATTTCAAGCAGAAATTGACAAGTCTCGAGTGAGGAACTTTGTATAAATGACTAAGAGATGTAAGGCCTAGGGGCAACAAGTCTATGGATGTGCATCTCCTTATTTTTGTTCTTATTGTCCATTGATAACCTTGGAAAGATCTTGTTTGGTTGAATCAAGACATGAGGTTTTGGCATGATGACCAAGGATGATAAAGTGAAGAGATGAACTTTCAAAGCTGAGCTTCCTTCGATGAGTTTTCCCATCAAGTGGTCTTCAAGATTGGCATAAAATACAAGCGTTAAGGCATCTAAAGGAGAGAACCACAAATCTTGTGGAAAGATTTTGAATTTGGATGCTCCGAAGGATCTTGCTTCTGCCTAGATCCATTCCTTCTTCCTTGATCCATTACTTCTTCCTTGATCCATTACTTCTTCCTTGATCCATTCCTTCTTCCTTTATAGCAAACTAATGAGGGAGCACCTTAGGAGGCCAACCCTAGAGATTTCGATAGCAGACCATCGAGCATGGCTGTGCAAAACCTGTGCACACCCCTATAGAGTCACACCAACCGTGCAGGCACGTCATAAAGGAACATACCCATGCTACAGTTTATACAATTTTCTTTTTCTTTCTTAGACAATTTTGAAAAGAAATAGATTTTATACATAAGAAACTTTAGACAATTTTGAAAATTTTGTTTCTTTAGTTCTTTGAATCCAAGAGATTAGTTTTTTCATCTTCATCTTCTGATAAAGACAAGTCCAGATCTTCCCAAGTAGCCATGAGGATTTACTTCTTCTTGATGGATGGTTTCTTCTTCTCTTTTTCATTTTCTTTTTCAAGATTGGAACATTCAAATTTGAAATGTTGTGGTATCTTACATTGATAGTACACTACTTGCGTCTTGTCCTTTGTTTATTGGT
Organism: Mucuna pruriens; assembly: GCA_025330945.1. NCBI lineage: Eukaryota > Viridiplantae > Streptophyta > Magnoliopsida > Fabales > Fabaceae > Mucuna > Mucuna pruriens. Next base: position 1,531,562 of record JAENHJ010000532.1, on the reverse strand, counting down.
GTGCTTCCTAGAGTTGTTCTTCCATCTTGATCCTCTCTTGTGCTTCTACATGGATTAGATATTCCTTGAGATGAATGAGAATTCGTCTTCATCAAAACAATCTTCATATGATGATTCTCCACAGGATTCCTCTAACTTGAAGATTTTGTACGTTGACTCTTTATGAGCCTTTTATTCTTTAAGGGCTATAGACTTACCCTTTCATTTTCCTTCATCTTCATTTAGTTCCATTTCATGTACCTTGAGCATACCAAGGAGTTCTTCCATTAGAAGCTTCTTTAGGCCTTTGGACGCCTGCAAGGAGTCACCTGTGATCTCCACCTTCTAGGCAAACTTCTCAAAATTTAATTTTTGTTATCTGGTCATAATTAACATAAGTTTTTCCTAGAGTTCTAAGATTATTAATGATTGTTTGAAATTTACCAAACTTTAGATCAATCGTTTCATTGTCTTTTCTTTTAAACAATTTATATTGGTGTACTAACATACTGATTTTTGTGCCTCTTACCTGAAACGTACCTTCGTAAGCTAGAGCAAGTTTGTCCCACATTTATTTAGACAACTTACAACGGTAAACTTTCTCATATTCTAATTCTGTTAATATACACATGAGAAAGTTATTAGCTTTAGAGTTAAGAAGGTACCTCATTTTTTGTTGTTCGATCCATGAAGATCTATGAATTTCTACTTCGTCTTTGTTATGATGTATATAGGAGCTCAGAATTCAAACACCAATAAAGGGAATTAAAAAATTCTAACTATTTAGATATTTGAAAAATTTATAATATTATTAAAATATCTAATAAATTGGAAAGTATTTTTAAATTAAAACTCTTTCTTTAAATGGATTACAGTATTGATGATAGTTCCTGTATAAATGAAAAACATAAATAAAAGTAACTAACTTTGACAATGCAATGGGCTAAAGCAATCCATAATATACCCAAAGAGTATTGAACTAGAACTCTCTTTAGTGTCTTGTGTAGATAGTGCAGTATTAATGTATTGGATTCAGGATCTGGATATACTTTCTTCTTACCTGATAATAAGATAAGACAAAACATCCTATTTAACATCTGGACATGGCTGAAAAAGCGTTTAGTTGAAGACTTAGAAGTGGTAAATAAAGAAATAGATTTTGTACGCAAGAGAATTGGGAAGAGTATAATTGTATAATGGAAATGAATTGTTACAGTTTATACTATTTTCTTTTTCTTTCTTAGACAATTTTGAAAAGAAATAGATTTTGTATACAAGAAACTTGGGAAGAGTATAATTGTATAATGGAAAGGAATTGTTACAGTTTATATCATTTATTTTTCTTTCTTAGACAATTTTGAAAAGAAATAGATTTTGTACGCAAGAAACTTGGAAGAGTATAATTGTATAATGGAAAGGAATTGTTACAGTTCATTTTCTTTCTTAATGATACCATTTTCTTTTTCTAAAGTTTCAAATTCTTTAGACAATTTTGAAAAATTTGTTTCTTTAGTTGTTTGTATGCAAGAGATTAGTTTCTTCATCTTCATCTTCTGATGAAGAGAAGTGCAGATCTTCCTAAGTAGTCATGAGGGTTTTCTTCTTCTTTATGCATGGTTTCTTCTTCTATTTTTCCTTTTCTTTCCAAGATTGGAACATTCAAATTTGAAGTGACCCAGTATCTTACATTGATAGTACACTACTTGTGTTTTGTCCTTTATTTATTAGTGTGCTTCCTAGAATTGCTCTTCCATCTTGATCCTCTCTTGTACTTCCACATGGATTGGATCTTCCTTGAGATGAATGAGAATTCATCTTCATCAAAACAATCTTCAAATGATGATTCTCCACGGGATTCCTCTGCCTTGAAAACTTTGGACGTTGACCCTTTAGGAGCCTTTTATGCCTTAAGGGCTATGGACTTCCCCTTTCATTTCCCTTCGTCTTCATTTAGTTCCATTTCATCTACCTTGAGTGTTCGTAATTAACATAAGTCTTTCTAGAGATCTAAGATAATTAATAATTGTTCGAAATTTACCAAACTTTAGATCAATCGTTTCATTATCTTTTCTTTTAAACAATTTATATTGGTGTACTAACATACTGATTTTCAAGTCTCTTACCTGAGACGGACCTTAGTAAGCTAGAGCAAGTTTGTCCCACATTTGTTTAGATAACTTACAATTGTAAACTTTCTCATATTCTAATTCTGTTAATGCACACATGAGAACATTTTTTGCTTCATGAAGATCTATGAATTTCTACTTCGTCTTTGTAATGATGTATATAGCAGCTAAGAATTTAAACACCAACAAAGGGAATTAAAAAATTCTAACTATTTAGATATTTGAAAAATTTATAATATTATTAAAATATCTGATAAATTGCAAAGTTTTTTTTAATTAAAACTCTTTGTTTAAATGGATTACGGTATTAATGATAGTTCTTGTATAAATGAAAAACATAAATAAAAGTAACTAAATTTGACAATGCAATGGGGCAAAGCAATGCATAATATACCCAAAGAGTATTGAACAAGAACTCTCTTTAGTGTCTTGCGTAGAGAGTGCAATATTAATGTATTGGATTCAGGATTTGGATATACTTTCTTCTTACCTGATAATAAGATAAGACAAAACACCCTATTTAATACTTGGACATGGCTGTTTAGTTGAAGACTTAGAAGTGGTAAATAAAGAAATAGATTTTGTACGCAAGAAAATTGGGAAGAGTATAATTGTATAATTGGAAACGAATTGTTATAGTTTATACCATTTTTTTTTCTTTCTTAGACAATTTTGAAAAGAAATAGATTTTGTATGCAAAAAACTTGGGAAGAGTATAATTGTATAATGGAAAGGAATTGTTACAGTTTATACCATTTTCTTTTTCTTTCTTAGACAATTTTGAAAAGAAATAGATTTTGTACGCAAGAAACTTGGGAAGAGTATAATTGTATAATGGAAAGGAATTGTTACAGTTCATTTTCTTTCTTAATGATACCATTTTCTTTTTCTAAAGATTCAAATTCTTTAGACAATTTTGAAAAATTTGTTTCTTTTGTTTTTCGTATGCAAGAGATTAGCTTCTTCATCTTCATCTTCTAATGAAGACAAGTCTAGATCTTCCTAAGTAGCCACGAGGGTTTTCTTCTTCTTGATGGATGGTTTCTTCTTCTATATTTTCTTTTCTTTCCAAGATTGGAACATTCCAATTTGAAGTGTCCTAGTATCTTACATTGATAGTACACTACTTGTGTCTTATCCTTTGTTTATTATTGTGCTTCCTAGAATTGCTCTTCCATCTTGATCCCAGCTTGTACTTCCACATGGATTGGATCTTCCTTGAGATGAATGAGAATTCATCTTCATCAAAACAATCTTGAAATGATGATTCTCCACGGGATTCCTCTACCTTGAAGACTTTGGACGTTGACCCTTTAAGAGCCTTTTATGCCTTAAGGGCTATGGACTTGCCCTTTCATTTCCCTTCATCTTCATTTAGTTCCATTTCATGTACCTTGAGCGTTCGTAATTAACATAAGGTTTTTCTAGAGATCTAAGATTATTAATGATTGTTCGAAATTTACTAAACTTTAGATCAATTGTTTCATTGTCTTTTCTTTTAAACAATTTATATTGGTGTACTAACATATTGATTTTGAAGTCTCTTACCTGAGACGTACCTTCGAAAGCTAGAGCAAGTTTGTCCCACATTTATTTAGATAACTTATAACTGTGAACTTTCTCATATTCTAATTCTGTTAAGGCACACATGAGAACGTTTTTAGCTTTAGAGTTAAGAAGGTACCTCGTTTTTTGTTCTTCGTTCCATGAAGATCTACGAATTTCTACTTCGTCTTTGTCAAGATGTGCATAGGAGCTCAGAATTCAAATACTAATAAGGGGAATTAAAAAATTCTAACAATTTATATATTTGACAAATATCAGAAAATTTATAATATTATTAAAATATATAATAAATTGCAAAGTTTTTTCAAATTTAAACTCTTTCTTTAACGGGATTACGGTATTGATGATAGTCCTTGTATATGTGATCAACATAAATAAAAGTAACTAAATTTGACAATGGCTTTAGGCCAAAGCAATGCATAATATACCCAAAGAGTACGGAATAAGAACTCTCTTTAGTGTCTTGTGTAGATAGTGAAATATTATTGTATTGGATTCAGGATCTGGATATACTTTCTTCTTACCTGACAATAAGATAGAACAAAACATCCTATTTAATACCTAGCAATAGCTGCAAATACGTTTAGTTGAAGACTTAGAAGTGGTAAACAAAGAAATAAATTTTGTACGCAAGAAACTTGGGAAGAGTATAATTGTATAATGAAATGAATCGTTATAGTTTATACCATTTTTTTTTTCTTAGACAATTTTGAAAAGAAATAGAATTTGTACACAAGAAACTTGGAAAGAGTATAATTGTAAAATGGAAAGGAATTGTTACAATTCATTTTCTTTCTTAAAAATACCATTTTCTTTTTCTAAAGATTCAAATTCTTTATACAATTTTGAAAAGTTTATTTCTTTAGTTCTTTGTATCCAAGAAATTAGCTTCTTCATCTTCATCTTCATCTTCATCTTCTGATAAAGACAAGTCCAAATCTTTCCAAGTAGCGACGTGGATTTTCTTCTCCTTGATGGATAGTTTCTTCTTCTCTTTTTCGTTTTCTTTCGAAGATTGGAACATTCAAATTTGAAGTGTCTTGGTATCTTACATTGATAGTCCTTGTATAAGTGATCAACATAAGTAAAATAATTAAATTTGACAATGACTTTGGGCCAAAGTAATCCATAATATACCCAAAGAGTACTAAACAAAAACTCTCATTAGTAGCTTGCATTTGGATATACTTTTTTCTTACCTAATAATAAGATGAGACAAAACATCCTATTTAATACCTAGCGATTATTGCAAATACGTTTAGTTAGAAATAGATTTTGTACCTAAAAAATTTAGAAAGAATATAATTGTATAATAGAAATGAATTGTTACAGTTTATCCAATAGCTTAGAATTCTCATACCAAGGAAGGGAAATAGAAAATTCTAACCGTTTAGATATTAACAAATACCAAAAATTCTTTGAAATAGAATATCAAATAAATTAAAAAAAAATTAAATTAAAGCTCTTTCTAGTATTATAAACTTATTTAATGGTGAACGTAAAATAGCACAACATAAAATAAAAGAGTTGCATGATACTAATTAAAGATAGATAAAAACATCCTATCTAATATTTTATGCATATTAGATAGTTTATTAGATAATATATATACCTGGAAATCTTTTAAATTTCACGATAAATTTATAAAAAAATAAATTAAAGTTCTTTCTAGTATTATAGACTCATTTAATGGTGAAAATAAAAGTGTTGCCTGGTAATAATAAGATCATAGACAAAAACGTCGTATCTAATATTTTATGCATATATATATATATATATATATATATATATATATATATATATATATATATATATATATATATATATATATATATATGAAGAGAAATTTGTTAGAGAATATATATGTTATCATATATTTTAAGATAATTTTAGAATATAATATAAAATTAATATAAATAACAATATTAACATTTTATTAATATATATTTAATTTTTTGTACACTATTCCTTTTCTTAATTATAAAAATTATTCAGTAATTGTAATCGTAAAAATTAGTCTTCTTTACGCTTAGAAACGCTCTAGCTATCATGTCTTATGTGGTTAAGATGCTCACCGGAGAAATGGTCGTTGATGATTGTAACATAGCAAAGCCAGGATTGATTTCAGATTTTATTGAGCTTAAAAGGAAAAAGAGTCACGTTGATACAATGGTTTTGCCTACATTTATCTTTTTCATCCATTTAATCCATAAAATTATAATTATCAGATCAGTTAGTTATTAAAATGAATGAAATAGGAAATTAGTCATCAATTAATTTAGTCTCTTAAATTGTAATGGATGATTAAATTAATCTTTTAAATAAATAAAATAATAAAATAATCCTAAAATGATAAACTATCAACAAATTTAGCCTTTAAAATTATAATATGTTTAGTCAAATTATTCATTAAAATATAAAATATTAATTTCACTTTCTCTCTTATTACTTTAAAATTTTACAAATTTTATCATATTTATGTTCATTAATTTTACTTGTTTAGTTCATATATAAAAATATATTATATATATAATTATTGATTTTGCTAATTATATTTTACCTTTCTTGAGTATATGTTATATTCATTATATAAAAATATTAAAATTTAAGATGAGAAATTTATTTTTTAAATATATTTATTTTAGTTATATAAATTTATTTATTAAATTATAAAATGATTTATTAGTTAAATTATATAATATCTTATAAATTTATTTGTTAAATATTTATATTTCCTGAATAACTATTATGTAAATAAAAGGGGGAAAGATGTATAAATAATTTATAAGTAATTTTATATAATTTAATAAGTAAATTTGTATAATTAAAATAAAATATTTAATAAATAATAGTTTTACTAATTGTAAAAATTTGAGAAGAGGAAATAAATTTGATAAATTGATATAAGTTTAGAGTCAAAACATGGAATAAAATTTAAGAGACAAAATCAACAAAATTTAAAAGTTATGAGATTAAAATTATAAGTAACTATTTTATATTTTAGGGATTAATTTAAAAATTTATTATAATTTTAAGAATTAAATTAATTTCACGTACGAATTTGACGTTCATTACAATCTCAATAACTAATTTGATTGATAATTTTAAAAATTATTTTGTCATATTATTAATTTTAAAAATTAATTTACCCAATTATTACAATTTTAAAAGATAAGATTCACTTTTTTTTTTATATTTATAAATTTGAACAACTATTTATTTGTGTGAGATCCACCTTCTCACTTAAATTTTATTTATCAAACTAGAGTGAACTACTTTCTCCCATGCAAATATTTTTTTTTTCTAAATTTTGTTTTCTTAAGATTTGTCATTTTTCTTGTTTATCTTTTTATTTAAATTCATTTATCTCTTTCATGTTTCTTTCATTTCTTTCCTAATTTAAACTAATGCCTAGCTCATATTCAATTCATGGGAACTTTCTTTTATTTCTTCCGAATAAATTATTCTTGTCCCTTTTAATTATTCATATATTTTTATTGATATTATTTAGTATATAATTACTTTAATTATATGATATAAATAAAATTTTTTATAAAAAATAATTATAATCATAAAATTTATATATATGATTATAATCATAAAAATACTAGTTTTATTTCATTTTCTTAAGGTCTCCTCCTTTGCTCATGTAAATTTGCTTTGGTTCCACATATTGTGTATTCATTTTTTTTTTGGTATGATTTCTCGTGAGGCTGTGACTAAGATGTTTGTCGAATTTACTACTATCTTGTAAATATGTACCATCATGTAAACATGGACCGTGATTATAATCAAATGATGAATTTGAATACTTTTTTATCATATTTCTCGTATTTATGTCTTTAGGGGAAATATGCCACGTAAACTTTCTAAATTGCAAACTATGGAAAAAGTGTTTGGCCCATTACCACTCACATTTTTAATTTTATAATACAATTTGGACTTTTTATGAAACATGATTAGAGTCTTTCATTATAGGTAGGCATTTGAATAGATGATGAGATATTTACATGGAGAAGAAAGAGGCAGGAACGAGAGAAAGAGGAGTGGATGATGATGAGAGAATCCTTTTAGAGAGTTGGGGTGAGGGATCAGAAGGGAGAAGAAATTTTTTATCAATTGGATAATTAGTAGAACAAGTAAATCATATAGCAAATAACTAATTAAAATAAGATAGTTTATCTTTTCTTATCACATCCTAGCTATCAATCAGGCCCTAAACAACATATTCCCATCAATACAAAAATTACCATTAATCTAAAATGATAAATCCAAATTAATAAATATACAGTATTCTACTTGTTAAAAGATTAAAATGGCTGTGGGGAACAAAATGGAGATTTGACAGCTAGAAAAGTTGCATATTTACTAAGGAACCAAAAGTCTTAATTAAAATAATTTTTAAAAAAATAGGATAAATGAAGGGCAAAAGCTACAAGAAAATGAATCAAGTCAAAGGAAACTAAGTTAGCGCACGTATATATACATACCCTTAATAATTTCGGGAATTTGAAAATGATTTGGTCACTGACCTTGAAGAGGAGCCTATGCCAAAAAATAGAAATCACCACATTCTTCCAATTCAATATAAAAGATGGAAAATATATTTAAAAGTTAGTTCATAATAATAGATTAAAAGCCAATTAGTACTCAAGAACTATTGAAAAGTTTCAATGTGCGAAGTCGATCATTGATCAATATTGTCTCCACCCAAGACCAAGCCAAATAGAAAATAGCAAAGCTTCAACCTAAAAAGAATAGTTGAAATTAAATGTTTATGGCATGATTTTTAAAGATGTAATTCATACCGCATCTAAAACAAAACTCCAATCACATATAATGAATTCAAAATGACTTCGTGATGCAGGAAGTTTTAATAATTTATGTAAATTTCATTATGATTTTTAATTAATTATTGCATTAGGTCAATTTTATGATTGTCAATTATCCTTGTATGAAATACAAGCCCCAGTAGGATATCATATAGGGTTTAACGATAATTATTCCAATAACTATAAATAAATTAAATAATGATTGTTTATGAATTTGTTTTTGTTTTTTTTTTATCTTAATTAGTGGAGGAATGATACTTGATTTTTCAAAGTCAAATAAATAACAAAAATTAACTACATAAAAAAAATAATAATAAAAATTCAAAATCAAATATAATTATTAATCTAACCATTTCTCTCTTTCTCCACCATTTCTCAAGGAACATTGAAGCTAGCTTTCTCTCAATCACATTTGAAGCTCATTAGGAGAGTTGGCTAGAGTAGGAGCAAGCAAATCTCTCCGTTTCCTCTCTTGGAAGATTTGGTCACCACTAGGTAAAGGGAAGGACTTACTCATCTTTGGTTTTGAAGGTTAAAATAGGATTAGAAATGAGAACTAGTTCAATATATATGTTATTATAAAGTTTAGAAATTTTGTGAGAATAGATGTTGTGTGCCTGAGAAATTGATTAATTGGTTTAAATTGAATTTAATGAAAATCCATGCTCTTGAACAACCACTATATTTTAATTATTTCTCGCTGTGTAGTGAGAATTTGTGCAAGAAAATCAGTATGAGGATACCTCCATATGTCTAGAATTAGCTTTAATACCTATTTATTGTAAGATAATGTATAGTTTATTGATGAATATTATAGATATTATTTTAATAATATATCTTTAACTCGGTTAATATTATATTTTATAGATAAAATAGAACAATATTAATATATCTTTGAATCTTTGCTAATATTATTATTATTAAAATAATTTTTCATAGCTTATTTTTCCATCTCACTTGGGGAAATGACTGAACTTGCCTTGACAAAATAATCATAACAATTCTATTTAAGGACACATAGCACAACCAAATTTTAAATCAAATTTTTAATTCAGCAAATAAGTTTAGCCATAGAACATCATTTATGTGAAACTTTCATATTATTCAAGGAATTTATCATATTTATGAAATCTTAAACCAAGAGAAACTCATTCTTTCATATCTCTAATGATCTATATCCGAGTATTAGAACATTATACCGAAAATTTTGCCAAATTTTTACCAACAAATCAAGTCCATAATTAGAAAATTCTTTTTGGAATGGCTTCCAAGGTGCATTTCCCGCTATGTTTCTTCCAAGACAATTATAAAAATGAAGTTTGAGCAATCTTTCACTTTCACATAATTGGTGGGTAGCTAAAAATTAAGTTTAATTTGCATTATGAAGGAGACATTTGAAATTAATACAAAAATGGATATAAGAACAACTTAACTAAAAGAAAATCAAAACACATGCAGATCTCAAAGAACCACTGGTATAAGAATTCGTTAAAATACAAAATCTGATAGAAATTATAAAATTCCAATTGAGAGCATGATGCAATGACTTAAGCATCAAAGATAGAATCATTTAAAGCAGTTGAACTTACCTTCAATGACTTGAACCGAGCATAAAGGTAGTGGAATTTGAGATGGCATATGCATATTACACCCTTACATCATTTAGTGGGTTTAGATCACAATATAATTTATTAAATTAAAGGTGGAAGAAGTATTGAAAAAATATAGAAAATTAAGTTTTCACTAATTTTGTAGAGTAGGCGAAGAGGGTGAGAGGCCTTGCAATATTAGGAAAGAAATCACAAATTTAGTAACATTAAGTCCCTCACCTCACAAATATGGAAGACATTTTTACACTAAAAATAGGTAAACATTCAATAGTTATTCACAAATAAAAAATAATAACGACCCTAGGTGAAACTAACAAAACATTATAAGATGCTATGATGCAATTGCTAAAACAATTTATCACATTACCGCATCATTACTGGAGGTGGTCAAACCAAACACTAAGCAAAAAACTGCATCTCACATTACTATTGCTATATGACATTTTCACCGAAATTCAAACATTCAAAGTAGGTGAAGTTGAACATATTTTAGTCTACAAAATGCAAACCTTTTCATCAACAAAATACAACTAAATAAAAACCTAACTCCTATGTACATTTTTTAATCCTTCTCAATCTTAATTTTTTTCTTCAACACTTTAAGGGGCACATGAAGGTCTGATTGACTCTTCTTAGTTCCAAACTCCATTTCTACACCAGTTAAGTCCTCTAAATCCTTTAACAAACCAAACACTTCCTTTTGTTTAGTTGCACAACCTCTTTCAATAAGAGTTGGGTTCTCTAAATCCTTTGAGAGATAATCCTTTTTAATGAGTTGTAGAGCCAATTTTTGTAGGAATCAAGATATTTGAATCCTTAGAGAGATGAATTCCTTCCTTTTGTTTAGTTACAAGGTATTTTTCAAGAGTAAAATCTTTTGAATCTTTGGAAAGATCAAATGCTTCTTTTTCATTACACTGAGAATCATTATCAACAACCACAACTGAAAACTTAGACATTAGATCTTGTTACCAACAATACAAAATTCTATTAGTTGAAATAGTTAACATTAACTTCCAATTATTAACAATAAATCAATTCTTTTTTACAAAGCTACGCAACAATAATAGGGAAATTTATAGTAATTGTTTCCTTTTTATTACCCAAATAATTAAGCATTGTAATAATTGACATCCTGATATACATATGCAAAAAAATTCACCAATCATTGCTCTAAACACATGTCTAACATAAAAGGATTCACAATACATGAAAAACCATAAACATTGTAATTACCATTTATTCCATTAAACTTTCTTTGAACTTGTTGACAATTGAAACATCACTCCAAATCTTCTTAACTTTAAAAGATTGCTCAAGTTTTGAAATGAAAACATTCTTAAACTCTACTTTAAAGAGAAAGTGTCTTTAGGAGTTTTTATTCAACTAAAGTATTTTTAGAGATCTTTCTTAATTTATATATTTCAATCTACCATTTTATCTTTGTTTTTAAATTAAATTTCAATAATTTTGTAATAAAAAATTTAAATAATTAAAATAATAATAAACACTTAGTTTTATCCCTAAATGATCACTATCTCTCATAAACTAGACTAGTGCTTAAATCAGTGAAGCAACTTATTCAAAGTTTAATTGTCTATCCATAATTATATAATATTTTAAGTAAAAAATTATAAATTAATATAAATGACTAAATTATATAATTTATAAGATAAAATTAATAATAATTGACGGTATAATTTATATTTACGTAAAATATTTAAATATATATTTTTATTTATCTTAAATTTTTTTAAAATTAAATTAAAAAGATTAAAAAAATAAAAAAGTAATAAAATAACTAATTCAAACCATTTTATTGCACTAGTTTGATTGATTCTTTATTGATTCTCATTAGTTTGGACACTACAAGAAAAACATAAATTAGACTCAGTCAAAAGTCGATTCTAATTATTAAAAGTCGATATTAATCGTTATTTTGTATCGATCAAGAGACAGTTTTTGTAATGACCCAATGTCATTACAATGAAAAAAAAACACAAAACTTAGGATATAAGGTTAATTTATTAAGAAAAACTTTTGATTCAGTTATGAAAATGCGTATAAACTTTTCGCAATCGAATAGTACAATAAACATGTAGGCATACATAGACTTTCAGATACTGAATAAATAACATCACATATGATTAAATAAAGATAAGTTCAAGCAACCAATATAATAGTTTGTACCATATGTTACTTACACACCTATAGTTGGTGAACACTACTACCCTATCTCCTACTAAGGAAGAGCATGGTGAGATGTGCGTTCTTGATGAATGTCTTTAGGAACAACCCAACAACGACAAGGTCTAAATCATAGATGAGAAGGATGATGGTGGTTGATACATGGCAACTGGTCCTTAGTGAGGTGTGTATAAATCAAGAAAGGCACAAAAGGTGAACGAAACCCATTGAGTGATAGTTGGCATGTACTCTACATTCATTTCCCACCGGTATCGGACTCGTTGAAGCTTTGGATCAATCATTTATGGAGTCCCTAGGATCTCCTTGACGTCTTGGACTTCACAAGCCTCCTAGGTGTAGGATCTTCATCGAAAAGAATGAATAACAAAGGGGAAGAAACAAGAAAGTGTGAGTAAGAAAGAGATGGAAATGAGGGACTCGCCACTTACTCAAAGTTTTAAGAAAATAAGAACATTATGAGATTCACCACAAGCCTCTTGAAAGCTTGATAAAAATTGAAGGCTCTTGTACAAAACAAGATAAAAATTAACTCTCAAAGTTGCAAAACAACAGGCTATCTTTCATTTATCAAAGTTATGATTTACAAGGGATAGAGGTGCCTTATATAGCTTCCCTCACACCTAGCTTTGTTTGGATAGGAGGGTATCCTATCTTGCTATCCAAATAAGCTACAAGCCTATCCTAGGACTACATTATTTACATAGCTAAACAAGCAAGTCTTAAGTCTTAATATACTTTGAGACTAAGTTAAAATTTACAATTATCTTGAAATGAAACTCAAATGAGATACACATGCTTCTAAGAGGATAAGGAGTAGGCCTATATAGAGTATATGGTTGAGCTTGGGCTTGGGCTTGAGTCTTCCAAGCTCCTAAGTACTCATAGCTTTTGAAGCACTTCTTCTTGCAATCTTCTTAGCCTTTCTCTAGTCGTAGGGGCTTTAAGTGTTTGACTACCTTTTTCCTCTTGCTCTTCTTGAATGTCTTCTAGAGTGTTAACCAGATCCTTATCAATCATCTAGGCCTCTCTCTCACCCACGATGGTCTCTTAGAAGTGAAGAGTGAAGACTCCTAAATAGGCTTGAGTTCACGATTTTTTCATAGTGTTATAGCTCCTTGAGGGTCTTTACATTTGCTTACAATGAACACCATGTTTGAGGTCATCGTAGTCACATATACGTGAAAATATAAGGGTAAGCTTATGAAAGAAAAGTCATATATAATCTAACAATTCCATAAAAAATACAAGGAACTACTCATAGACATAACAACATAATCCTCCAAGGACAAGTCAGTAGACTCTCAAACATCTCAAACCAAAATAGTCCTACTCCATGGAGACTTCTAACTGTTTGAGTGATCAGTTGAACACTCTTCCTTATCATAGTATAATTGACTACCAAGTCATCACAACACAACACATGCCATAAACCATTTAGGAAAATGTCAGAACTTGATCTATAGATGGGATAAATGGATTGTCAAAACAAGTCTACATGGGTAGTGGCTCACCACGACTTAAGGTTTGCAACGATCTTGGCCTCCTATGGAATTGTGTATCTCCCTATCCCATAAGATGAATTGCCTCACCTCTTATCCAACACTCGATTTGGAAGTCCAATCCAAACAACCTTCCAAGCTTATGTGCCTACTCACAACATAGTTTACAATTGCCAACCTGCATAACTCAATATGCCACATCAAGCAATTCATAGTATCAATAACCAATAATACACATTCTCTCAAAAGAATCTTTTAATCCAACATTACCATCCATCATTCGTTGCTGTGACAAATGACAATTTTCTTAAGTTTTATGAGATATAGGTCTCTAGTGTTCCACTTGTGAATTCCCCTTTGGTGTATTTTTCATCCTTATGATTTTCTTAATATTGGTTAAAAAGGAATTTAGTTAACTAATCTCCAAAGGAATGGTTTAGATGAAGGTAGAGGTTTTTCTCAAAGGTCCTAACATGTGACATGAGTTTTCACTTTCACTTAGCGAGCCCCTTTGTTTGCCCAATGAATCACTTGTGGTCTTCCCTTGCTACTTACATTTTCACTCAGCAAGTCCACCTACAAAGAGGAGGTAACTCTTAGGACTTTCATACTCGTTCAGCTAACCACTCAGGCCTCCTAGTGATTCAAATTATAGAAAACTTAGTTATCTATACTTATTTTAGTAGCATAGAGAAGTGTTTCCTTCACTTAGCGAAAAAGGGAATACAAAGAGTCATGCATTAACATTCGCCTAATGAGTCCCATACTCACTCCGTGAATGTAGCCACAGATAGTTTTGTTCTCCATTTATTTTGTTAGTCTAGCGCGATACGAGGCTCGCTTAGCAAACTAGGGTGAAAAAGTTGGTAATGTAAAGGGAACATGAATTTCTAGGTTTGCAAGATCCTTGCTTAACGATTATGTGACTTGCTCAGCAAATCTATGAGGTTTTAGGTTTTCTAAGATCCTCACTCAACGAGTATGTGAATTGCCTAGTGGTGTTCATCCTTTTTTTCTCATATTTCAAGTTAATGCTCATGTTTTGCTCAAAGAGAAGCACTTCTCACTTAGTAGGCACTCATAGGTTTATGATCCTTACTCAATGAGTACATGACTCGCTCAACGAGTGGGCATCATTTTCTATATTTTTCAAGTGTTGAGGTGCATAGCAATAGAGGGGTTATACTCAGTGAGCACCTATCAGTTTCCCAAATTTTTAAGCCTTGCTAGGTGAGTAGGGCTACTCACGTAGTGAGAAGATGAAATAGTTTCATATGTTAGCATGTCTGTTCAATGAAAACACTAAAATCACATATACCACTTCAATAACTACCAAAAACATCATCATATAACAATATGAACACATTCTATTCATCATAAACACCATCCCAATATCAAATTAGAAATTTCATGATTCACCATGCATATCCAATCATTTTTCAAAGATAGCACCATAGATCGTAATATAGTTCATTACAACACATTTTTCATACAGTAAACTCCATTTCTAACCATTATAGCATGTTCCAAACACCAAAATACATAGAGGCAAGCTTCCCTTACCTAGAATGAAGGAGCTTGATTTAGTAACAATGGTGAGGCTAAGAGATTGTTCCAATAAATGCCTCAGTAAATGTGTGTCAGACCATTCAAATCTCATTTTGAGACTTTCTAAAAAAATGTGCAAATACTAATTAAGATTTTTTTGTCGAAATTAAATTTAATTCTATCTTGTAATCATTTCAATCACTAAATTAATCACTTAATACAATGTTGTAGCCTTTGAAGTTGTTGTTAAGAAGGTTGATGCAAATGTATTTGTGTTGAATAGAAAAAAGTTTTCATTTATTAGAGTTAGCCAAGTTAACTCTTATCTAATAATAATTAGAGTTGACCAAGTTAACACTAACAAAAAGTCTAGCAAGGGCTCTACTCCCTATCATTACCACTCCAACTTTTCCTCCATCTCCTCCAATTTGCCCTTTTTTTTTTCTTCGTGTAGTGGCTACCCTCCCCATCATTGTTGCAGTAGTTGTTTTCCTCCTTGTTGTCGTAGTTAGCTCCAGCCAACCCCATGCCATTGTGCTTTGCAGTCTTTAGAGAGTGATGGAGGGAAAGATAATGGGGGGAAGAGAATAAAGGAGAGGAAGAAACTGAGGAGAGAGGAAGAGACTTTTGGGAGAGGAAGTGACTAGAGGGAGAAGAAGAGATTTTTAAATTAAAGGAGATAAAGGAAGAGAGATGTTTCATTTTCGCCTTCATATAAAAATTAGTATTGGTCTAGCTTATGCTAACGTCAACACTAATAAGCGATCATTTAATTGACTCTAACAATAAAAATATAATTATTTTAAAATTAATTTTCAAATTAAAGAAAAAGAAAGTAAGATTGAAGTTTCATTTTCATACTCAAGAAAAATTATCGTTGTCGACTAAACTGAAACTAACACTAATACTAATAAGCAACAATTTAATTAATTATAACAATAAAATATAATTATTTTTTATAAATTATAATTATTATCGATTAGACTAATACTAATATATATTTTTTTTAAATTTTAGTAGTGTCTACCATGATAGACATAATCTAAATAAAATAAATAAAAAAAATGCATGTTATTGTCACATTAGAGTGCGAGCTATTCTGATTTTTTGAAATTAATAAACTGGTTCCTAGTTTTTAATTAATAATTATAAATGTTAGTTTAACTCTTTAAAAAAATCTCTTATTTAAAAAAAAAGCGATCTCGTGGATTATTTCCCAACCTCATCTCCTGAGATAAAAAAAATAATAAAAGCAAATAAAATAAAACTAAATTCTACTGTACATTCAATTTTTGAAGGCTTTCGGTTCCTTTAACACGTGTATCTAATAATCTAGCTAGTATTTTAATGATGGAGGTCTGTTTTTAAATAAATAAATTTATAATAAATAAATATTTCTAAAATATGATATAAAAATATTTCAATTATTGATATTTAGAAAATATTAAAATTTAATTTATAAATAAAAATAAAAATTACATTTTGAAAGATAAAATTTAAAATTTGCTACAAAATAATTTTGTAACTAATTTTAAAATCACTAGTTATTTTGTAGCTAATTTCTAGCAAAAATAATTAGCTACAAAATTACTATAATATTGGTGGTAGCATGAAATAAGTAGCAAATTAGCTAAGAAAATAATCTTAGTTAATTTGTAGTAAATTTTTAAAATTTATAGTTATTTTTTAGTTAATTTGTAGTAATAAGAAATATAAATGAATATAACTCAAATTTAGTTAGGAAAAATAATATTCTAGTTAATTAATAGTTAATTAGGTAGAATTTAGTTACTAATTTAAATGATAGCTAAAATTAGTAGTAAAATAAAAAAAATCTTATAGTGATATAAACTTTTAATACGATTAACTACATGAATAAACAAAAAAAGAGAGTAATTTAAAATAATTGAAAGAAAAATATTCTAATTAATTATGAAAGTTGCATGTGAAATACACGTATAAGAGAAACTAATATTTTAAAATATTTTTAAAAATATAAATTATATTATAATGAAAATTTATAATAAATAAAATTTTTGTACATATGAAATATATTTTAGAGGTTAAGAAAAACTACTATGAAAGACTCATGTTGAAGAAATTTTTAAATAAATATTATCACTGAGAAATAACTCCTAAAAATACTCTTATTCGTTGTGGTTATTCTAATTTATATTGGAAGACTAAACCTTCAATTGAAATAACACATTGAACTATTGAACATATAACACGTTAATTATTTCAACTTAATAAAAATTATCAAATTCAACTTTTGAGTACTCGACTGAAGAATATCTTTGTGAGGAAAGCACGTCCAAGTATAAAGCATAAAGCTTAAAGAATGTTCCTAATTATTTGCAAGCTAAAGGACAACACCGCAAGACTAGCTCCAAACAAAATTAAAGGCCTAATATATGTTAACAAGTACAAGACAAACTAAGAAAAAAAAAGTAAAAAAAATAAAATAAAATAAAAGAAAGAGGTCATGGTTCCAACTCATGATTCATGAAAGAGGGAAGGGACTTGGAAAGAAAATCTTGTATAGATCGAATGATGGGATTTAATTATTGAAATTTACAAAAAATAAATCCATAAATCATTCAACAATTATAAAATTAAAAAGACCCTAAGATGAAAGAAGAACTGGTATCTAATTATTTATGAGGTGAATATTCTCAATGCATGTTACTCTGTATTGATTCATGTAATATTCCTACAAAATTTAAAATTTGTTACAAAATAATTTTGTGACTAATTTTAAAATTAATAGTTATTTTATAATTAATTTCTAGTAAAAATAATTAATTATAAAATTATTATAATATTAGTGATAGCATGAAATAAGTAATAAATTAGTTAAGAAAATAATCTGAGTTAATTTATAATAAATTTTTAAAATTTATAGTTATTTTCTAGCTAATTTGTAGTAATAAGAAATATAAATAAATATAACTTAAATTTAATTAGGAAAAATAATATTCAAATTAATTAATAGTTAATTAACTATAATTTAGTTACTAATTTAAATGATAGTTAAAATTAGTAGAAAAATCAAAAAAATCTTTTAATATAAGAAATGTTCATGTAGCCTCTCAATTTTCTTAGTGCCATAGCTATCACCGTAGAAAATTACCATTAATAAAAGACTTGTTCAAGGTGAGTGTAAGCACACCAATTCTGCCTTAACTTCACTCAAACCAGCCTCCTTACGACAACATTTTCAGTTAAACACAATAGTATATACCATTACAATACATTCACCTAAGCAACCAAATCACAACCAAGAAGCAGAGAATGACAATTGATTACACCTCTATATGAGTGAAACTACGTTACTGTAAAATCTTTGCATTTGATTATATCCCAACTTGTTCATATATTGCCATTGTATCACAACATACAACAAACAAACACCCCTCAATAACTCCATGAGGTTTTAGCAATAGTGAATGACAAAACAAGTATAAAACAGGTAATGCACATGAATGAGCTCATCAATAATGCATAAACAAGTAATGTGTTGGGGAAAATATAGAGAAATTGAATGTGTAAAAGCTGTTATACTACATAGCATTTTCTTAGACAAGGACAAGTAGTATAATAAAGTTAACAAGCCAAACATGTAGCATCAGGTCCACACAGACGAAGAGTATCTGAGTATAAAGTAAAGCAAACATTTGTTTTCCCTTTGTGTTGGCATATTTCCTCAACCTTCATGTATTTTTCATGAGTCAAACCATAACTATAGATCCTTGTTTCTGTACCAAACACCAGGAGGTCACCATTCATAATTGTGAATTCGATTATTTTAGTCCTTCAAGCTCATCCCATTTGTTCTTACCTTCAAAATTCTCTCCCACTTATTTTATTCATAATTTGTCAAGATCCAAATGGTAAAGACAGACGTTCTTAGTCTCACCAAACAGATGGAGGAGTGAGCTATGGACACATTTCCCCAACTGAAAATGCTTATGTCATAATTAGAGTCATGCGAGCCCCTTCTAGCATCTCTTGGCACCCTTAGCATTGTTGAGGTGTCATTCTCAAGGTTGTAGAACATTATATAAGGGCCTAAAAGAAGGGCTCCTTTTAGTCAGGTAAGGAGCACAATCTGAAATGAAGTGGATGGTTCCATGACACATGCATGTTACACTTCATGTTCCTACCACCTGCAGAAAATCTTTCTTCCTTTGCTTTCCACAGACCTTCGTTAGGCTTGTAAAACTTGCAGCCATAATTTGAGGACCAATCAGTTGGGTCTTCAAAATGAACTACAATGTAGTCATCAAAGTGGTTGGAACATTCTAGTAGCACCATTATAATATCAGCATCAGATTTTTCTTCAATTTGCTTTGGAGAAGGAATTGGCAACCAAGACTTTGTTGTTGGGTTACAAAAGAAGAGTTCATCTACTGTCTTATTTGTTATATGACAAAGAATCAATACCTTAGTGGAAGATAAGACTCTCTCTGATTTTGACAAAAATCTTTGAAAATCCCTAAACACACTACAAGATGATTGGCTTTTGAGTAATGGGAAAATCTTCACTTTTCCACTATACTTTTGAGATGGCTTTTGTTGAATGAAGAAGCATGTGTCATCCTATTTCAATGAGTTCTTGTACCGGTCGACCACGACGACTAGACTCTAACATGCATGTAGGGTCGCATAACAACCGGCACCCTTCGAACATAAGGCCTAATGACAGATACGCCCCAACCCAACAAAGTATATTGGTCCAAGGAAGCCAATCTACTCAGACCAACCCCTTCTTGGTCCAAACGCTCAGCTCCCAAAGTCAGTTAGAAGACAGTTGGGACGGTTAAGAGTCTGTGAGGGAGAATAGTAGGGGATCGTTCATGTATAAAGGAGGACTAAGGGGCTTACCTATGGTAGATTACAATCAGAGAGCAGAACACTATACTATCTATACTCTTAGATGAGAACAGTGATGCCCTATGGGGCTTCGGTGAAACTTTTCCCGATGCCTGCAAGATTGAGAGTCCAAGTGCGAAGTGCTGAGCTTGAGGAGAACGAAGAAGAGCAACGACGACCATCGCGCTCAGGAGTAGCAACGACCGAAGTTGGCGAAGCTCCACCATGCCCTCAAACACTGATCCACTGTCATCGCTCGCAAAACGACGACCGAGTCTTACATCGCATAGATCTCATAAGCACATACAGGCTGGAGGTAGAGATTGGAAGTGAACAACGAGGAGAGAGGCGGCAATGGCTACCACACCGAAGTCCGAGAGTGGACATGTTTTTACCCCTCTCTCTCTTACTCAAGTATTTTTCCAATAGGAACAATGCTCAAATCTAATACGGAGGGGAGCCAAAAGCGCAAAGGCAAAAGCAAAGTGCCGAGTCCACTACGTTTCTGGTGCCTCACTTTATTTCAAATCAAATCATGCTTTATCTAATTTTCTTAGGCACCTTATGCTTTATCTGATTATTTCAAAACAGGCCATGCACCTTATGCTTTATCTGATTATTTCAAAACAGGCTTTAGCAAAGTGCCATCCAAGAGAAAAAATAAAAGCACTTTTTGGGGCAAGAGACTCGAGCCAACAACCTCAAGTTCAAGGAGGAAAGGGATCAACGCACTAGCCAACTGAGCCACTATCATTTGTTGTCATAAGAGAGTAATAAATACTTAATATTTCTATCTTCTTTCTTAAAGGAACAATTAGAGAGAAAAGGATGACTCGTCCTCCGTCAATTCACTTCTTTCTTTCAGTCCCTCGACCTTAAATTCACTAAATTACACCATGAGATGCACGCACCAGCCAGTTGCGCCACCATCCTTCATTGTTATAAATGAGTAGTAAATATCTAATATTTCTGTCTTCTCCCTTAAAGTAACAACTAGAAAAAAAGAGATAACTCGGCCCTCCTCCATCCAACCTCATCACCACTCACTCACTCACGCACCTTCTCACGGAGAAACCAAAAAAAAAAATTTTGGAAAGACCATAGTGTAAGGCATAATCTTGAAAGCCAGAAAATACATAAACCGGTCATCAAGCCCAGGATCAATTCAAAAGGGCACGTACATCCTTAGTCGGCATACCCACAACACCATGGGATGAACCTCGAATCTTCAGTAAGTATATTTGTATCTTGAAATATGTAGGACCATAATCCACAATTCATGCAGGTATCCAAAAGGATTCAACAAAGACCAAAAGACCTATGAGGGCGGCTGAAGAGGTCCCCTCTAGGCATGAAGGAGAAAAACTTGCGAAGTCGGCCGAAGAGGTCCCTTCCAAGCACGATGACCAAAAGACCTACGAGGACGGCCAAAGAGGGCCCTCTAGGCACGAAGGAGAAAGACTTGCGAAGTTGGCCGAAGAGGTTCCTTCTAGGCACAAAGACCAAAAGACCTGCTAAGTTGGCCAAAGAGGTCCCTTCCAGGCACGAAGACAAAAGACCTGCGAAGTTGATCGAAGAGGTCCCTTCCAGGCACAAAGACTAAAGACCTGCGAGGACGGCCAAAGAGGTCCCCCCTAGACAGGAAGGAGAAAGACCTACAAAGTCGGCCGAAGAGGTCTCTTCCAGTACGAAGATCAAAAAGACCTACGAGGATGGCCGAAGAGGTACCTTCCAAGCATGAAGGAGAAAGATCTGCGAAGTTGACGGAAGAGGTCCCTTCCAGGCACGAAGATCAAAAGACTTGCGAGGATGGCCGAAGAGGTCCCTTCCAGGCACGCAGGAGAAAGACATGCGAAGTCGGCCAAAGAGGTCCCTTCCAAGCACGAAGACCAAAAGACCTACGAGGATGGCCGAAGAGGTCCCTTCCAAGCATGAAGGAGAAAGACCTACGAAGTCGGTCGAAGAGGTCCCTTCTAGACACTAAGACCAAAAGACCTGCGAGGAGGGCCAAAGAGGTCCCTTCTAGGCACGACGGAGAAAGACTTGCAAAGTCGGCCTAAGAGGTCCCTTCCAAGCACGAAGACAAAAGACCTGCGAAGTCGGCCGAAGAGGTCTCTTCCAGGCGTGAAAGCAAAATACTTGAGAGGTTGGCCATAAGGTCCCCTCTAGGCGAGATGATTAAAGACCTGAGAGCGGCCGGTCATCAAATCCCCTCCAGGCAAGATGATTAAAGACCTGTGAGCGGCCAATCATTAGATCCCCTTCAGGCGAGATTATTAAAGACCCATTAGAGACAAGCCAGTCAAGGCTGTTTGAGGCACCCAAGACTTGCAAGCGGCCGATCATTAGATCCCCTCCAGGTGAGATGAGAAAAGACTTGCGAGCGACGGTCCCTTAAACCCCCTCTAGGCGAGATGAAGACCCGACAGAGATAAGCCGGTCAAGGCTGTCCGAGGCACCCAAGACCTGTGAGTGGTCGGTCCACACACCCCCTCCAAGCGAGATGAGAAAAGACCTGCGAATGACCAGTCCCTAGACCCCCTCCAGGCGAGATGAAGACCTGATAGAGATAAGTTGGTCAAGGCTGTCTGGGGCACCAAAGACCTGCGAGTGGCCGATCATTAGACCCCCTTCAGGTGAGATGAAGACCTGTAAGAGACAAGCCAGCCAAGGCTGTCCGAGGCACCAAAGACTTACAAGCAGCCGATCCTTAGATCCCCCAAGCGAAAAAAACTCTAAACAAGAGAAACCAAGAGGTGGCAAAAGAGAAGCTCCCATAAAATCAACACAACCACGCCTCCTCCACATATGTCAAAGGCCTTCAAAGCTTATCCCAAATAGCTGGAAAACTTGCTTGGCCAATCGAATCCCATCCTGGATAAAACTCCAAAGTACCTATCGCTCCACTTGGCACATGAGGGGTTGAGTACCAGTCGGTCCACCGGATAGTCCGAGTCCATTCTTGCCGACTAAGTCCATCCCGGCCGGTTATCACTTCACCCAATGCACGAGGGGCTGTGCTCCAGTCGGCCCACCAGATAGTCTAAGTCCACTCCTGCTAAGAGTACATCTTAGTAGACCAAGTCTGAGTGAACTGCATACTAAAATGACTTATAGCAAGGTACGACCAAAGGAGGGACCAAGACCTAATCAACTGACCCGCCAGTCAGGACGAGGAACCATGCCCGGCCGTCTCAGACCAAAAAGGAGAATTAAAGCTTATTCCCTATGGCAAAAAGCTAGAGGGGCTGTGTACCGGTCAGCCACGACGACCGGGCTCTAACATGCATGTAGGGCTGCACAACAACTGGCACCCTCCAAACTTAAGGCCCAATGACAAATACGCCCCAACCCAATAGAGTATCTTGGCCCAAGGAAGCCAATTCACTCAGACCAACCCCTTCTTGGTCCAAACGCTCAGCTCCCAAAGTCAGTTAGAAGGCAGTTGGGACAGTTAGGAGTCTGTTAGGGAGAATAGTAGGGAATCATTCATGTATAAAGGGGGACCAAGGGGCGCACCTATAGTAGATTACAATCAAAGAGCAGAACACCATACTATCTGTACTCTCAGACGAGAACAATGCCCATCATAATTTGTTGCAAAATAGGTTTCCTCAAGAAGCTTGGGCACTGGCTTGTTTATACATTTGAACCTGGTAAATTGGTTTTGTGGTAAATAAGAAAAGACCTCAAATAACTTGTTTGGACACAATGCCATGGCTACAAATGCGTTCAAGTAGAGGTGGTGGTAAACAAAGAAATAGATTTTTTAGGTAAGAGCCTCGGGAAACAAGACATTTATATAAGAGCTTTCTAATACCAATAAACAAAAAGAAGAAATTCTAATTGTTTGAATTATCAGAAAATCTTTTCAATATGTAAGAATATCTAATAAGTTTAAAAAAAATTCAAATTAAAGCTCTTTCTTTAATGAGATTATGCCATTAAGAGTCCCTAAATTACAACAATAAAATTAACTAAATTTGACAAAAGCCAGAGGCAAAAGCAATGCGTAATATGCCAAAAGAGTACTGCATACGAGCTTTTTGGTGTCTTGTGCAGATAATGTAGTATTATTGTATATTAGAGATCTGGATATTCTTCTTGACATGATAATAAGATAAAAACATCCTATATATTATTTGATGGATATTAGATACACTACAAAAAAATTTCATGTTTAGCGACCGAAAAAATCGGTCACTAAAACTGTAAAATCGGTCGCTAAAGTTGCATTTAGGTCGGTAAATGTCTTAGAGATGGAATTAGCAACCGAAATTTTTCCGTCGTGAAAAGCTTAGTCACTAAGCAATTTAGCGACCGAAATACTTTTAGTGGCTAATTGGAGTTAAAATGCGGTCGCTAAATCGGTCGCTATTTTATTTTTGTAAAAAATCCGATGTCTTTTTGTTATTTTAATTATTTATATATTAAAAATTCAGTCGCTAATTTGGTCGTTATTTTATATTTTTTAAAAATAATTCAGTAGCTAAATCGGTCGCTATTTAGTTTTTTATATTTTAAATAATTCGGTTGCTAAATCGGTCGCTATTTTTGATTTTTTATTTTAAATAACTTGGTTGCTAAATCGGTCACTATATTTTAAATAATTCGGTTGTGGTGGTAGTTGGTTGGTGGTTGGGGGAGGGAGGAGGGAGTGAGGGAGAAGGAAAAAGAAAGAGAGAAAGGAGAAGAAAGGGAGGCAAGGGAGGAGAGAAAGGAAGGTGGTGGTGGTGGTGGAGGAGGAGGAAGAGAGACAGGAAGAGAGACAGGAAGAGAGGAGGGTGAAAAATAGCAAGGAGAAGAGGGAGGAATGGTGGAGAGAAAGGAGGCGGAAGGAGGGTGGTGGTGGTGTAGGAAGAGAGGAGGGTGAAGAATAGAGAGGAGAAAAGGGAGGAAAAAATAGGAGGCGGAGGGAGGAGAGGAGGGAGTGAGTGAAAAGTAGAAGAGGGAAGGAGAGGAGGATTGTTTAAATAAGGGAGTGGAAAAAAAAGAGGGAAAATATTTATTTTATTTATTTATGTCTTATTTTTGGTCGCTAATTCGGTCGCTAATATATATATATTTTTTAATTTTTTGAAAATTTCAAATTGATCGCTAAACAGGTCGCTAACTTATTTTTTTATTTTTTATTTTATGCAATATGGTCGCTAATTCAGATTTTTTTATAACCTTAAAATCAGAAAAGAAAAGTTATATTGATAGGAAGGAGTAAATGAAGAAATAGGAAATAGACAAGAAGGAGA
Source organism: Mucuna pruriens (assembly GCA_025330945.1). Taxonomy (NCBI): domain Eukaryota; kingdom Viridiplantae; phylum Streptophyta; class Magnoliopsida; order Fabales; family Fabaceae; genus Mucuna; species Mucuna pruriens. The sequence goes on along the minus strand of JAENHJ010000532.1, from coordinate 1,506,073 downwards.
GTTCAATTGTATGTGTGTGATTTTTTAAAATTTTTCGCAAAACATAGGATATATATAAGTTTTCAAACATTGGTGCAAAAAATAAATAAAAAAGGTAAGAGAGAAATGATACAAGAGATTTATCCTGGTTTACTCTTTCACAAGAGTTATAACCAAATATTCTCTACCTCTGGGTTTTACACTACTTGTAATCTATCTGATTACAAGTAACACCAAGTATTATTTAACACTTACCTTCTTTAGGCTATCTCAAAATCTAGATCTTTTTACACAAATAACTCATTAGGTGAGCATATAGCAAATACAAAATAAAGAGTTTGAATTTTTCTTCGCAAAGCAAGTATACAAGAATATTAGAGTTTGTTGTCCAAGGAGTATTGAACATTTTTCTAACTTTTCTACTTTTTCTCTACGTGTTGAGTATTCTTGTTGTTATTGTCTTTTTTTGTTGAGAGCTTGATCATCCCAATATATAGAAAAGTGTGAGATGAACATTGTTCTGGATAAGGAGAAAGATCTTCAACATTAAATGCTAAAGATACACTTTTGTAGTGTTGTTTGTAGAGACTTTCCTTTTTTCTAAGGATAGAGAAAGAGTGTGTCACATAAAAGTTATTTTTCTTTATTCTTAGTTGTGCTATTTTCGTTTGATAAAGGGATGTGGGTTCTGTTAGATCCCTTATACATAGAGTCATGATCAGAACTTTCTTCCATTAGACTTGATTTGATATATCAGAATTTGAGGCATAAACTTTTTGCTATTTTGAAAATGAAAAAGTCTTAACAAAGTGTATCACATATAGAAAATTATAAACGTTGTGAATATTGTTGAATGAATATAAGCTTGTAGATTTAGCATATAGGATAAGAGACCAGAAGTGAGATAAGATAAGCACTATAATAAAATAAAATTTATGCTTAAGAGAGTATTTTCTTTATTGGATGATGTCTTGTTGTTATGGACGATGTGATATCTTTGGATGCACAAAATGAACTTATTCAAAGAATAAATTTCTTTTTCTATGGATGCCTACCAAACTTTAGTAATGATGATTTGTTGTTCTCCTCAAAACTAAGGGCATTATTAAACATTAGTCATCACTCTTTAGTCATAATATTTGTTATTATAAAAAATCATAGGTTATTTTGGATGCATATGTATTATGTTCTAATAATAAAGAATCTGTTCCTGAAATTGGAATGTATTGTCATATTAATCCTTAAAATTAAGAAAATGTCAAAGAAGTTCCTAAACTTAACTATTTATTATCATTTTTGTCTCTAAACATATATTAATATTATTGCTTTAGTCACATCTTTTTTTACTAGAGTGATTGTTGATTTGCATTTTCATGGACTTTCTTTTAATTTTCTTTGATTCAAAGACTAATGTGACAATATCTTATAATTATAAGGACCAGAATAACCCTTTACTTTGATAGGAAAGCTTCATCTTCGTACCTATGAGAGCTTTATTTTCTTTGTGAAGCAAAGGTGAGTTATAGTCTTTCTTGTGCAAATATTTTTTGTTCTAAACAATTTCTCTCCAACGATTTCTCCTTTTCCTTCATTTTCTCTTTGATGATTCCTTCATTTCTTTCATAATTTAAGTAATTTGTCTATTTAATCTTTGATTGCATAGGAATTTTCTCTTATTTTTTTAGATTAAATTATCCTTATGCCTTTCAATCATTCTTATTCTTATATCTTTTAACTTGCTAATAGATTTAAATTTTTTTATCTTTAGTTCAAATTCTTTTATCTCTTACTTGATCTAAACTTTTTTACCTTTATAATCTTCTATTTCACAAGGATAAATTATCTTTGATTTCTTAGAAATAATAATATTTTATCATTATTTTTCTCCAATCATAAAAAGATAAATTAATATTCTTCTATTTAAATTTGTCACACTATATTGTTATCATTAATTAAAAATTGAAGAGACAAGTAACATACAAGAAAGAAGAAGTTGAATTGTGTGTTTGTGACTTTCAAAATCTTTTCGCAAAAAAAGGATATATAATATATATTTAAAACATTGTCTAAAAAGACTGTCCAAAGAGGTGCAATAATAGAAAGGATAAGGTAAGAGAGAAAAGCACATAGAAATTATCCTAGTTCACTCTTCTAATAGAGGTACGTCTAGTCCCTTCAACATGAAAGATTCTCTACTAAGTCCAACTGACTTACAACCAAGTATTATCTACCACTTCAGGTATTATAACTTCTTATAATCTACTTGATTACAACAAAGCTCGAGTATTCTTTGTTAGTTAGCCTTTTCAAACTATCTCAAAAATTACACAAAGTTTTTACAAAAACTAACTCACAAAGTGAGCATATAGCAATAGAAAACAGATTGTCTTAACTTTTCTTCACAAAGTAAGCTGTACAAAGATTTTTTTAAGTATCGTCCAAAGAGCGTAAGAGAGGTTATTCATGTATATTCGTGTATATTTGCTTGTTCTCGTATCTTCTTATCTTTGAGCTTGATCATTCTCTTTTATAGGCACATAAAAAGATGAATGTTGTTCTTGCATGAGGAGTGGTAACTTCAGCATTAAATGCCAAAGATTTGTTTTTTGTTATACTTTTGCAGAGACTCCTCTTTTTTTGAAGACATAGAAAAGTTAGGTTAGACAAAGCTATTTTTCTATGTACTTGACGTGTTGTCTTCTTCTAATAAGGGATGAAGCTTCTTTTTGGTTCCTTCTAAGTGGAGTCAAGATTAGAGTTTTCGTTTATCAGACTTAGATTTCAAGGATGTTAGACGTAGCCTTTTGTCAATATGAAAATTAACACATCTCAACACAGTGCATTAGGTACAATGGACAATTTGAATGTTGTATAATGATTATAAGCTCGTATATGACTGATAAGAGTCATGAAATAAGATAAGCATTTAAACAAATCTTTACGCTTATAAAGAGAAACTACCTATTTAGATCATTGCATTCATTCTTTATTAGATGTTCTCTCCTTTGGACGATGAGCTCTTTTTTGGACATACATGTTAAACTTATTTAATGAATAAGTTCCTTTTAATAAATGCGTATCAAATGTTAGGTCACATAACCTATTGTTCTTTTAAAAGTTAGAGAACACTTGTTAAATATAAGATATCATACTTTAATCATAATGTTTGTTATCATCAAAATTGGTAGGTTATTTTGGATGCATAGACTTATGTTCCAACAATAACAATAACTAAAATTATTATTGAATTTTATTTATTATGTTGATAATTATTATATTTAAATATATTTAATGTTCTTCTATAAATACATTTATTTATTAAATTTTATTGAGATAATATAATATATATTTCTAATTATATGATATATAGTTTTTCATTTTTCATAAAATATAATTATAATATGTACCGGCTGGCCATCCGGCCCAGGCCCTTCACACCTACCCATGGCCCAATAAGGGTCAGAAAAGAGAATGAACACCTTGTTAAACATGCACACTCGTTGTTGGGCCAGCCCAATAGGCCAATCCGCCTCTGAAGGCCCATGGCTCAGGAAGTAATGGCTGGTAAGGTGGTTATTAGTTAGTTACTAGTTGGTTACTTGGTAACTTGACCAGTAAGCAAACTCCTAGAGGTACCTTACTCATGTATAAGTACCAGCCTTTTTCTATGCTAGGGGTTGATCCAAAAAGTGACTAAGAGCAATTCAACTACCTATACTCTTAGACGAGAACATAATCATAAAATTTATATATTATATATGAGATATGAACTGCCGAATATCCTACTATCTTGTAAATATGTCTTGTGGTTATAATCAAATGATATATTTTTATCATTTTACTCCATATTTATGTTCTAGGTGGAAATATGTCACGAAGACTTTCAAAATTGCAAACTATGGACACGTATTTGGCATATAGTAGCCCAAGTAAATAACTATAATAAAAGGTTCAATTTATAATTAAAATTAATAAATTTATTAAAAAAAAACTATTAAATCAAATTTACATATATTATTAATATTAGCATCAAACAAATTATATTTATATTTACAGTAAATTATCAATATTAAAACTGGTGCACTTTGACCCTAATACAAACTAAAATATTATAAGGATAATGTGTTGTCAATATTTCTATTAACAATAAAAGGAAAATATTGTTGTCGTTCAATAATTTGTTTATTTAACCCGAATTGAACATGATAGAGGAAATATGTAAATTATACTCACCCCTACTACACATGATTAGGAACTGCCTATGGTTCACACCTTGTTGGGTTGGTTTGTTTTTGGACACCCATAAAAAAATAGAAGACTTTTTCTATTTACACTTGTTTTTATTTACTAAAGTTACCTCCCTTTTATCTTCTTTTTACATTTTTGGCATGTTCTTTCCTTAAAGTTTCAAAACATCATCTGTGGTGTGTTTGCAAGTATAACCAACTTGACACACAATTACCACATCATACCAATCCATAACACATTTTGTTAACACAATTATCACTTGTCAACTTCATTGTCAAGTCTTGGTGAAATCACTTAAGTCTACCACTGTACAATGGTATTTTATATATATATATATATATATATATATATATATATATATATAGTTGATTTAATTTTATCGACTTTGTATATATATATATGTTATTGCTATTTGTGTTGGTGTTTTTAAAGGGTTGTTGGGTGTGCTGGTTTGAAGGGATTTCAATGGCTAGTTCTTTTATATTTTACATGGTGGTTGTTATGTGTAGTATTCATTGTAGGTATGTAGGAGATGATGTATTGGAACATTTATCAAGGATATTTTTAGGAAAGAAAATGTTAAAATATTAAAAGTGGTTAAGTTAGTAAATAAGGAACGTGTAAATAGAAAAGACTAATATAGAACACCTAAGCAATTATGATTTGGGCCATTATGAAAGCACTTGGGTTGCTCCTACGAACATAAAAAATATACATTTATATCAATAAATATTTATTTTACTTTTAAAAAATAATTATTGTAAATATATATTACACCTTTACCAGCACAATAGAGGTAATATTATACTTTCATCCCATAAATTGAAAAACATTTTTTCTCTTTATCTTTTGTCATTTTAAAATTACATTATTAATAACACCTAAGAATAGAAGCATAGCATAATTCGTGAAAATTTCATATTTTATTTGTTTCAATAAATGTACAAAATAGTTAATGCAATTAGCCTTATTAGTGATGATGGATGTCACCAAAAATCTAGTCTTTTCATATTAAATGAGTATAATAATGTTTCTATTTTTATCTTCTAAACTTAAAATTTTCTATTTTCCTCCGTTTCTTCCCCTTTGTCTTGCCTACTGAATTTTTCAGCGTGGTAGGGCGCAAGGGCCGCGTTATTCATTTGGGGGAAGGTTTTTATGTTTGGGCTGATTATTATTTTGTCCACAAGGCAGAAAAAGCCATGCTTCAGACGCGACTCTAATGCAAATGAAAATGAAAAAAGGAAAGAAGAACAACTATGCAAGAATGTAAATGGAAGTATACATAGCTTTTATTTTTTATTGTATTGTTTGGAAGTGGCCTCAAGGCCTTTTTTTTTTATATGTTTTCATTACATTTTCCAAAAGGCCGGTTCGGGCAATGCTTTGGCAGTCCAATTCTCCAACTCTCGCGCCATGGGGTACATCCACTCTGCCGGCTCTGTCAGTTGATCTTCTACCGTTGCTACGTGTTCTAGAGTCACGATGCCCCCACTAATGAAGCGACAGTAGAGACTAGTCCTTGCCTATTGCTTGCTTTGGACCTTTCACCCCGACTTTGCTTTCCTTGCGACCTTACTATAACTGAGTCCGGCTCGCCTTGGATTTTCTTGTATTGCAGTGGGTTGGCCATGCCGTCGAGTCTCCTTCCTAACCCTTTGCCAGGTTCGAAGCCATTGGTGATCAGCACCTTTGTCGCCATAATCATAGCTTTGGATGGCTTAATGTCACCCCTTCCTGTTTCGATGTTGGTTGTACCAACTATTTCAAGCACTTGAAAAGAGGTTTCCAGAGCTTCTTCATTTTCTTCTATGTATTCCATGGGAAAGGGTGTGTTGACTATTATTTCTTTCTCCCCCATGACACTGATCAGCTATTCAACAGCTATGAATTTGACTTTCTGGTGTAGCGATGAAGGGATTGCCCCCGCGGAATGTATCCAGGATCAGCCCAACAGGCAACTATACGCTGGCCGGATATCCATCACCTGGAAGGTGATGTCGAAGGTCTTTTGCCTTATGCATATTGGGAGAGTGATTTCGCCTATCACTTCCCGTTTGGAGCCGTTGAAAGCCCTGACCACAACTGGGTTGTTTCTCAGGATGGCGCTAGGGGAGTAGAGCTTGTCCAATGTGGTTTTTGGCATGACGTTGAGCGAGGACCTATTGTCTATCAGCATCCTTGCTATCATATAATTTTCACACTTGACTGCAATATGAAGGGGCTGATTATGGTCTTTGCCCTCGTCTGGGACCTCTTTTTTAGAGAATGACAGATGACGACTCGTAGTGATGTTGTTGATGATACCTCCAAACTTTGCGGGCGTAATATCTTAAGGTACATGGGCTTCGTTCAGTATTTTCAGGAGTAGTTCACAGTGGCTCTTCGAGTTGATCAATAGCAAAAGGAGCGAAATTCACGCAGGTGTTTTGTGTAATTAGTCTAACATCTCGTATTCGTTGTGTCAGATTACCTTAAGAAACTCCCGAGCCTCTTCTTTCGTCACCATTCTTTTGGGTGACTCTACTGTCTTTTCTTTTTTCACGAGAGCCAGTTCTTTATTTCTCAGGGCTTCGGGGGAGAATATCCTCCTGCTCCCGTGTCATGCCCCCTGTTTCGGCTATATTGGTGATTTCAGGGGCTGTAGTCTTTTCTTTTATTTGAGGTGCCTGTGATTCCTTCGTTGGATACCTCCATGGTACCGCATTATTATTATAAACAAGCTTGGTCACGACCTGTATGATAAAAGGTGCAGGTTTGGAAGCTGAGTTATATTGAATAATTAATGGTTTGGGGCGAGGGTTGCCGTTTCCCTCAATGTATGCAACTATGGTGGCATCGTCTAATTGATATAGGTGGAACCCTTCCTCCACCTGGTTAGTTGGATCTGCGGCCTGTCCGGGTTCTCCGTCTCTTCTCCTACTGGGACTCGCAACCTCTTCTTCTGAAGCCAGCAACACTATTGGTTTGGGCGAACATTCCTCATCGAATGCCCACCTCTATTCTCTTTCCTACCACCACAAGGTCGGTAAAGTTGGAAGCCACATTCCTGACCACCTTGTCGTAGTACGGGAAGGAAGGGCGTCAATAAACATAGTGACCATTTCTCTTTCTGTGATGGGTGGTTGCACTTGAGTTGCCAACTCTTGCCACCGTTGAACGTATTCTTTGAAGCCTTCTTGTTCTTTTTTGACCATGTTCTGGAGCTGAGATCAGTCAAGTGCCATGTCTTCATTATATTTATACTGCTTCAAGAAGGCTTTCGCGAGATCTCGCCAAGTCTTAATGCATCCCCGCTCCAGGCCGACATACCAGCTAAGGTGCCACCCGGTCAAACTGTCATAGAAACACTGAATCAAGACCTTGTCATCATAAATGTATGCCGCCATCTTTCAGCAATACATGGCTAGATGCACACGAGGGCAGGAGCTCCACTTGCATTTACCAAACTTTGGGGTCTTGAAGTCTATCGGGAGCCCTACGTTCGGGATTAAGCATAAGTCCACGGCCTCCAACCAGTACTTGTCTCCTCCTTCTGTGGCGTGATAAGCTCGTTTAAGTCGTCTCAACGCGCATCAAATAACTAAAGCTAACTATAGTATAGTCAACTCTAGGTCGATTTTTCTCAAGGACATAATGTGCTTGAATTGTGAATTAATGCGAAGTAAGATAAAGTAGAGCCTAAGTTGCAAAGTATTGTCTGTCTCGGCATTGACCAAATCGCTCTCGGCAAGGACAGGTCCAATATGGTCTCGGCAGAGACTTATCTAACTCGTCTCAGCTAAGTGCGGACAGACGCAACAGAGATGGACTATCTCTGTCTCGGACTCGAAAAGCGGTAAACAAGGGGGTTTAGTTGTAGAAACGAGTAGAAATAAATGAGTGTAGAGAATAAATGCAGATGCAAGGATGCTACTGATATGAAATAACTACTATTATTATTAAGATATAACTGTGTTCGTGTTCAATTCCATTAATTCAAGTCCAGTCCAGGTTCCTTACTCCAATTTTCAGTGGTTCGTCCAGTACCATGCAGTGAGTTCTTCATTTTTGGTCAGGGCAGACACAACGCCTCCAATCTCCCTGCTCCCCTTGATCTTTCTCCTTTTATGTACGCACAATTCCTTGAGGAAATTTGCATGCTTAGGGACCTGTTTAATTGTGTCGAGGAGTGGAATATTGATTTCCACCTTCCGAAACATCTTCAACAGTTCTTCGTCTGACTCTGGCTTCCTTGCTGAGATTGTCCGAGATGAAAATGGCAGTGGGACAGCTGTCTCTGGTTGAGATTGTGGATCGGCATTTGGTTCAGAGTCGGCTTCGGCTGATCTCGGCAACTACTGTAGTGTAGGTTAAGGCAATTCTTTTCCACTTCTGAGAGTGACTACACTGGCATTTCCTCTCGGATTTGGAATGGTTTGAGAGGGTAGGTTGCTCGATCCAGCCGACTATAATTGGCTCATAGTATTGGCTAGCTGTCCAATCTGCATTTTGAGGTCTTGGATGGTGGCGGTCATGTTCTGCTGAAACTGCATATTACGGGAGCACATGGACTGCTTAAACTCCAGGTTGCTGGTTGCAAGCTGCTTCATTAGGTCCTCTAGATATGGTGGAGTTACCTTGCGTAGGCACTCTCTGCTGTTGCTGCTGTTGTTGGTCGAAAGGTGGTGCTTGATATTGTAGAGTCGACTGTTGATAACCTACTTGTCTCTGATAGGTATTCGGTGTGGATCTGAATTGTTGAGCTACGTATGGCCCTTGATTCAGTCCTGGCTGAAATGGTTGTCTTCCATGCTGTTGGCTATCAAATGGCCGATTCTGATACGGTTGTTTCCTGTACTGAATTCCACCTATGGCTCCAACATTCTCTGTTTGATCCGACTCGGTTTCTTGAAGAGTGGGGCACATATCAGTGGGGTGCTCCACGGAAGTACATATGCCACAAACTTTTGTTGCCATGATTGGTTGGTGTTGTCCAACTGCGAGTTGTCTCACCAATGATGTCAATTTGGTTAGCTAATTCTCCAGTCTTTGGTTGGAAGCTGTATCGATTTCATTCGAGATTGACTTGGCCCTCTGATCCCAAACTGTTGTGTGTTACTTGCCATATTAGAGATCAGATGCCTTGCTGCTGCTGGTGTTTTATCCATTAGAGCCCCTCCACTGGCTGCATCGATCATGCTTCTGTCCATCATTGAGAGTCCTTCATAGAAATAATGGATCAGCAACTACTCGCTGATCTGATGGTGCGGACAAGTGGCACATAGTTTGTTGAACCTTTCCCAGTACTCGTGCAAAGTCTCTCCTGTATGCTGCCTTATCCCACATATTTCCTTCTTGATGGACGCAGTTCTGGATGCCAAAAAGAACTTCTCCAGGAATGTGCGCTTCATATTTCCCCAAGTGTTGAAAAGTACTGGCTGAAGGTATAGCCAATCCTTCGCTGCTCCATCTAAGGAGAATGGGAACGCCTTCATTTTGATGTAGTCCTCCGATATCCCCTACGGCCTCATTGTGGAGCAAACCACATGGAATTCCTTCAGATGCTTGTGGGGGTCCTCTCCTGCAAGATCATGAAATTTAGGCAACATGTGTATAATTCAACTCATATGTCTGAGCTGGCTCCAGCTGTGGCTATTGGATGCACCAAGGTTGATACACCACATTTAGAGTGGTCAATTCCTTCAATGTTCTGTCATTATTTTCCATCTGTCCTGGCTCTGCTAAAATTTTAGAACTAGCATCAGGATTGTCAGTACAAAACTAGTTAGAGTGAATGACAGAATTGGAACTTCTACTATTATTTACTATTAGGTTCCTAGTCCTCCTTAATCTATGTAAAGTTTTCTCTATTTCAGGGTTAAAAGCATATAGGGGTTCAGTCCTACTCCTAGTCATGCATTGTACATATTATGCAGAGAAATTAGAATTGCAAAGTATTAACTGTCTCGGCACGGACTGAGTCGCTCTCGGCAGGGACAGGTCTGATATGGTCTCGGCAAAGACTTATCCAACTCGTCTCGGCTAAGTGCGGACAGACGCAACAGAGATGGACTATCTCTGTCTCAAACTCGGAAAGCGGTAAGCAAAGGGGTTTAATTGCAGAAACGAGTAGAAGTAAATGAGTGCATAGAATAAATGTAGATGCAATGATGCTACTGATACGAAATAACTACTATTATTATTAAGATATAACTGTGTTCGTGTTCAATTTCATTAATTCAAGTCTAGTCCAGGTTCCTTACTCCAATTCTCAGTCCAGGTCAGCCTTGGGAATTCTTATGGCAATCGTCACAGGTTCGTCCATTACCATACTGAGGTATTATGCAATCGCTACCTCATCAGTTGGTAGGGATTAAGTTCAGAGCTGATTTTAGGCTCTCTATTAACGATCGTTAAATGATTACCTACTGTATTAGCTAAACTAGTTCCAATCGGCTTAGTTTAACCTGTTCATGGTTCAATTGCAATCACGAATTAAATCATGAATTAAGGAAGAGGAGAAGAACAGAGGCAGAAAATGTAGAACAAAATTGATTAACAAAAAATAGAATACAAATACAGTGGTTCGAGTTCAGATGGATCCATCTTCCTCGATGATCGCCATAGTTAATGGTGGTGATTCACCTCCAGTAGCTTGAGCGTTGAGGATCAGATCCACCAGAGTGCGTTGGAATCCCAAGCGGTCCCCTCTGACAGACTTCGGCTTCCCAGTCTCAAACCTGTACTTCTTCGATTGAGAGAAACACCATTGTCGCACCGTGCACCACCGTAAACGAAGGAAAAGCAAGAGCAAGATAATGAACTTGATGGAAATGTGAAGGGAATGAATTCAAAGACCCCTAAAATGTACACGGCTATTCCTATTTATACATGCATGTGCAAACCACGATGCCTAACAGAATTACAAAAGTGGATTCCCTAATCTACCCTTGCGATGCGCGCTGCTTGGTTGCTCTAGGAGTGACATGGCATCTACGCTGGTGCTGAGATAGCCTACGCGTTGGATGGCTGATGTGGAAGATGCAATTGGGTTGTCCCTCATTGGGCTACTATCTAGTGAGTTGCTGGAAATTGGGCCTGGCTGAGATGGAGTCGGCCTGGGTCCTTTGCTGGACCTAAGAGCCTTGACTAGACCTGCATTAAGAGGAAAATCAGCTAAGATCCTTAAAACAGCACAGTTTTGTATTTTCTCTATTTTTCAGTTCCTAATATGAATTTCAGCCAATATTAATTCCTTAAGTGCAAAATGTGCTTGCAATGATCCTTCTTAGGTCTAAGATAAATGTATGGTTCGTGACTCATCATGGCGTAGAGGCATTCCTCCAAAGACTGCCATTTTTCTTCCAACTAGGAAGCTTGTCAATGAGTCACGAAGGGAGGGGGATTCTCCAAAGTCTAGTGTTAGACCCCTGAATCCTCTTTTGGATTTGGGCCGGCTCCCAAGCTGGCGTTGAACACTAGCCCATTATTCGCAGCGTTCTACTGTTCCAGCTCCTTGTTGACGGGATTTTTGGTGTTCCATCCTTGCGGCATCCCATAAGGTGGATCTCTAACGTTGCGGGGAGAGGGTCTAGCGGCATAGCCATTCTGCGTACCCAGTGACATTTGTGTTAGCTAAGGTTGTGACAACTGCATTGGTCTAGGTGAGTATTTAGAACATTTGGGCCGTTTGTTCCTGCAGCTGGCCAACCTTACCTCTGAGGTCTTGATTTTGTTGTTCCAATGCCTCGACCTTGCTTTCCATGACTTTGGACCTTAGGCACGTGGTGTATTTATGCTGGTGCACGGACTGCTTCGCTTTTTTGGTATACAGTGCACATTTCGTTAAGCATATTTATTGTGGGATGCATGTTATGCATGAAGAACAAAAAGCAAACTATGCATGTTATGACTTAATCATGAAACATTTAGACATGGTGGAAGGAAAACCTGTCATTTTTATGTGATGTTATAAAGGTGCCTTAAGGAGGCAATGACAATGCCTTTATTTTATAGTACAAATCTCGACATAAGCCTAGGAATTGAGTGATTTCTATTGGTGTACACGGCGGGTTAACCATTTCTTCCGCCATACGGAGACTCCTGGGTATGCTTCTGATGGCTTGGTTGGCTATCCAAGCTAATTTAATAAACCTATCTTTCTAGAACTTGGCCTCCTCCTGGACTTCCTGTGCCATCTCCTCGACGTGGGCTGCCATCTCCACGTGTTTATTGGCTTGCTCCTTTAATCTTCAGACTGCAGTGTCGGCTTGTGAGCCTCAATCAGCGACTTTCCTTCTCTCCTTAGTGAGCTCCGCTAGCCCTTGCCATCTTTTTTTGTCCAGATATTCATTGTGGAGTTTGTACTTAGCCAGCTCCATTTTCAACAGGGCTATATGCTCTTGGAGTTGGCGAAGGTGGTCTTTGGCGTCTTCCTCCTTTGACCTAACGTCCGCCAAGGCCGCTATTAGCTCCTCCTTTTCTTGTAAGGCTTGTTTCCGCTCTAGCTCCCTCAGTCCTTTTTCTTGGGAAGCAATTCGGAACCAGCATTCTACTTCAAGAATCTTTCGACTCTCCCCGCCTCTCTAGAAGTCAAGCTCTTTCCATTTCCTCTTTGATTGCCTTTGTAGACCTACTAATTTGCTTTCTACGGCTTCGAACCAAGGGTCGCCGAATCTCAAAAAAATGGACTCTACTCTGTGCTGTAGCCAAGACTTGTAGCTAGACGAGGCTCCATAGCTCCATAGTCCCTACTCGGGTCCCTTCTTGATGATCTTTTTCCAGGCTTGACGAATCTTTTTCAAGTGCTTTCCATCCTATATCCCTAGACCGTGGAGGATGAAGGGTGTCACTGCCTCCTTCGACGGAGGTAAGACCATAGGATATCCGGCTTGACGGAGTGTCAATTCAGGATTACAGTTGATGGCTCCCTAAGTACCCATTAGAGGGATATTCGGGAATCCTCCACAACGGATGATCATGTCATCTCTTTCATTCCAATGTGGGTACCACCGGATTGATCTCTCTGTGGCCTCGTCTAGGCGTGTAGTCCATTCCACCTTTGTTAGGAGCTTGACACAGCTCCAATGGTGGTCTTCTATGGGGCACCTCGTCTTCTTGCTGCTATGGAACAAGTGTGAGGTTAACCACAAGAAGAGTAGTGTAGTGCAGCATCTCAACCCTTTCCATTTCTCACACTATAGTAATCCAAAGTATAGTAGGTATTGGCCAAGACTGTCACAATGGGGTGTTCTCCCCGATCTCGTCTTTCGAGAAAGGCATCTATGGCAGCCAAATCTACATAGCGTTCTATTTGAGGAAAGAGCATTATGCCGTAAACCAAAAGTTCGTACACATCTACAAAGGCCGGCCGATCTTCTTCCTCTTAAAGCTAATGGAGCCTCTCTTCCAAGGCCACTTCTAGGATCCCTTCCACTCTGTTCCAATTTTTCTTCAACTTTAATATTTCTGACTCAGGCACCTTGAGCACTCTGGCCACTTAAGCCTATGAGGGGTAATGCCCCCTAAAGAGGTAGGGAGGAGATTAATCATAGGGTATTCCTATCAGCCTTTCGTACTCTTCTAGTGTGGGGGCGAGTTGAAAGTCACGAAAAATGAAGCACCTGAGAGGAGGACAATAGTATTAAGTGAGTGTTGACAAGGTCGCAGGCTGTACTTCTATATTGACCATGCCCAAGAGATTCCCATACTTCCTTTCGAAGGCTCTTCGCCATTGACCTTTGAGCTGTCCGCCCCAACACCGTAGGGATTGAATATTAGGGGTCCCAATTGGGACGGGTTGTAACTTTCGAACACAATGACGGGTATTTCCTTCCATTTTTGAAATGATTCATGATTAGTATGCTGATGTTATGCATGTTTCTATTTTCTCTCCCTCTTACTTTTATCCACTTTTGTTTTTTCTTTGTTTTTTTGGTGCATGCATGCAATATGCGTCTGATCGTTGGGCGTGAGAGATTGGGGGGTTGAACTTGTGGTCGTTGTCCATTCCTTTGGTGGTTGGGGGTATCCTTGAGTCCTAGGGCTTTTACGGGTTCCTTTTGTGGCTACACATTGCTCACATAGGTTACTAAGGCTTAAGACCCTTATCAAGAATGTTCCACAGATGAGAGTATCTCCTAGAATGTGGTCGTCCTTTAAGGGCCATACCTTAGCCGAATTATCGTGATCACCAGTCTAGGGATGTACCCAAATATGATTACCACTACACATCCATCGCTCACTTACTCACAGGTCCAAGAATAGGATCCACTCGAGAACCAAGACAAGTGCCTTTCGCTTTTTCGAATTCTGCCCCAACAAGCTCCCCAAAACAAAGAGACAAGCCAGCCAACATAATCGCATGCAATATTATGGGGAAGGTAAAAGATTGTGCTACTTTATGCAAGTCGTTTGAACTGGGCTTGACCTAGCTTTTTACACGAATATCCCCAATGGAGTCGCCATCTGACGCGACCTAAATTGTGCCGTGAGGCATTTTTCTTTATGGTTTTAATTCTTTTGTTTTTTGGAATATCTTTTTTGGTAGAGATAGGCCAGGGACCAGATTTGCTCACTAACCCGACGTCGAGTTGGTATTGATTCAATCAACCCTAGGGGAATCGATTGAACCTGTACTAATTGAAGTCACCACCAATGTTTCAATGGTACATTGGGAACCTAAAACAGATAAGGCAAGCAAGCAAATATGAGATCTAGGTAAGGGGTCGTTTATGCATGGGAATGGCACGCCATCCCATCTGTCTACCACCTGGTAGTTACTGACGACTTGTATATGTAGCACAACCTTCACTTCCTATAGTTTGATCGGACCGAAATATGTGAAATAATATGTGGGTGATTTTGGACTTGACGAGTGTGTGCCTCTCGCTCCTATGTACCCCTCCTAGCATGGAGGGATCAAAGTCAACGTAGTTTTGTAAGTGCATGCAGGATTAGACTTTCCACTAGGCATCTTTCCTTAGGAGATCAATTTTGTGTTATAACTAGTAAGAGCGGACTTCCACTTAGGCGTCCCCAATGCGGTAGGGCTCGAGTCTATGGGTACATGACTCGGTGACCAAGGTGCTAAAGCCGGACTATCCCTTGGGCGTCCTTTGGCTATGTGAGAATGAGCTAGGATGACTTGGACAATATGTGGATTGACCCGGATGTATGAGATACTTGGTGCTTGAATGCCTGAACTCAAGGATTTGCTTTGGGCCATCCTACGAGCTGGAATGTGCGGCTAGGCAGTGGTATGTTGATCATCTGGGGTGTAGTGGATGCTATCTAGGAAATGAATGAGGCTTTCCGGCCATCTAAAGTGTAATGCATACTATTTACGAAATGAATGACAGCTCGCCGACCATCTAAAGTGTAATGCACATTGTTTATGAACTGAATGACAGCTTGATAAGTCATATTTTATACACCTCACAAGGGCTTAAGATGGGTATTATTAAGATTGTTTAGTGATTAAGAGTCCTGTCTTAGCTAAGATTCAAATTATGGGCCTAGAAATAGGAAAAATATAAATCTATGCTAAGATAAGGATTTTAACTAATAAAAGATTGGACTTGTTTTGCATGCCTGAAAGCTGGGAGCATATTGGCCTAGTAGAAGCTGAGAGCATCCCAACCTAAGCCAACGTTAGTGGCTAAAATCACTTCGGCAAGAATGTAGATATGATTATGCTAAAATTAAGGAATCTGTAATGTAGATATGATTATGCTAGAATCAAGGAATTTGTAATCTCCTAGGATTGAGAAATCTGTAATCAGTAATTCAAATTTGTAATCTGTTAGGATCAGGAAATATGTAATTCAGGTAACTGAGCAAGAAATCTACGGGAATCAAGGAATTAGCGATTCTGTGGGATTAGATTTGGATTTGGCCAGCTTGTGCATAAATAGAGCACACCAAGCCACGTCTTCGGCATGGAAAAACAGTGGAATTCTGAACCTAGCGCTGTCAGCAACCGCAGACATTCCAAGCTTGCACGGTGGTACACGAAGCTTCAATAAGGTGTCTCTTTCGATTGAGGAGGTACATGACTAGGATTTGGGAAGCTGGAAGCTGTTAGAGTTAATCGCTCGGTATAGCCGATGCACTCCGATGGAAGGAAACCTCAACGCTTGGCCATCACTGGTGCACCACTATCGTCCTTCCAAGGTGATCGTCATGGAAGGTAGACTCTCTGCGAATGTTGATTTCCCACCTTTGTATTCAATTCTATTTTTGATGTCATAACTAGTTTGCAATTCTATCTCTTGATTATAATTCCTGCGCTTTAATCTACTTTTAACCTTTCTGCGATTGCACATTGTTAGGGGTAGATCATGTTACACTAGGGCCGATTGGAACTAGTTTAATAATCTGATTAGGTAAAGAACCTAAAATCAACCAAGTACATACTCCCTGCCAATTGATAAGGTAGATATTGTGTAAATCCTTGGTATGGCAATGGACAAAGGTTCGGCGATTGTCGTAAGAATCTAAGGTTGATTCGGAATATAATTCTAAGTAAGAAGGGCAACCTATTGCGTGTTGATTTTCGAATTTTGTTTTTAGATTTACATAAATGACTCTAAATTCTTCAGCATAACCGATATCGATTTTTCTGCATATTTCATTATGCAATTTCTTTGTATGATTTTTTTTTTCCTTTTCATGCATTGATTTTCTTCAAAATTCTGACCAATTTATGATTGTTCTATTATTTTTCATTATTTTGTTGCCTTTCTGTGCCTCTATTTCTTTTGCCATATGTTTTCTGTTTCTATTTTTGTTTTCTTTCTATTTTTCTGTCTCTCTATCTATTATTTTTCCATTTTTCTGTTTTTGATTCTATTCTTCTCTAATGCTTTTTTGTTTTAATTCAATTATCTTTCTATTTTTTTTCTATTTTTCTAATTATGTTATCTTTTTGTTCTTCTTTTTTATTTTTAATCATGTTAATAACACTTATGCATTCTGATACTAGTATTATTCCTAATTCTTCTAATCTTGATAATTTTTCTCCTAGCTCCAATGAAGAAAGGAATTAGTTGCACATTGATGCCATGATGTATCAATCGTGGTGTCCTCAATATCCCGAATGGGATGGAGCCTGGTCATACAAGAATTATCCATCTTAGCTAACAACTGTGCTGCCTGAGTTTTATGATTTTGCAGGTATCACTCTATTTTGACAATGGGGGATCCACGACATCCAGAGGAAGGAATGGGATTGTTGTTGCCGACAATCAGAAATTTGAAGGATACATAGATGGATGTGGCATGTGTGGTTCTATAGGACATCCACCTAATGATTGTCCCATTTTGCAAGAACCACCACTTCCATTTAGACCACAACCGGTTCAAGAAAGTTCCTTAGAGGATTTAATGAATAACATTCAAATCCAGAAGAATGTGTCTGCCACACAACAACTAGTGCAACAACTTAACAGTTCACCTTCTTTGGAAGATCTGGTACAATAGTTTCAACAAAATACCATGCAGATTCAACAAAACAACTTGCAGTTTCAACAAAATATAATTGCCACAATGCAAGAGTTGACAACACAGATTGGTCAACTGGCCACAACAATAAATCAACTGTTGTTCAAAGATTTTGGACAGGTTCCTTCTCAGTCCACAAGAGAATATAAATGACATAATCATGAGGAGTGACATGGAGCTGCCGCAACAATAATCACTAAAAGTGCAATATGGATTTTCTAGAAATCCAGATTTAGAGAATTCAACCACTTTGCTGGGCTTTGCCGACTCCAGTAGTGTTGCCAACTCCATGCTTGCTACTGCCGACTCTACTAAGATGGCTGAGATGGATGACTACGTGCCAACTGTTTCTAATCTGGCTCATGTGGTTAAGATTGCAAATTCTATGACTGATGTTATTGATCTTACTGATTGACATTGGATGAGATTTTGGACCAAGTTACTAGGGTCGAGATAGCTGATCCCACATGTGCTGATGTTGACATTACTAATCCCATGTGTGTTGATGCCAAGATGGTCGATCCCATATATGCTAATACTGATAATGCTTTTGTTGATAGGGCTGAAGATGTTGATTCTCTGGTTGACAAGTTAGATAGTGTTAATACGACTGGGGCTGATATAATTAAGGTTGCCAACTCTAGGGTCAATATTTCTACTTTTGCCGATATGCCTGAAATGTCGGATTTTGTGGCTAACGTGTCCAACTTTGCCAATATGGTTGATAATTCTAACAGTGTCAATATAACTAAAGTTTTAGATTCTGGGACTGAAGTGTCGGACTCTGTTAATAACTTTTTGGCTCATGAACCAACCCTTGCCGATTCGGACAATCAAAGCCGAAACCGCAACCAGGCCAAATCCGTATCTGACCCCAAATGTCAAATTCGTAAGAAAGCTGAGAACGACTTGGCACCCCAAGGCCAAAACCTGGTGTAGGCTGAAAGCGATTCACGTAAGGAGACTTGGCACCCCAAGGCCGAGTTTGGCATGAGCATACGACCGAGAGTCGAAGGCAACTCGGACGACGACAATTGGAAGCAGCCCGAAGCCGAATCCGTTTTGGACAACCATGTCCGATGGTAGCCAAGTGAGGAATCCACAAATGAACCTTCTTCACTTCGCTCACCAGCAGTAGAATCAATACCAATGTCATCCATAGCACAACCATTCCATGCCTTAGTAAATTTGCATTCTGAAATGACTAAACACTCTGAATTTTTTGGAAATATGGATTTTAAGAATTTTGTTAATTGTGAGTGTACCAGTACTAGATTAACTAAATCTTCTTTGTGTGTGAACAGCAACAATGACACTAATCTCACTACAGGAGTTATAGGAAATATTGTAGAGAAGTTACTGGAGGATATCATGTCGAAACTATCAAAATGGATGAGGAGAAAGCTCCCCTAAGCTGTAGACAATAGGAGCGGAGCAAAAATATTGGATATCAGATTTTGCACATTCTTTCCACCTGAAGAAAGCAATCTTTCTACTTCACCCCTTCCTTTGCGCACATATGCTTTGCATTGAGGACAATGCATCATTCAAGTAGGGGGGGGGGGGAGGGGAGGGGGTGTTCCATAGGAGGGTGATGGTTTGTTTGGTTTTGTTTCATTTTTAGTTTTGTTATTTCGTTTTCATTTCGTGCATGTTCTATTTCATTTTCATTTCGTGCATGTTCTATTTCATTTTGTTTCTTTCCTTTTTATTTCAGTTCTACTATTTTTATTTTTCCTGAGTCTGTGTTGGCCCTGGTTCCATTTCTGCTGGGTCCGGACCGACTTCAGTTTTGTTCAATTTTGGTTTTCATTTTCGTTTTGTTTTATTTGCCCTTAACTGAATTCTGATTTCTGATTGTCGAGAAAAACGTTTTGAAAAAAATGGATTTCCCTTTGGATTGGATGAAATAGTAAGAGGCAGTGCAAGACCCTGAAGGAAAGATTTTTCAAACTTGACAAGGAATGAAATTTCTGCATCTTTGGGCATTGAGTGATTGAAAAACTGAAAAAGATGAACCTTTAGTGATTGAGCAACCATCTGTGTGAGAATTTTTGAGCCTTGCATACATAATGGCTTCACATCTTGTCATTCTTTCCTTTATTGTGTGATATTTGCATTCATGATGACTGATTACTCTAGATTTTGCTTTGACTCTCTAGATACATCTCGTTTCACATCTAGGAGTGATATGATCTAGGCCATGTTTCTATTAGAGCCCCAAGCCAAATGGACATACCTTGCAACTTTTATCCTTGCTTACCCTTTTTGAGTCTGGATAACCATTTTTTTTAATATGACAGCTCATTACAAGCCAAAGTCGAAAAACCATGATCAACCTCAACCTTAGGGGACAGAGGAGCTTTGGAATTGTTTTGGGAGTGGGTCTCGTTCAAGTGTGGGGAAGACACCCGGGGACATAGCAAGAACAGTGCATCCAAAAAGGGCTGAAAAAGAAAAGAAAGAAAAACAAGTGTAGGATGAAAGAAAGAAAGGGAAAGCAGCCAAAAGTTATAAGCTATATCAAAAATATAACACAAAGCTACAAAACAAGAAGTGAGAAAAGGAAGAAAAGAAAAGTGGAAAAAGGTAAAGAAAAAAGTGAGCAAGAATGCTTTTAATAGAACCGTAAGTGTCTGGGGGATTCCCTCCATGCTGCGAACTCATTCCCCATTGCTCCTCCCTTCCTTATGGTTACTAAAGCTCACTTACCATCCTGTATCCTACCCTCAACCTTGGCCATGTTATAAGCCGAAAAGAAGTCCTAATGATCATGATGGCATGTGATTTTGAAGGTGTAAAGGGAGAGGCTAGTCAAAGTTTGGTAGTATCAGTTGCATGGGATGTTTGAGTGTAGACACAATCCCAAACACTTTAGAGATTGAGAGAATATGCCCTGAGAGAGAGCTCGGTCACTTCTCGGTTACTCTTTCATGTTTGTAGGTTACTTATTTGCTTTAGGTTTGGAGAAAGTAACTTTCATAGATTGTTTGAAAATATGGATTCTAGGATGATTGCATGCTTGATCTGTTTGTCAAACTTGAAAAAATAATTTGAAAACATATTTCCTCTTTCAATTTCCTTGAACGATCAAATCTGATTTTATCCAGGAGTGCAAAAGTGTAAGTGTGGGAGTTTGATAAGTCATATTTTATACACCTCACAAGGGCTTAAGATGGGTATTATTAAGATTGTTTAGTGATTAAGAGTTCTGTCTTAGCTAAGATTTGAATTATGGGCCTAGAAATTGGAAAAATATAAATCTATGCTAAAATAAGGATTTTAACTAATAAAAGATTGGACTTGTTTTGCAGGCCTGAAAGCCGAGAGCATCTCGGCCTAGTAGAAGCCGAGAGCATCCCGGCCTAAGCCGACGTTAGTGGCCAAAATCACTCCGACAAGAATGCAAATATGATTATGCTAAAATTAAGAAATCTGTAATGTAGATGTGATTATGCTAGAATCTGTAATCAGTAATTCAAATTTGTAATATGTTAGGATCAGGAAATTTGTAATTCTGGTAACTGAGTAAGAAATCTGCAGGAATCAAGGAATCAGCGATTCTGTGGGATTAGATTTGGATTTGGCCAGCTTGTGTATAAATAGAGCACACCAGGTCACGTCTTCGGCGTGAAAAAACAATGGAATTCTAGACCTAGCGTCATCAGCAACTACAGACATTCCAAGCTAGCACGGTGGTACACGAAGCCTCAATAAGGTGTCTCTCTCGATTGAGGAGGTACAGGACTAGGATTTGGGAAGCTGGAAGCTGTTAGAGGTGATCGCTCGGTATAGACGACGCACTTTGGTGGACGGAAACCTCAACGTTTAGCCATCACTGGTGCACCACTACCATCCTTCCATGGCGATCGTCGTGGAAGGCGGACTCTCTAGAGAACACTGATTTCCCACCTTTGTATTCAATTCTATTTTTGATGTCATAACTAGTTTGCAATTCTATCTCTTAATTATAATTCCTACGCTTTAATCTACTTTTAACCTTGCCACGATTGCACATTGTTAGGGATAGATCACGTTAGACTAGGGTCGATTGGATCTGGTTTAATAATCTGATTAGGTAGAGAACCTAAAATCAATCAAGTACATACTCCCTGCCAACTAATGAGGTAGCGATTGTGTAAATCCTCGGTATGACAATGGACAAACGTTCAGCGATTGTCATATGAATCTAAGGTTGATTTGGAATATAATGCTAAGTAAGAAGGGCAACCTGTTGCGTGTTGATTGCCGAATTGGTACAGTAGCTAGTATAGATTAGTTTAGCGTAGTTTAGTTTACTTTCAGTACTTAGTTTATTTTTCTGCACTTAAACACAAACCCCCCATATTTACTGTTTTTCCAGAGTCCAAGACCGAGTCAATTCGACTCCATTGCATCCATCCGAAACTGAGTCGATCCGACTCTGTTGCGTCCGAGTCTACGCTCAGCCGAGACCGAGTCGGGTTTGTCTCTACCGAGACCAAATCAGACCAGTCAAAGCCGAGAGCGAGTCGGCATTCTACACTTGACGTTTCTACATAAAACTTTGATTTCTACACTTAGCATAATCTGAACACACTGTGTCCTTGAGAGAATCGACCTAGGTTAGCTATACTATAGTTAGCTTTAGTATTTTTTTGAGGCATGTAAGACTACTAAAAACCTACATATCATAGCTCGTCGTCCATCCGAAGTGTAATGCGCACTATTTATGAAATGAATAACGACTCGTAGGATGATGTGTAAGATTCGGCTAAGAACCTTACCTGGTTTCCAAAGAGATGGTTGATATGAGTAACTAGGAACTTGCACAGGCATCTTGCAAATTTCTTCTGATAGTGTTTCCTTAGCAGTTTTCTTTGATACTCAGTGATTCTTGGCCTCGAGCTCTTTGTGATGTGGCTTTTTATAGCATTCGAGGAGGCATTGGAGGTGCGTCTGATTTCGCCACCTGGCTCCTTCCTAGTTTGTTGATGCAATTTGTTATTTCCAGCAATCCCAAGCTTGATCTTCATGGGGCTCTACCCTCAATCGTGCCACGATCTTTTGTGATTCTCGATGCATTTCATGGGTAGTGGTTGAGCTGGCCTCCTGTGTGTTGTGATTGGTGACGATTGTTTAGTCTGTTGAGACTTGCTATTCTAACGTGGCTTGATAAGGGGCTTTGCTTCCTCGTTGAGCCTTACGGCCTAGATGCTCTGAGTATGGTGGGGCAGCGTTCTTCCTACTGAGGTGGCGAACCCTGCCAACATTGAGCTAGGCTCTTGGATCCTGTCTGGGTCTGGGCCTTTCAGCGTCCAAACCCTTAGCTTGTTTTATTTTCTTACACGCATCACATAAAAGATCTTACTTAAACACAAGATCTAGAAGTCCTCTCACGAGGTGATTCTTGTTTAGTTTTAAGATCAACCTTAGCACACAAGAAAGAATGTTGAATTATGTATGTGATTTTTAAGCACTTTTAAAGATTTTCGCAACAGAATTGTGTTGACAGAAAATAAAAGAGAGGGATAGAGAGATCAACACAAGTTGTTTATACTAGTGTACTTTATAACTTAGATTTATATCTAATCCCTTCCAGTAAAGGATTTTCCACTAAGTATAACTAATTTACAACAACAAATATTCTCAGTCTCTTCAGATTCTATACACTTGTAATCTACAACTCAGCTTACAAGCACACTAAGTATTCTTTAACATTTAACCTCATCAAGCTATTACACAAGATAAAGAGTTTTACAAAAGGTAACTTGTGTAGTAAGCATAAAATATTTAAAATAGAGCTTTAACTTTGTAAACACAAAGAAATTTACAAATAAAGATCAAAGCTTAAAGCAAATATTGTCTTTTGAATAGGAGAACTCTTGACATAGTTTGTTTTTACAAAAGGTAACTTGTGTAGTAAGCATAAAATATTTTAAATAGAGCTTTAAATTTGTAAACACAAAGAAATTTACAAATAAAGATCAAAGCTTAAAGAAAATATTGTCTTTTGAATAGGAGAACTCTTGACATAGTTTGTTTTGTTTTGATGAGAGAGAAAAACACAACAGAGTTGTTCGAGGCTCTTTACGTAAACGTGATCAATCACAATGTATGCAAAGAAGGTTCCTTTTTCTTCTTAACTATATTTGTAGAATTTTGATCAAAGCATTAGGTTATTAGAGTTGACTTATTTTTCAAAGCTTAAAAAGGGTATAGTTCTTTCCTAAAAAATAGAGTACCCACGACAACATACACAATTTAGGAAATAACTAGTGACATATGAATTTCAAATATAAGAGATAAGAAATAAATACGAGTGTACTGGTTGGCCATCCGGCCCAGGTCCACTAAGAGGGACCTCCTAACCCTATGAGGTGCCTGAAGAGGAGGAGCTTTGGACTAACCAGCATCCTCATACGTTGGGCCTGGCTAATGGGCTCGTCTACTCCAAGAGGCTTGCAGCCCAAGAGTTTGTTAAGGCAGTTGTGATTCGGTAAAGAAGCAGCTTGCCACACAAGTAACCCTCCCATGTATATCCCATGGTATATATATCTTACTAGACCCCATTTCGAGGCTGATCGAAAACTAACTACTTGTATTCAACTACCTATGCTCATAGACGAGAATAGTGATGCCTACCATGGGGCCTTGGTGAAACTTTTTCCGACGCCCGTAAGATTGAGAGACCAAGTCAGAAGTTCAAGAGCTACGAAGGGGGAGAAGAGTGACAATGCTTGTGATGCGTAATCAGGCAGCCAGCTCCACCAACAAAGGCAAGGAAGACACCCTGCAGGAGCTACTCCGAGTAGTGGCATTACTATAAACGTGTAGCAATGAGCAATCTCGACTCAGCGTGGAGGCGGAGTAGTGACAACTAGAAGCTGACGAGAGGCATCGGCTGGCAGAAGAATGACACATGGAAGCCTTAAACGTGGCTAAGCAACGGGAGGAGGAGCTCTACCACTAGATAGAAACAATGAAGGCAGTAGTGGAAAAGTTGGGAGGAGCGATGATGCCGACAGAAAGTACCAAATCCTTTTGGGACCAACCATTCAGTGAGGAGATCGATAGGACCCCCATTCCCCCAAACTTTCATGAAGTAGTAGTGAAGCCATTTGATGGAATGCAAGACCCCCATACTCATCTCCAAGCCTTTCAAACCTAGATGTACATCAATTGAGGGAATGATCCACTAAGATACAAGCTATTCTAGGGTACCCTACGGGGTGATGAGTCACAAATTATACATCTTTTAGACACCTAAAAAAGGTGTTTGCAAGACTATTCTATGCTTAAAGATGGATTGTTAGCTAAGATTCATTTTATGGGCTTAAATATAGAGAAAATACAAATCTGTGTCAATTCAGAAGTTTTAGCTAATAAAAAGTCTCACTCCTTCTTCTGTAGGTCAAGCCGAGTTGACCAGGGTCAACAGAAGAGTCTCAGCCGAGATGAAGTCATCCCGGCCAAACCGACTCCATCTCGGCCAAGCCAGATTCGTCTCGGCAGTCCATGCCTTGCAGCCCAATAAAGAGCGGCCCAATTGAGTTGTCCACATCAACTATCCAACTCAAAGGCCACCTTAGCGTCAGCTCAGCTGCCATGTCACTCTTAGAGAATCTGCCACGTCACCTTGGAAGATCTTCATAGGGATCGAATAGGAAATTCACATTGTAATTCTGTTAGGGTATTTTGTTAGCGTCGTCTAGCTGCTCAGCTCGTGTATATATAGGAGGAGCTGTGCACTTTTTAGGGGCCCTTGAATTCACTCTGATTACACTCATTATATCCATTTCATTGCTCTCATTCTCTCCACTTCACGATGGTGCACGGTGCTGCATTGGCGTTTCTCTCGATCGAGGAAGTGCAGGTTTGAGACTAGGAAGCTGAAGTTTGTCAGAGGGGACCGATCAGATTACTGACGCACTCTGGTGGATCTGATCCTCAGCACTTAGGCTAAAGGAGGTGAACCACCACCATCAACCATTGCGATCGTCGTGGATGATGGATCCACTTGAATTCAGGCCACTGTGTTTGTACTTTGTTTTCTATTAATCAATTACTTTCTATAATTCGTTTCTCTGTTCTCTTCCTCTCCTTTAATTCATGATTTAATCTGCGATTGCAATTGAACTGTTAACAATGTTAAACTAAGCCGATTGGAACTGATTTAACTAATTCAGTAGGTAATCATTTAACGATTGTTAATCGAGAACCTAAAATCAGCTCTGAACTTAATCCCTGCCAACTGATGAGGTAGCGATTGCATAAATCTTCGGTATGGCAATGGACAAACCTTTGGCGATTGCCATAAGATTACCCAAGGCTGATATGGACTAAGAACTAGAGTGAGGAATTTGGACTGGACTTGGACTAACAGAACTGAACATGAACGCAGTTATATAATAATAATAATAATAATAATAGGAAACCAGTAGCAATAGTATATGTTTACTGCATTCGTAGTCTAGTTTATTTCTGCTTTGCTTACGTTCAAACCCCCTTATTTACTGCTTCCCAGTCTGAGATAGAGATAGTCCATCTCTGTAGCGTCTGTCTACACTTAGCCGAGACCAAGCTTGATTGTCTTTGCTGAGACCATCCCGGCTCAGTCACTGTCGAGAGCGACTCGGCCAGTGCCGAGGAGAGTCAACACTTTACATCTTGGATTCGATAACATTTCGCTTCACACTAAGTCGTAGCTGAGCACACTGTGTCCTTGAGAAGAATGACCTAGGGTTGGCTATGCTATAGTTAACTTTAGTTATTTGATAAGCGTTTAAGATGACTGAAAAACAATTCGACTATCACGGGGTGTGGCCATGCATTGGCTAGCCATTCTCCCGCCTTGCTCCATAAGGTCATTCAATGATCTGGCCGCCTCATTCGTTTCGCAATTTGTGGCCAATAGAGTAAAGCGCTTGGAGGTAGCTTATCTATTCAACATCAGGCAAGCCAAAGGCGAGACTCTTAAGAGTTACCTGGCCTGATTCAACAACACCACGATCCGGGTGAACAACCCAAACCAGAAGTTCTTCGTAAAGGCTTTTCAGAAGGGACTACAAGCTGGCCCACTCAACGACTCCCTAGCATTGAAGAGGCTGTAGAGTATGGAGAAGATAAGGACACACGCCGAGAAGCACATCGAGACCAAGGAGAACCAGGCCAACCAACTTGAGTCTGAGCGACAGTCTAGTATACAAAAGCCCAGGCCCGGACTGCCTGGTGGTCAGAAAGGGGAACCCAAGTACCCAACTCAACCCAGACCAAGGGACTACCCTCTAACCTTTACCCCTTGTGAGAGAAGAAGGCACATATACTACGCAAGATATGCCACATGTGGCTATTGAAGTTCTCGAAGGAGGTGAAGGGCCAACTGTTGGGAGCCAACAAATAAGACTAGTGTGAGTTCCATAAAGAATATGGCCACTCCATAGAGGAATGTTGGAACTTGCAGGAGCAGATTGAAAAGCTAATCCAAGAGGGACATCTAGGCCACTACATCCTAGGTAGAGGCCAAAAAGACCTAGTTAGTGTAAGGCCAACTAGAAAGGGGAATGAGGACGAGTTGCGTAGAGACGACCGAGATGACACGAGGCGTGAGGAGAGACGGAAGGAAAGGAGCAGATCAGAACAAAGAGTTGACACCCGACACCGAGGCGTCATAACTACCATTTCGGGTGGGGGCGCCAACATGGCCAAAGGGAATCCAAGTTGAAAGTGAGGGGCACGTGACGTGTTGGCGGTACATGTGAAGGTAGGCACTACTCCATCCACGACGATCACATTTAGCGAAAGGGACATGAGGTACGAGCCGCCTAGGCAGGATGAGACCATGGTGATATCGGTGGTGATGGCCGAATACAAAGTCGAGAGGGTCCTAATTGACCAAGGGAATTCGGCCAACATCCTATACTGGTTGATGTATAAGAGGTTGGGGTTCCCGTTGGGCCGACCTGAATTGTGCTTAGGATCGTTGTACGGCTTCATTGGCAAGCATGTGATGATCAAAGGGATCATAGAGTTAGAGACCACATTTGGAGAGCGTAGCCACACATGCACTATACCAATACTATACACAATGGTGGATGTAGATGCATCGTACAACATAATCATAGGAAGACCAACCCTGAACAAATTGGGAGCAGTAGTCTCCACTCTTCACGTATGTATGAAGTACCCGATGGGATAAGATGTAAGCAGAATATGGGCCGATCATTGGGTGGCCCGGCGATGCTATGAGGACAGTCTAAGAATAGGCTCCCAATCGTCCCAGGAGGAAGAGTTGACCATTAACATGCTAGACCTCGACTTAGACCCCCAATGCAAACCCGAGCACGAGAGACCTTTCCCGGCCGAGGATCTGAAGGAAGTCAATATTGGACCCTCGCCGACCAACAAGACCAGGATAGGCACAGTGTTAATAAAGGAAGACGAGGGTCGTCTTATGTCTTTTCTCTAGAAGAACAAGGATGTGTTCATATGGTCTCTGGCCGACATGTTGGGGATCGACCCGGAGATCCTATGTTATTGCCTCTCGATTTCTCCAGGATCACAACCAATCGCCCAGAGGCAGAGGAAGCTAGGGGAAGAGAAGCAAAAGGCTACCAAGGAGGAGACGAGGAAGCTACTCGCAGCAGGTTTCATCAAGGAGATATAGTATCCTACTTGGCTAGCCAATGTAGTCATGGTGAAAAAGGCTAATGGCAAATGGCGGATGTGCACGATTACACCGACCCTGAATAAAGCTTGCCCCAAAGATCCATACCCATTGCCCAACATTGATCGGTTGGTGGACCGGGGCATCATGTTTCGCCCTTTTGAGTTTCATGGACGTATATTCAGGGTACAACCAGATCAAAATGCATCCCTAGGATGAGGCCAAAACCACCTTTATAACTGACTCAAGGACTTTCTACTACAAAGTGATGTCGTTCGGGTTAAAGAATGCAAGGGTGACGTACTAGTGCCTGCTGAACAAGATCTTCGAGGAGATAATAGGCATTGACGTAGAGGTGTACGTGGACGACATGGTGGTGAAGTCCACAATGGTAGGAGATCTTTGCAAGGCCTTGGAGAGAGTCTTCTAATTGTTGAGAAAGCACTAACTCAAGTTGAACCTAGAGAAGTGCTCCTTCGGCGTCCAAATGGGAAAATTCTTGGGATTCATGCTAATCAAGAAGGGGATAAAGGCTAACCTGAAAAAGTGTCAAGCCATCATCAACATGAGGAGCCCACGGACAGCCAAGGGGGTCCAATAGTTGGCTGGGAGAATCAATTCCTGTCCCGATTTGCGGAGACGACCATACCCATCTTTAGTATCCTCTAGAAGGGAGACAATTTAGCATGGACAACCAAAAGGAGGAGGCCTTTCTAAGGCTGAAGGAAATGTTGGCAACTCCCCCAACCCTCATGAGGTTGACCCTAGGTATTCCCCTTTTGGTTTATATATTTGTGTTTGACGATCTCGTTAGTACAAGGATAGTCCAAGAAAGGGATGGGAAGAAACATCCAATATATTTTGTGAGGAAGGTCCTACAAGACACGAAAAAGAGGTACCAAAGAATCGAGAAAGCAATCCTTACCCTCATAATCACCTCGAGGAGACTCCGCCCTTACTTTCAAGGGTACCCTATAGTTTTCTAGACAAACCTGCCCATCAAGCAGGTACTTAGGAAACCAGACCTAGCTGGGAGGATGGTAGTGTGGAGCATCCAACTATCCGAGTTTGACATCTCCTACGAGAATAAAGGCCATATAAAAGCCTAAGCACTAGCTGACTTCATCACCGAGATGACAGCAAGGGGATTGGCGGCCAATAAAGACAACGGGTGGTTGTTGTTGGTGGATGAAGCATCCAATCAAGCGGGGAGTGGAGTAGGCATAATATTGGAGGGCCCGAATGGAGTGCTAATCGAGCAATCACTACACTTTGAATTCAAGGCCAGCAATAATCAAGCCGAGTATGAGGCACTGCTAATAGGGATGATATTAGCCAAGGAGTTAGAGGCGAAGATCCTAACGGCCAAAAGAGACTCAAAATTGGTCATGGGCCAAGAGAACAGGGAGTATCAAGCGAGAGATCCCCAACTAACAAAATACTAGGAGAAGGCGACAAAAATGGCAGTAGCATTTGGAAAATTCACACTCTTCCACGTGCGACGGGAGCAGAAGGGCTGACTTGTTGTCGAAGTTGGCCACTACCTAAAGAAGAGGGCAACAATGATCGTTCATCCATGAGGGTATAAGCCAACCGATGATTAAAGAGCCGGGGGTGTGTTGTGTGGATGAAAGGAGGACATGGATGAGCCCATTCCTGGAGTATTTGAAGAAGGGCCAACTGCCTAGGGATCCGGCCAAAGCTAAGAAGCTGGTCAGGGCCGCAACAAAGTACATTGTTGTAGGCGAGCAGCTATACAGAAGGGGCTTTTCTTTCTGATTACTTTGATGTGTGGAGGGCGAGGAATCTCGATATGTAATCTAAGAGGTGCATGAAGGAGTGTATGGCACACACATAGGGGGCAGAACACTAGCAAGCAAAATCGCCAGGCCCGGTTACTACTGGCCAACACTAAATAGCGATTGCATGGAGTATGTAAATAAAAACACTAGAGAAGTTGCACTCTATCACCTCACCCTGACCGTTTTACAAGTGGGGTGTGGATATCTTAGGCCCATTCCCGACAGCACCAAGGCAAGTGAAGTACCTGATCATGGCGGTAGATTATTTCACAAAGTGGATAGAAGTAGAACAGGTGGCCATGATATCAGTGGAAAAGATCAAACATTTCTACTAGAAGAAGATAATCTGTCGATTTGGCTTGCCGACGGAAATAGTCTCCGACAATGGGACACAGTTCATTTCCCAATCAACCGCGAGCTTCTGTGCTCAATTGAAAATAAAATAGCAATTCACATTGGTGGAACACCTACAATCAAACGGACAGGCCAAGGGCGCCAACAAAGTCATCCTAAGGGGATTACGAAGATGCCTCGAGAAGGCAAAAGGGAGGTGGGTCGGGGAGCTCTCGCAAGTACTCTGGTCGTACCACACGATGCTTCGCTCTTCCACCAATGAAACACCTTTCCGCCTAATCTTCAACACGGAGGTAGTCATTCCTATAGAAATTAGAGATCCATTGCCTCAAATTGCCTTATTTTAGCCAGGTGTAAATGAGGAGGAGCTAAGAGCAAACCTTGACCTACTACAAGAAGCCTGTGAAGTAGCACAAATAAGAGAGTACGCGACAAAAGCACGGGCGGCAGGGCAGAAGGCTATCACCTCAGAAGTTTAAGAGCCATGACTTAGTCCTAAGGAAGATTACATGGATAGTCGGCAACAATAAATTGACCCCAGTCTTGGAGGGGCTCTTTAGGGTGAGCAAGGAAGTCGGAAAGGGAGCCTACCACTTGAAACACCTTGAATTCCCTGAACATGGAACGTATTAAATATTTGATTATATTATAGTTGAACCAAGGTGTGGCCCAAATGTATTAATAATTGAATCTAGAAAAGTGCATTTGCAGCAAAACATTCATATGAGATTTGTAAAAGGCTAGACATCTAGGCTGGTCCTAAGCAGAAGAAGAGACCTACAAGAGCTCGGCCTAAAAGGCTATTCTTGAGAAAAAGACAAGACCTGTAAGAGGCTAGACATCTAGGTTGGTCTTGGGCAGAAGACTAGACTTGTAACAGGTTGGCCAAAAAGGTTGGTCCTAGGCAGCAGACGAGACCTGTAAGAGGCTGGCCAAAAAGGCTAGTCTCGGACAGAAGACGAGACCTATAAGAGGCTGGCCAAAAGGGATGGTCCCAGGAAAAAGACGAGACCTGTAAGAGGCTAGCCAAAAAGGCTGGTCCCGAGCAAAAGACGAGACTTGTAAGAGGCCGGCCAAAAAGGATGGTCCCGGGCAGAAGATGAGACACATCTAGGTTGGTCCCAGGCAAAAGACTAGACCTATAAGAGGCTAGTCAAAAAGGTTGTTCTTAGGTAGAAGACAAGACCTGTAAGAGGCCAAACATCTAGGCTAGTCCCGGGCAGAAAACAAGACCCGTAAGAGGCTGACCAAAATGGCTGGTCCCAGGTAGAAGATGAGACCTGTAAGAGGCTGGCTAAAAAGGCTAGTCCCGGGAAAAAGACAAGACCTATAAGAGGCTAGCCAAAAAGGATGGTCCCAAGCAAAAGACGAGACTTGTAAGAGGCTGGCCAAAAAGGCTGGTCCCGGGCAGAAGACGAGACCTGTAAGAGGTGGGCCAACAAGGTTGGTCCTGGGCAAAAGATGAGACCTATAAAAGGCTAGCCAAAAAGGCTAGTCCCGAGCAAAAGACGAGACCTGTAAGAGGATAACCAAAAAGGCTAGTCCCCAGCAGAAGACGAGACCTGTAAGAGGCTGGCAAACAAGGCTCGTCTCGACCAGAAGACTAGACCTATAAGAGGCCTTCCAACAAGGCTGGTCTCAGGCAAGAGGAGACTTGTAAGAGGCCAGACATTTAGGCTTGTCCCAAGAAATCAAAGACTAAAGACCTACGAGCGGCCAGTCGGATAAACCCCCCGATGAGTCATATTTTATACACCTTACAGGGACGTAAGATGGGTGTTTTTGAGATTATTTGGTACTTAAGAATTGAGTCTTAGCTAAGATTCATATTATGGACCTAAAATCAACTCCGAGCTTAATCCCTACTAAGTGATGAGGTAGCGATTGTGTAAATCTGTGGTATGGCAATGGACGAATGTTTGGCGATTGTCATAAGAAATATCTCAAGTTGATTCAGATGCATAATCTTGAGTGAAAGGAGTGGAACCGGCTTGTTTATTAGGACGCAACATGAATGCAGTAGTAGCAGCAATAGAGGTAGCCTAGTTTAGATTGCATTTACTTTTTTAGTTAGCTTATTTTCTACCTTTATTTTCTCTGAACACAACCCCCCTATTTCCTACATTCCAGTCAAAGACTGGGTCTAGCCTAAATCCGATGCACCCAAAGTCGAGTCAGTCTGACTCTATTGCGTCCAACTCTGCGCTTAGTCGAGGTCGTGTTGGATTCATCTTTGCCGAGACTAAATCGAATCAGTCTTTGCAAAGAGCGAGTTGGCAATCTACACTTGAGTACTTTTTGCACTACTCTAGTTTTTACACTAAGTCATAATTGAACACACTGTGTCCTTGAGAGAATTCGACCTAGAGTTGACTATGCTATAGTTAGCTTTAGTTTATTTGATACGCGTAAAGACGACTAAATACAAGCTTATCAAATTGGCATCGTTCTCGGGGACAGAAGTTCTTTTGTGTCTTTGTGTGCCAAACCTGAGTTAAGCCAACCCCGAGTGCGTGGAATGCTCTGTCTGTCATTTGAGTTTATTGTGTCTATTTTCATTTCCTTTTCGGTCGAGTCTGAAAATAATATAGCATGCTGAGTGTGTGTTGAATTTTTGCGTAAAAAAAATAATAACTGCTGAAAATAATAACCTACATAATTGACTTCCATTGTTTGCATATTTGATTCCACAATTGACTGCATAACTTTTTTACCATGCATGATTAGAAGTAGTTCTGAGCCATTACATGAGTTAGATCGTGAGATAGAAATAACTTTACGTAGGTTGAGAAAAGCTAGGAATATAGTAGTAAGTAATAGTAATAGTTCTAATTCTGTTTCTAGTTCTAACAATAGTAGTCCTATTATTAACAGTTCTGATTCTGTTGAATACAGTAGCACTAACAATTTTGCAGAGCCAGAACAGATGGAGAACAATGATTTAACCTTGAAGGAGCTGGCTACATTGAATGTGGTATACCAAGCTTGGCGCATCCAATATCCACAATTGGAACCAACTCAAACATATGAATTGAAATCTGGTCTTATACATTTGTTGCCTAAATTTCATGTTCTTGTAAGAGAAGATCCCCACAAGCACTTAAAAGAATTCCATATGGTCTGTTCCACAATGAGGTCACAAGGGATATCGGAGGACTACATCAAAATAAAAGCGTTTCCATTTTCCCTGGATGGAGTAGCAAAGGATTGGTTGTATCTGCAGCCGATTCTCTTCAACACTTGGGGAAACATGAAACGCATGTTTCTGGAGAAATTCTCTCTAACATCTAGAACCACAACTATCAGGAAGGAAATCTGTGGGATAAGGCAACATTCTAGAGAAACTTTGCATGAATATTGGAGTTGGCAAACCAGTGCATGTAATTGCCTATGCGTCCCGAACAATGGACCTAGCCCAGTTAAACTACACAACAACTGAAAAGGAGCTACTAGCAATTGTATTTGCCCTAGAAAAGTTTCATTCTTACCTACTAGGCTCTAAAATCATTGTTTTCTCTGACCATGCTGCACTGAGATTCTTGATAAAGAAGCCAAATGCAAAGCTAAGACTGATTCGATGGATGCTTCTCCTCCAAGAATTCAACATAGAAATCAGAGATAAGAAGGGTGCTGAAAACTCTATAGCAAACCATTTGAGCTGGATCAAAAGGGAGAGTGACCCGATGTCTATCCGAGATAAATTCCCAGACGAGCAACTGTTGCATACCAACATGCCTACACCATGGTTTGTAAACATCTACAACTTTATGGCAGCATCTCGGATCCACTAGAGGCATCCCCAACTATACAAATAAAGACTTCAAAGCAATGCCAAGTACTACATATGGGATCATCGTTACCTTTGGAGACTCTACAATGATCAAGTCATTCGTAGGTGCATTCCTGATGTTGAGATCAAATCGATCCTCCAATTTTGTCATGCAACATCTGGAGGCGGTCATTATAGATCAACTCGGATGGCCAGGAAAGTACTTGGTTGCGGGTTCTATTGGCCCACCATTTTCAGAGACGCCTATCAATTCGTCTCCACCTGCGAAAAATGCCAAAAAGTTGGAATGGCCATAACTAAAAGGCATCAAATACCCCCAACAACCTATCCTATTTTGCGAAATCTTTGATGTTTGGGGTATTGATTTCATGGGGCCGTTCCCAGTCTCCAATGGTTATTCATACATTCTTCTTGCTGAAGATTATGTATCACAATGGGTAGAGGCCATAGCCACCAAAACCAACGATGCCAAGGTTGTAGTGGACTTTCTAAAGTCTAATATCTTTTGCTGATTTGGTGTGCTGAAAGTGCTCATAAGTGACCACGATAGCTGATGAGTCATATTTGATACACCTTACAGGACCCTAAGATGAGTGTTTTAGAGGTTATTGGTGCCTAAGAATTGAGTATTAGCTAAGATTCATATTATGAACCTAAAAATAGAGAAAATATAAATTTGTGCTAATTTGAGGATCTTAGCTAATAAAAGACTTGTTCTTTTTTTCTTGCAGGTTCAGCCGAGATGATCTCAACCCATCATAAGAGGTCCAGTTGAGACGATCTCGGCCCTTCACAAGAAGACTCAGCCGAGATGAAGTCGTCCCGGTCAGACCGACTCCATCTCGGCTAGGCCAGGCTTCTCGATCTAGCAGCCCAATAAGGAATGGCCCAAAGGTGTATCCACCTTAGCTCTAGCTCAACTGCCACGTCACTCCTAGTGAAGCTTGTAGCACAAGTTACGCAAGGGTAGAATAGGCAGTTCAGTTGTAATTCTGTTAGGAATCGTTAGGAGTAGCAGGTCACAACTTGTGTATATATAGGAAGAGCTGCGCACATTTTAGGGGCCCTTGGAATTCATATTTTCCCACTTTCATTGTTTCCATTCTCTCGCTCTCATCTTCTACACTCACGGTGGTGCACGGTGCTATCATCGGCACTTCTCTCGATTGAGGAAGTGCATATTAGGAACTAAGAAGTCGAAGGTTGCTAGAGGGGACCGATTGGATTACCAATGCACTCTAGTGGACCTGATCCTCAGCGTCCTAGCTAGCGGAGGTGAACCATCGCCGTCGACCATGGCGATTGTCGTGGAAGATGGAATCACCGAATCCAGGTCCTGTGTTTGTATTTCGTTTCCAATAATATAAGTGTTTTTTGATTTTTGATCTCCATTGCATTCCTGAAATCTAATTCACTTGTTGTGTCACGATTGCACAAAGTAATGTGAACAATGTTAAGCTAAGCTAATAGGAACTGGTTTAACTAATTCAATAGGTAATCAACTAGAGAACCTAATTGAGAACCTAAAATCAACTATGGACTTAATCCCTGCCAACTGATGAGGTAGCGATTGTGTAAATCCTCGGTATGGCAATGGACGAATGTTTGGCGATCGTCATAAAAACATTACAGGTTGATAAGGATTGTAGACTGAGTGACTGAACCAGAATGGACTCGATTCTTGGATCGAAATATGAATACAGTAGTAGCAATAGTAGTAGAGTAGTTAGTTTAGCTGCATTTGCATTTTAGCTTAATTGCATTTTACCTTACTCGCATCCAAATCCCCTTGTTTCTTGTTTTTCAGTCTGAGATAGACTCAGTCCGACTCTGTAGCTTTTGTTGCACTTAGCCGAGACTGTGTCGGATAAGGCTTTGCCGAGTCCATATAGGACCAATCCCTTGCGAGAGCAAGTCGACACTCTACACTCAAGAGTTTCAATTTTACTTTGGTTTTCACATAAAATCACAATTGAGCACAGTGTGTCCTTGAGAGAATTCGACCTAGGGTTGACTATGCTATATTTAGCTTTAGTTTATTTGATAAACGGAATACGACTAAAAACGCTCTTATCAGTAGCCACTTCTGCAACAGAGCCATGTCCTCCTTACTCCATAAGTATAGGGTGGTGCATAGAGTTGCCACAACCTACCACCCCCAAACAAACGACCAAGTTAAAGTGCTCAACAGGGAAATCAAGAAAACACTACAAAAATGACTAATCCCAATTGGAAGGACTATAGCAGACTCCTTGAGGACGCTCTATGGGAATACAGAACTGCATACCAGACTCCGTTGGGGACGTCTCCTTACCGGATCGTGTTTAGTAAAGCTTGTCATCTCCCAGTTGAAATAGAACATAGAGCTTACTGGGCAATCAAGTAGTGCAATTTGGCCTACGACCAAGCAAGAAAGCAAAGGAAGTTCCAGTTGTAAGAACTGGACGAACTCCACTTGGAAGCCTATGAGAACTCTTGGATCTATAAGCAGAAAGTCAAACAATTTCATGATCAATAGATCCTAAGGAAGGAGTTCCAAGTCGGCCAGAGAGTACTCCTATTTAATTCACGCTTAAAGCTCATTGTAGGTAAGCTCCATTCTGATGGGATAGACCATTTATGGTGCAGTGGAATTAAAGGATGAACATACCAACAACACCTTCAAGGTCAATGGGCATCAGATCAAGTTATTTCATGAAGATCAAACACCAACCGTGGGCGAGACAGAGACCATCTCACTAATGGAACCAACTCCGCCAGATGACACACCCTGACCAAGGCTCAAGATCCCCTCTGTATCCATGCCATGCATTGAGGACAATGCAACATTCAAGTGTAGAGGGAGAGTGTAGCCATCCAAGGCTTGTTGAATTTTGTTCTTACAATTTTTCGTGTTGATCAAACTCCATGTCGTCTCCATCCTGACTATTTATATTTTGCTACCTTTAGCTTTAGTTTTCTTTTTTATTTTATTTTTTTCGTTTTGATTTTATTTAGGCGAAAATTTAATGTCATTTTCCTTTATGTTATAAATAAAAACTGTCCAAGCTAAGTCTTTTCCGACTCCGGTTCCATCTCAACCAGATCTAGACCGACTTCGGTTCAATTGAGTCAGTTTCAATTTTTGCTTTTGTTCTTATTTTTTATTTTCCCTTGACAGAATTCTGATTTCTGATTGTTGAGAAAATGCTTTGAAAAAGAATTTAAATCAATTTCTTTAGGATTGGATGAAATAGTAAGAGGCAATGCAGAACCTTGGAGGAAAGATTTTTCAAACTTGACAGGGAGTGAAATTTCTACATCTATAGGAAGTAGGTAATTGAAAAATAGAAAAAGAGAGACCACTAGTGGCAGAGCGATGAGTCATATTTTGACACCTTACAAGGACATAAGATGGGTGCTTTTGAGATCAATTAGTTTCTAAGGATTAAGTCTTAGCTAAGATTCATATTATGGACTAAGAAATAGAAAATTCATAAAAATGTGCTAATTTGAGAGTCTTAACTAATAGAAGACTCATTCCTCTTTTTTCAGGATGAACTTGGTTGATCTCGGCCCACCGAGTTAGTCTCAACCTAGGAGAGTTGTCTCGGCCAGACCGATTCGTCCCAGGACAGGCCGGC
Source organism: Mucuna pruriens (assembly GCA_025330945.1). Classification (NCBI taxonomy): domain Eukaryota; kingdom Viridiplantae; phylum Streptophyta; class Magnoliopsida; order Fabales; family Fabaceae; genus Mucuna; species Mucuna pruriens. The sequence goes on along the minus strand of JAENHJ010000532.1, from coordinate 1,468,147 downwards.
CCTACGGTCTAGCAACCCAATAAAAAGTAAGCCAATTACACTGTCCACGTGGGCAACCCAGCTCAGCTGCCACTGCGGCTCCAATCTAGCTCAACTGCCACGTCACTCTAGAGAAGCTTGCAACACAAGTTATGCAAGGGTAGAGTAGGTATTTCACTTTGTAATTCAGTTAGGAGTTTGTTAGCTTACGTGTTCAGAAGTCCATCTCGTGTCTATATAGAAGGAGTTGGGCGTGTTTAATGGTTGTTGAATTCATACTTGATACCATATACATTTTACGCTCCATAATATCGCGCACGCTTTCCATATTCACGGTGGTACACAATGTCTTCAATGGCATTTCTCTCGATCGAGGAAGCGCAGGTTAAGGACTGAGAGGCTGAAGGTTGTTAGAAGGGACCGCTTGGCTTGCCATCGCACTTTGGTGGACCTGATCCTCAACGTCGTGGCTAACAAAGGTGAACCATCATCGTTCAACCATAGTGATCGTCATGGAAGACAGATTCATTGAATTCGCAACCTGTGTTTGCACTTCATTCTCAATAATATGAGTATTTCTAATTTCGATCTCACATTCGTGATTCCGGTATTTCAATTCACTTGCTATGTTGCGATTGCATATGGTAATGTGAACGAATGTTGAACTAAGCTGATTGGAACTGGTTTGACAACTTTAGTAGGTGATCGATTAGATAACCTAAAATCAACTCTGAAATTAATCCCTGCCAACTGATGAGGAAGCGATTGTGTAAATCCTCGGTATGGCAATGGACGAATGTTTGACGATCGTCATAAGGAAATCCAAGGTTGATGTGGAATGTGAACCTGAGTAAACGAACTAGAACCGACTTGATTGTTGAGACTGAACATGAACAGAATAGTAGCAGAAGGAGTAGCTAGTTTAGCTGCATTTGTATTTTTAGTTTAATTGTTGTTTCTTTACTTAATCTGCAACCAAACCCCCCGTTTCTTGCATTCTAGTATGAAACAGAGTCAATCCGACTTTATTGCGTCTATCAGCACTTAGCCGAGAACGTGTCGAATAAGGCTCTACCGAGTCCATATCGGACTTGTCTCTGTCGAGAGTGAGTTTGCATTTTACACTTGAGTTTCTGCATCACTTAGTTTTCACATAAAGCCATAATTGAGCACACTATGTCCTCGAGAGAATTCGACCTAGGGTTAACTATACTATAGTTAGCTTTAGTTTATTTGATGCGCGTTGAGACTACTAAAAACGAGCTTATCAAATTGGCACCGTTGCCGGGGACACAAGTTCTTTTGTGTCTTTGTGTGTCAAACCTGAAGTGAAGTCGAATCCTGAGTTTGTAGATTGCCGTGTTAGTCGAGTCTTGGAGTCTAAAGTAAATTTGTGTCTGTGTTGATTTGGATCTTGTAATAAAATAGCATGCTGAGTGTGTGTAAAATTTTGGTGGGTGAGTTCTACTGCTAAAAAAAACAAAATAGCTGTAACATTGCATTCATTTTCCTTACTGCATATTTGAATTGTATTCTGATAATGCTAGTTTCTGTTTCTTTAGTTGCTGAATTAATTCTAACTTTCCTGCATGAGTTTATATAATGCATGACAAGGAGTAGTTCTAACCCTTTGTATGACTTAGATCCTAAAATAGAAATAACTTTACGTAGGTTAAGAAAAACTAGAAATATAGTAGTAAGTAATAGTTCTAATTCTGTTTCTAGTTCTGATAATAGTAGTCTTGTTACTAACAATTTTGATTTTGTTGAATATAGTAGCACTAACAACTTTGTAGAATCAGACCAAATGGAGAACAATGATAGAACTCTGAAGGAGCTGGCTACACCAAACGTAGTGTACCAACGGTGCATCCAGTACCCTCAACTGGAACAAGCTCAAACCTATGAATTGAAATATGGTCTTATACATTTGTTGCCTAAATTTCATGGCCTTGTAGGAGAAGATCCCCACAAGAATTTAAAGGAATTTCATGTGGTCTGTTACACAATGAGGCCGCAGGGGATACCGGAAGATTTCATCAAGATGAAGGCATTTTCATTCTCCCTGGATGGAGTAGCAAAAGATTGATTGTATCTACAACCAGTTCTATTCAACACGTGGGAGACATGAAGCGTATGTTCTTGGAGAAGTTCTTTCCAGCATCCAGAACCGCGACCATCAGGAAGGAAATATGTGGGATAAGGCAACATTCTAGAGAAACTTTGTACGAGTACTAAGAAAGATTCAATAAACTGCCACATGTTCACATCATCATATCAGTGAGCAACTACTGATCTAGTATTTCTATAAAGGTCTGACGATGATGGATCGAAGCATGATTGATGCTGCTAGTGAAGGAGCATTGATGGATAAGATGCCAGCAACAGCAAGGCACCTGATCTCCAATATAGCAAGCAATACACAATAATTTGGGATCAGGGGAGCCAGCCAACCTTGAATACTGAATGAAATCGGTGCAGTCGACAACTTGAGAATAGAAAACCAGCTGACCGAGTTGACATCATTGGTGAGGCAGCTTGTTGTTGGACAACACCAACCAAATATAGTAACCAGAGTTTGTGGCATATGTACTTTCGTGGAGCACCCTACTAATATATGCCCTACAGTGTAAGAAACCGAGTCGGATTACCCAAAGAGTGTTGGAGCTATAGGTGGTTACCAGTATGGGAAGCAACCGTATCAAAGTCAACCATTTGATAATCAACAGTTTGGAAAGCAACCATTTCAGCCATGGCCAAGTCAAGGGCCATATGCAGCTCAACGATTCGGATCGACCCCAAATGCACCTCAAAGACCAATAGGTTATCAACAACCGACTCCACAATATCAAGTACCACCATTTCAACAACAACAACAACAGAGAATGCTAGCTCAAGGCAAGTCACCATCTCTAGAGGACCTAATGAAGCAATTAGCAACCAGCAACTTGGAGTTCCAACAAACAATGAGCTCCAGTAATATGCAATTCTAGTAGAATATGAATGCCACCATTTAGGACCTCAAGATGCAAATAGGACAGCTAGCCAATACTATGAGCCATTTGCAGTCGGTTGGATCTAGCAACTTACCCTCACAAACAATTCCAAATCCGAGAGGGAATGCGAGTGCACTTACGCTGAGAAGTGGAAAAGAACTACCTCAACTAGCACCACAACAATTGTCGAGATCAGCCAATGCCAACTCTGAGCTGGACACCAACTCACAGATGCCTCAACAAGACAAAACTGTCCCATTGTCATTTCCAACTCGGACCATCTCAACAAGGAAGTCTGAATCTGATGAAGAGTTGTTGAGGATGTTCCGCAAGGTGGAAATCAACATCCCACTCCTTGATGCGATAAAGCAAATTCCTAAGTACGCAAAGTTCCTCAAGGAACTGTGTGTGCGTAAGAGGAAGAAGATGAAAGGAATTGTGGAAATGGGAGGTATAGTGTCGACGTTGACCAGAAATGAAGATCTCACTACAGGAGCACAAGCACTGCTAAAGAAATGTCGAGACCCCAAAATCTTCTCTGTCCCATGTACCATTGGTGATTGTACCTTTGTCGATGCCATGTTGGACCTGGGAGCTTCAATTAATGTCATGCCAACTTCAATCTACAAATCCTTGAATTTTGGTGATCTAGAACCCATTGGGATGACAATATAGCTAGCAAATAGAAGTGTTGTTCAACCCTTGGGCGTTCTCGAAGATGTCCTTGTCCAAGTTAATGAGTTGATTCTCCCAGCGGATTTCTATTGTTTGATATGGAGGATGAGACATCAGGACAGGGATCTACCTTGATCTTAGGGCGACCATTCCTTATGATCGCTAGAACAAAGATTAATGTGCTTGTCGAGACACTCTCTATGGAATTTGGTGACACCTTGGTGTAGTTCAATATTTTTGAAGCTATGAAGCACCCCATCGAGGACCATTCCCTCTTTGGCATAGATTTGATCGATGAACTAGTTGAGGAGTGTCTTCAACTAGACAGCACCAGTGAAGATAGTGAAAATTTTGCTAGAATCACTTATTCAATTGGTTGCCTGGGGTCCATAATAGCAGAAGTCAACTATGATGAAGTACATGATCTTTCCAACGTCGAGGATGAAAATATTGATCTTGCCAACTTGAGTCAAGAAGCCGAGTTGATCAAATTACTAGACCATGTATGCAACCATGAGAACCTGGAGTGTTTAAACAATATAGAAGTTTAAGTTGCCGAGACGAAAGAGCTATTCACAGTACAAGTGGCAACCATGTTCACTACCGAGTACGAGTCGGCCAAAAGAAGCCAAGACCAAAGAAAGACCAAAGACATCTCGACCAAAAAGACATGGTCAAGGCCGATCCGGATGTACAAGTGCATGCCAAGATCATCTCAGCCAAAGAAGACTAAAAGCAAGCTAAAGCTGAGTCTATCTCAAACAATCAAGGCAAGAACCGCTTTCCATCCAGATCTGACTTTGGAGCTAAACAAAGAGCCGAGTCCGACTCCCATCCGACAAGAACCGATCCTATCAACATGAGTCGGCCACGACAACCAAAGGTCGAGATCATGTCGGCACACCTGGTGCCGAGCTCAATTCAGGTCGGCCAGTAGGATCCAAAAGTATTTAATGATAACTCTTCATCTCCGCCACCACCCATGGAATTGAAGCCATTGCCAAGTCACTTGAAATATGCCTACTTGGATACTAAGCAGCAACTCCCAGTCATCGTAGCCAACAATCTCCACCAGGAGCAGGAGGATAAACTGCTGCAAGTCCTAAGGAAACATAAGAAGGCAATTGGGTGGAAACTATCTGACCTTCCAGGAATAAACCCCTCCATCTGCATGTATAGAATTTTAATGGAGGAGGAAGCCAAGCCCATAAGACAACACAAAGAAGAATGAATCCGACCATCCTAGATGTGGTCCAGAAAGAGGTGATAAAACTGCTTGTTGCAAGGGTCATCTAAACCATCTTCTTGCTCTCACCTCCATTCTCACAGTGGTGCACGATGCTATAAAAGGTGTCTCTCTCGATTGAGGAGGTACAGGTTAAGGATTGAGAGGCTGAAGGTTGTTAGAGGGGACCGCTTTGCTCGCCATTGCACTTTGGTGGACCTGATCCTCAGCATCTTGGCTATCGACAATGAACCATCACCGTTCTTTCATGGCGATCGTTGTGGAAGGCAGAACCCATTGAATTCACACCCTGTGTTTGTACTCTGATTCTAATAATACAAGTAGTTTCTATTGCTTAATTCTTGATTCTGAATCCTACATTTTAATATGCTTTATTGTGTTGTGATTGCACATTGTTCAGTAGACCAAAGTTAGACTAGGTCGATTGGAACCGGTTTAACAACTTTAGTAGGTGATTAAATTAGAGAACCTAAAATCAACTCTGAGCTTAATCCCTACTAAGTGATGAGGTAGCGATTGTGTAAATCCTCGATATGGCAATGGACGAATGTTTGGCGATTGTCATAAGAACAATCTCAAGTTGATTCGGATGCATAATCTTGAGTGAAAGGAGTGAATCTGACTTGTTTATTGGGACGTAGCACAAATGCAGTAGTAGTATCAATAGAGGTAGCCTAGTTTAGATTGCATTTACTTTCTTAGTTAGCTTATTTTCTGCCTTTATTTTCTCTGCACACAACCCCCCTATTTCGTGTATTCCAGTCCGAGACCGAGTCTAGTCTGACTCTAACGCATCTAAAATCGAGTCAGTCCAACTCTATTGCATCCAACTCTGCACTTAGCCGAGATCATGTCGGATTCATCTCTGCCGAGACTGAATCGGATCAATCTTTGCTGAGAGCAAGTTGGCATTCTACACTTGAGTGTTTTCTGCACTACTCTAGTTTTCACAAGAAGTTATAATTGAACACACTATGTCCTTGAGAGAATTCAACCTAGGGTTGACTATGATATAGTTAGCTTTAGTTTATTTGATGCGCGTAAAGATGACTAAATACGAGCTTATCAAATTGGCACCGTTGGCGGCAACAGAAGTTCTTTTGTGTCTTTGTGTGCCAAACCTGAGTTAAGCCGAACCCCGAGTGCGTGGAATGTTGTGTGTGTCATTTGAGTTAATTGAGTTTGTTTTCATTTCCTTTTCGGTTGAGTCGGAAAATAATATAGCATGTTGAGTGTGTGTTGAATTTTTGCGTAAAATATGTTGTTGACTATGCTATAATTAGCTTTAGTTTATTTGATGCACGTAAAGATGACTAAATACGAGCTTATCACCCCCAGGCGAGATAATAAAAGATCGAGACAAGCCAGCCAAGGCTGTTCGAGGCACCAAAGACTTGCGAGTGGCTGGTCCATAGACCCGCCCCCAGGCAAGATAATTAAAGACTGAGACAAGCCAGTCAAGGTTGTCTGAGGCACCAAAGACCTACGAACGGCTGATTCATAGACTCCCCAGGCATGATAATTAAGGACCTGACTGAGACAAGCCAATCAAGGCTATCCGAGGCACCAAAGACCTGTGAACGGTTGGTCCATAGACCCCTTCTAGGTGAGATAACCCAGAACCTATAAAAAGGAGCAACTACTAACAGCTCAAGGCAGTAGGATCTAAAAACGGCCAGCTAGTAAGATCGCCCCTGTACTAAAGGGTTAAGGACCCGAAGAGCCAAGTCCCAATGAGACTTGGCCGAAGGGTCAATCTTCGCAAAGGAGCCCAAAAATCTGCAAAAAGGCAAAGTAAATAAAACATTTAGCTAATTTGAGAGGGCACGGATGACCCCAACACAAAAATCTACAATACGTTGCAACAAAAGCAGAACAATTATAAAATCTAATAAATGATAACATGTACCTTTAAAATATATATATATATATATATATATATATATATATATATATATATATATATATATACACGCAAAATCCTACACAACAGAAATGCCAAAACCATTTGCTATATTAAAACGTGAAAGACAGGATTACAACATTGTTCAAAATGCAGGATTACAACATTATTCAAAAAGCAGGCATGGAGGCAAATAAAAAAAGGACCTAACACTAAGCAGGAGAATTCATGGGAGACTCGACTTGGACCAACTTGCTGTCCACAATCTCCTTGAAGGGACCGGCTTCGAAAGTATCCATGGTCGGATGAAGGAAAGCCACCTGCTCCAAGGTGCAAGCGAAACCTTCTTCAAATTTCTCCACTATAGCAAGCCCTCGCTCGTCCAAGGCAACATCCTTATCCTTCAAAAGGTGGTCCCTCTCTTTGAGTTCCCCCTTTAGCCAGGACACCTCCTCATCCTTCTCCCCCTCAACAACCCCCTCCTTCTCTTGTTGCAGTGCCAGTACCTGAGCATTCAGAGCATCATCCCGGGTGTGCTCCAAGTCCTATTATGCCAACATCAACTCCTTGGTTTGCTCCACAGTCTGGTGAAGCTCACTCTATAGGCTAGATGTTGTATCTTGATAGCTGTTTATTTTTCCCTGGGCATTAGTGTACTCAGCAGACAGCTTCAAAAGGGCCTCATGAGCCTTCTGGTTCTTCCCAGTTAGGGAACGCTAACGGGCCTCCAAGCCCCCAAACTCTAATTTGAAAGCTCGGGATAATGCTAGCAAGTATCCGACATATTGTTGGATGACTTCCAATGCCCTTCGCAATCTCAGTTCCTTGGCCTTGCGGTGGTTGGAAATGGCGGCCACTCGCTTATCCACCATTTCCCCAATGGGGAAGTCAAGGGTCCAAATTGAGGGGCTTGGAGGCCGGCTCGACATGATCACCCCCCAACCATTGTCGTCAGCTCTAGTAAACCCGAAGACCACATCACCGTCGGCCTCATATTGGCCATAACCATTCTCTTCGATGGTCACTTCTGGCTCTCTAGCGCCCTCTCCTCAATCGGACGCTTGGCCGCCAAACCGCCAACATCAACGTCGGCTCACATTGGTGAGTTGTCGAGAAAGTCTAGTGTGACCATGGAAGTAGGAAGGGTGGTCTCCTCAACCAGTATAGAAGGCTCTAGTCGAGCGGTGGCCAGAGGAGCCGCCTCAACAATCGTGCCCGCCACAACCGTAGCCGGGGAGCACGAAGCCCGCTTCTTCAAAGACATTTAATCCTTGGCAGAGTAACCTACACAGAAAATCACATGTTAGAAAGTCAGGACGAAACCAAAGATATACACAAAAAAAAAGAGAAAATGAGTATATATATAACAAACCAATCACCCTTGTTCGTTATGAGCACCAAGCAAGAGAGCGTGGGCAAGCGGCTGAGCTTTTCTACAAACTCCTCCTCCTAATCCTTCAAGTCATCCTGGTCAACCGTGATCAACACAGCCAACTGATCAGTCTAGTATAAGGGGAAAAGGGGATCCTTGGATTCATTGAAGAGAAGCCTAGGCCCGGTGTGGCCAACCACCATTCTGTAGAAGTGGTCCTTGAAAAATTGTAGCTCTTTTGGAAGGACTTCATCAGCTTGCACCTAAATCGGCTGCTCAATGATGTCTAGCCGACCTTCTTCGCTCGGCACAAGGAGAAGAACCAAAATAAGAAGCTTAGAGAGGGCTCCCTGCTCATATCTTCGCACAAGAGCTCGAAAGCTCGCACGAAGGCCCAACTATTGGGATGAAGCTGGGTATGGGCAACATTCAACACTTGCAACACCGCTCACTTGATGTTAGTGAAGGGGAGTTTGATGCCTAACATCGAGAACAAGGTGTCGTAGAAGTAGAAAAATGGATCTTCAGTCTCAATCACCCACTCGCAAATGAACTCGTCCGCACGATAGGGGAGGACCTCCACCGACCAAGGACCTCACCGGTAGATAGCGTTGATCATCCCCACCAAGGAGTCAGGACGGTTGTAGGTGGAGTAAACCCTAGCGACCCCGGCGTCAATCCACGAGGGCACTCATTCTGAGGAATCACTCTCATCCGCCTCCCAAAACAAAAGCTTGAAGGGAAACTCCTCTATAACCACCACAGTAGTAGAGCGTTGAGGCTCATTCCCTTGTGCAGAGGAGTCGCTGGCCACCATGTCACCTAGATTGGAAGAACCAGAGGACCCATTGGAGAGGCTCCCTACGACCAAAATGCAAGGGTCGCCCAAGAGACCCAAGCCAAAAACGGGGGAGAGAAAACCCTCCCCCCTAATAAAAAAACCCTAAAAAAATAAAAAAAAACATAGAAATGCAAAACAATAACCAAATAGAGATCCCATGCAGATAAAAAAGAAAGAACAGTGAGACTTACCTCCTCGTTTGGCCATCAAAAATCAGTTGGAGGGCTGAAGATGAAGAGAAGTGGGTAGGAGAAGTAGCAAAGGAGCAAAAGTCGCAAAACTCGCGAAGGAGCACAAGGAAACCCAGAGAGTAGAAAGTAGGAGAATGTAGAAGAGTGTAAAGGGAAATTCGAAAAAAGCAAGCGAAAGAGTAGTTAGTGTGAGTGGAAAGATGAAAATACAGCGGCAATGATTGACAGTTACTCATGAGTGAAGGCGACGTATAGGCGCATTTAAGAGGGCACAAACAACCAAGCGTCACAAGGGCAACCAGCCACTCAAACCGTGGGATGCAACCGAGAAGGCCAGTTGGGAGTCGGTGTGAGCAAGGCCAACTGACCAGAAGACTGCGTGGCATGCCCGGTCAACATAAGACGAAAGGAAAAATCTCATCACCCACGGTCAGAAGCTTGGGAGACTGTGTACCGGTCAGCCATCCGACCCAAGTCCACTAAGAGGGACCTCTTGACCCTATGAGGTGCCTGAAGAGGAGGAACTTCGGATTGACCAGCATCCCCATACGTTGGGCCTAGCTAATGGGCCCGTCTGCTCCAAGAAGCCTGCAACCCAAGAATTTGTTAAGGCAACTACGATTCGGTTAAGAAGCAACTTGCCACACATGTAACCCGCCCATGTATATCCCATGGTATATATATCTGACTAGATCTCGTTTCGAGGTTGATAAAAAATTAGCTAGTTTTATTCAACTACCTGTGCTCATAGACGATAACAAAGAGTAAGCGTGAATCTTAAGTGAAATGTATAAGTGATGATGTAGAATACGTTCATGAATACTCTCAACTTTATGGATGCTTTCAAGTTTTACGGACACTCATGTTTGGATAGTTACCAAACATTTAAGCATTTTCTTATGTTTTGGTGATTTGAGTGTCTCGATAAATTATATTAGTCATTATTCTTTATTTATAATTTTTTTATTATCAAAACGTATGTAAATATATGTGAATGTGTGTGAAAGAGATAATATTACAAGGAATACAAACACACATAATTATCTATATGAGAGAGACATAATATTATACGAATACTAACACTAATAATTGCTTGGATTTGCTGGTATACAGCCAAAATTTCACCCTCTTACTCGGAAGGTGATTTTCTTATCTACTCTAAAATATTTACAATATGTGCATTACATGGGTTATAGGCATGTTATAATATCAGTTTATCCTCAATTGTAAAGGTAAAATGATGGTGTAAGATCTAGCCACATTGTTGGCGTAAAATTTTGTATCAACTTTTCTCAAACTAGGAGGTTAATTTTCTTTATTATATGCACCAACAAAGTACTGGGAGGGGTGATAACCTAAAACTTATTGTAGTATGTATTTTTTTTTTTTAATCAAACCAATATGAGAAATCTATGAGTACACACTACAGGAAATCTCATACTGATATAAAATTTGAAAATAAAGTAATTTAGAATAATTTGAAACTAAAGTATAAACTGATTTAAATTATTTTTATTTAAAATATAAAATAATTTTACTTAAATATATAAATATTTACTTTAAAATAATGGTCGGATAAACCTAAGAACATAATAATTATATAAATTAGTTATTATATTTTTCAAATGTCCAGAATGCATTATTTCCTACATGTGTATGCTTGTGGCTAGCTAACTAAATTGAGTCGAAGTCTATTTGAAATAATTTATGCATTTAGTTAGTTGATAGACAAAATATTTTATCTTATTCACTAAACTTGTTCAATTTTAATAGTGTAATTTTTTTTTGGAAAAGAGACATATATATATCTTCCTTAGATATAGTCTTATTCTACCTCTTACCTTATTTTATTGATCTAGTATATTTGTTATCCCGAACAGAGATTGATCAGGAAGTTGTCTCAATTGGATAAATTTTTTTCTTCATATATAATATATAATTTATTACAAAATAAATATAACATTATTTTATATATATATATATATATATATATATATATATATATATATATATATATATATATATATATATATATAATTTGAATTCAGAATATTATCTTATATATATTTATAATAATTTTGACATGTAAATTTAAAGTATATTATTAATTAAAATATTAAAAATTGAATTATCATACAAATATTTTAAAAAAGTATTTGAATAATAATTATAATTTTAAAAAACTTATATAATTTTTTATAATTGTAAAAAAAATAAATACATAAATAAAATAATATTTTTATATAATTAAGTTAAAATTATAATTTTATAAATAATTAAACAGAAAGTTATCTTTTAAAAAATTATATGTAATTTTAATAAAATAATATTTTTTCATTTAAACATAATCTATATGATATTCTATCATTATACAATATACATTAAACATTAGATAAGATTAAATCTTATTCTAACTACCAAACAAAATTGGCTTGTATAATACATAAAAATGTGTAAAAATGTGTCATGTTTTCCCTTTTATCATGCCTAGTTTTTCTGATGAGAAATGTTTAAATTACACACTAGCTATTAGTGTTGATGTCTTGTATTTCTATAACTTGAGTCTTGAATCTGCTCAAGACTAGTAGATGCTATTGGTGATTTCATTGTATCACTCCGTTTTCATGGCAGTCAAGCATTTACTTACACAAATTAAGTTTGAATCTTTTCTTTCTGAAACTTCGTACAAAATCATGAAAATATGTAACAACCATTCTAATATGCCAGCATGTAAATCCGGACAAATGATTCACCCTTGAATTATTCTTAAGGAATACATATACTACCTCCATCTCCTCATACAAGACTCTTTTATCTAATTCAGACTCATTAAAAAAAAAACTAGTTAATTTAATTAATAATATTAAATTTATTAGCAATTAGTATTATTTTTCTATAACTATAGTTAAAATTGTTAGATATCATTTCATTCTTTTTATTTAATATTTTTTTACCTAATTAATTAATGCGTTAGTTTCAATCCTAGAAATGAATTTATCTTATTAATTTATAGTATTTATTGTAAAATAATTTAGTCAAAAAATAATTAATGCAAGAGACCAATTAAAAAAGTCTTATAAAAAGAGACAGAAATTTATTAAAAAAAAAAAGTCTTACATGATTACATGATCACATAAAAGGAGGGAACACAAAATATGAAGATCTAGCTATCAATCTTCATACAATATTATAGGATAGGCCAGTGCAACCAGAACAAAATTTGGGTGATTTTGAAAATGTAGTGAAATTATTCATGAAAGGATGTCTTCTGAATTTATCAATGTCCAGGCTGCTGCTGCACTGCTGGTGGCAAAACCTTAATAATACAGAGAATGGATCACTGCCAAATAATTTCAAGTGAGCACCAACCCAAACTATTGCCCCCCAGAAGTTGTTGCACTTGCAACACTCTGCAAGAACGAGGTCCTAGCGGCAAGGTCGGTTGAAAAGCGTCCCAATACAGCAATGGTAGCTGTGCTACTTCCAAACTTCTCAATTCCCCTAGAAATCATACATGTGTGGCTAGCCTCTACAACTACTATTACATGTCCACCTAATAATAGTGGTGCAATGGTTTCTGCTATTTGTCTTGTAAGCCTTTCCTGAACCTGGAGTTTGAAACCATAAAAATGTACAATAGACTGTACAAGGGATTTTCCAATAGGATTAAATCCTTCTGAAAGGAAGTATCCTATGTGAACAACACCATGAAATGGAAGCAAATGATGCTCACATTGTGACCAAAATGGCAAGTTCAACTCAGAGTGTATTTCTCTGTCATTCAAGTTTACCTCCCTGTTGAGGCTCAAAGTATCTATCTCCCCATAAAGGGAACTATTCAACTTCACATCCATGTCAATGTTTTGGAAGGTCAATAGCCATTTCACGAATCGACTAGGCGTTTCTGCAAGCTCCTCCCTTAATGAATCTTCTCCCAGAGTATTAAGAATTGAAGATACTGCAGTGACCATTGCAGGATTGACCTGTAAAGTTTTGGAGGAAACTTTAGCAGACAGAGATGGACACCAGCATTGATCAGATGATCCTCTTAGATGGATTTTTTCTATTTCGTTACCTCTAAATTTAAGAAGGCAAAAGAAATCAGCCCATACATCTGCATTTCTGTTCTCAAAAATCCCAGAACCTGAGGAAACGAGTGTCTTCACCCACACTTGCTGGTTTGATTCAAGAAAGATGGATTCTATGTCTGGAAAGTGGATATGAGTACACTGAAGTACAACAGCAACGCCTGCAGGCGTTATTCCTTGATGCAATGCTGAACAAACCTCATCTGCCAGACGCTGAGGCTCCTGGATTCGTTTAGCAAATACATCAGCCACACGAGAGAGCTTGCTTAAACCTACAACTCTTTGGCCAGAAGGGACATAGCCCACATGACACTTGATTTGGAATGGTAGCAAGCAAGACTCACAATAGGAATAGAGGTCGAGATCTCGAACAATCACAAGTCCACCTGCACCCCCTGCATGACCAATTTTATTATTTTCTAGACCAGCTTCAGGAAATAAAGCTCCTTCCACAATGTCCTTCACTTTTTGACTATACCCTGTAAAAAAATATCAACTTCCTCAAGATTAGTAATCATATTATCATGCAAGAAAATGACAGTTTTTGAATTAATTTTATATGCTGTCAATTGTCAAACGGAAAAATTTGTAAAGAGAAACTATGGAAGTCAAACAATAAGGGCAAGAAAATAAAAATGAAGAAAAATATTGCTTAATGTAACGATGAACTAATTAAGCAGCTATATAGAGAAAAACGCTAATTAGTAATCACTAAGTCTATTCTTATTTTAACTGTAGCTTAAATATCTTGAAGGTTAGTAATCACTAAAGTAACTTGCGCAAAACTGGATAGTAAAGGAATAGAATAATAATTCTCTGGTGCTTAAATATATATTTCAGAAAAGAAAAAAAGAAAAAAAGAAACTTGAATCCAAATTTTCACTCTATTAAGCATGCATCATTCACAATATCAAGTGGGGTACCATAAGCCTCCCCACAGCAGCAGCAGCAAAGGACTGAAAAGTTACACAAAAGGGCCAAGCATAAAATGCATCTAGCAATTGCCTCAACAGGATTGAACTACCGTTTTAAAATTTTCTCAAAACAGAAGGACAAACGGTTAGTTTCCTCAAAATAATAGTCCTTCCTCTCTCTTTGTGTGTGTACAATTGGCAAGATTTCCACAAAACTGCTGAAAGATGGAAAAGTACTACATGAACAACTTAAGATCCAAACTTGTATACTAGACCAGATCGAATTCTATTTCTTGAACATCAAGGATAAAAAAGTATAACACCCAACACCATTCACCATCTTAATCTAGAATAAGGGACAAACAAAAACCAAAGCTGTGACGACAATGACAATGCAGCTAACTACTCGATAAAAACCTCTTTTTCCGAAATTATAATAATCAATGACACTACCATGATTGACATAGGTCTTCTTTGGATAAACTTCAAAATTAATTGAGTTTTTCTTACAAGCTAAAATAAAATAAACTTATGCACCTCCTCAAGTGATAGAATTTCTATGAAAGTTTAAATATATAAGTCGATTTTAATTCATCAAAAGAATTCAATTCATTTTATCTTTTTATTTTATTTTTTACAAGTACCCTTTAGAAAAGTTTATTAAAACAAGGATCAATCAAAACAACTTCACTTCAAATAGATTCGGTAAAACACTTTTGCACAACCTATTACGACATACTTATGTCATTTAGCCATATAGCCAAAACTGTTAGTTAGTTGTCTTTATATGGGTAAAGTAAATAAAAATCCATTAGTCCAAAAGGTTCATATAGACATGGTCACCTCTGGTTCCTTCACGGAGGGCCTTGGCAACACGGAGTGGTGTCTTCCTGAGACCTTCCCTGTTGATATCTTCCCCAAGACCAAGCAACAGCACCTTCACTGCATCCTGAATGGCAGCAATAACTGTCTTTGCCTCTTCCTCTAAACCCACTTCACCACACCCAATACTCACTCCAGTTTCAAATTCCCGATTGAAATGCCCCTCATCCAAACAGCCCATTGGAAGATCACGAACCCCACAACAAAACTCACCACCCCAACACTCCAAAACCTAACAAATGATACCAAAAAAAGCTGTTAAAAGGAAGAAGAAAAAAAACAACTTGCAGAACTAAAATTGCCTAAAAATGCACAAGTTCCCAACTTTTTAACAAAAACCCAGTTAGAGGCTCAAAACAAACAAAGGGTCGAAGAGAATAACCACCCAAAATGAATCCTAGAGCGTCAACATGACCAGAATCAGAAGAAAAAAAACACTTAAATCACAAGCCAAATGCAA
Organism: Mucuna pruriens; assembly: GCA_025330945.1. Taxonomy (NCBI): domain Eukaryota; kingdom Viridiplantae; phylum Streptophyta; class Magnoliopsida; order Fabales; family Fabaceae; genus Mucuna; species Mucuna pruriens. Next base: position 1,452,600 of record JAENHJ010000532.1, on the reverse strand, counting down.
AAGGGTGTCACAGATCTCGGTCTCAGAAAACTGTGATGACAATCAGAGAGGAAAAAAGCTGGCAGAGGAAAAGAGAGAGGAAAACGACGGAAAAAAAAAAAAAAGTGAATTTGTGCGTGGGGTGGGTTCACGGTTGATGTTAGAATGTGTAGATTCTGTCAGTTGGGAGTAATGTAATGTAACCATTGTAATGTAATGAGAAGGCAAAGGAAGACCCACTAACCAATCAAGGTGAGGAAAGAGGGAAGGGAGGTTGGTGTTTATTTTTTAGATATGTGTATGGTGTGTCCCATTGCTATGGAAGGTGGTTGGTTAATATATAGGGTGTCGGTGTGAAGAAAAGGATAAAAAGATATAATGAAGATGATGATCACCATGACCAAGTTGGCATTTGCGGGTTTGGTGGGTGTAGGTGAGGATGGTCCCTAATAATGTTTTTCTGCTTTTAAATTTTGGCATTTTTGTTTTTAGGAATTATATTTTAAAAATATTTAATTTTATTCTTCTGCCTTATGTTAAAACAAAACAAAATTCAAATCATCATTTTTAATTTTTATTGATAAAAATTAAATAAAATTATTAATCCTAAAGTTTTTATTACCGATAATGACTTATATTCTGATGATAATGTAAGATAATGAATTAAAATTAATTATTTATAAAAAAAATATATCAAAAAAGTAATTTTAAATTTGAAAGATTATAAATAAAATTAATCTATATTTAAAAAATACAAAATATATTTAAACTTTTTAAAGAGAGAAATAGATAGATTTTAAAATGTAATTTTTTTTATAGTTTCAAATTTAAAATATAAGTGAAGAACAAAAATTAGATAATTTTTTTTTAAAATTGAATCAAACAAACAATTTTTTTTTTAAAAAAAATCTCTCCTTTCTTTTCTAACAAAACTGGCACTAAATAAAAATAATAGGAAAGTGAGCAAATCTTACCCACCCGCCTTATTTTCTATTCTACGTACATGTTTATGGATGGAAGGAGGGAAATGGAAAGAAAATGATAGATGTAATAATGGGTTTAGAAATTTATTTAAAGGGATTAATTTTTTTCTTCCTTTACAGTTATTTAAATATTTTACAGTTAAATAATTATTTAAAATTAAGAATCTCTATAAAAATATTTAGAATAAATAATTAATTTAGTCATTAAAATTATAATGATTGATTTTAAAAATATGATAAAATAGTCTTTTAAAATTATACATTATTAATCAACTTAATATCGAAAACTATAATGGATAATCAAACTAATTGAGTCATTAAAACTATAATAGTTAATCAAATTGGTCCTTAAAATAAAAAAGAGTTAATTGTAATTTTATATCTCATATTTTAAATTTTATAAATTTTGTCACTCAATTTCTTTTTTCACATTTTGACCCTAAATTTATATAAATTTATCAAAAGTTGTCTCCTCCTTTTAAATTTTCGCGACCACTATTAAATATTTTTCTTTTAATTATATAAATGTATTTATTTAATTATATAAAATTATTTATTATTTATAAATTCTACATACATCTTCAACCATTTTATCTGCAAAAAAAATTATGAAAAATAAAAATTTAATAAATAAATTTATAAGATAATATTTGATAAATAAATCAATATAATTTATAAATTTATATAATCAAAATAAAAATATTTTAAAAATAAATTTATCATCTTAACTTTTAAATTTTTATATAATAAATTATAAACATATACTTGAGAAAGATAGACCAAAATTAACAAATGTAGTAATTGTATATATAATATATTTTTATATAAAAACTAAGTAAAATGCATGAAAAAAAATTATGAAAAAATTTATAAAATTTTAAAGTTATATAGAAAAATGTGTAATTAAGTTTTTTTTTCTTAATTTTAAAGACTAATTTGACTTAGCATTGTAATTTTAATAATTAAATTGATTGATAACTTACCATTTAAGGATTATTTGACAAGTTTATTTATGTAAAGGACAAATTTAACCATGCATTACAATTTGAGAAACTAAATTGATTGATGATATACAATTTTAAAGGACTAATTTGTTATTTTATTAATTTTAGGATCAATTTAACTTTTCATTATGATTTGAGGACTAAACTGTCCATTCAAAATATTTATTAATTGACACCAAAATTAAAATCGATTTTTATTTCAAAGTAAGAAAGCATAATCAAAATTGCCATCACCCAAAAGTTTCTATAATTCATAGATATAGATTATTTCAAAAAAAATTAAAAAATATAATAATTATTTCTTAAAGATTTTGTTGAATAGTATAATAACAACCTTATATAAATGTACTAGATTGTTTGGTGGTTTTAATATAGATTCTATATGTTTGAAAAAAAATCATTATTTTCAAATCTATTGAGATAATGAATGAGGAGGATAACATTTTAAAACTCCATTGAAGAAATATTCACTTAGAGTCGTTTAGATAAACTTATATATAAATATTTATAGAAAAAATAAAATAAATAAAATAATTTTTTTTACTTAAAATTAATTTATATATAAGTAAAACTTAAGTTTTTTTTATAAGCTAATAAGATAGAATTTTTACAAAATAACTTATACATAAACTAAATTTACTTTATAGAAAAATTATTTTTTTATTCTTTTATAAATACTTCTGGAAAAATTATTTAATGTGATAAATAACCTCAAAAAAATAGATAGATAAATAAAAAAATAAGATAAAAGTAAAATATGAGAGAAAATAAATATATGTTAATTAAACCTTACACTTATTTCATTTTGAAGAATATTAGAAGGCTAAAATAAATAAAATATATTGTAATTTAAGAATTTAATTTGAATATACTATTACTGTAACACTATTAGTTAATTAAAAATAATCTTAAATATAATTTTTAAAGTAATTATTTAAAAGTAAATAATTTTAAATTATATAATAATTTACAACTAAATAATAATGTAATTTTTTAGTTAAAATATTTTTTATCCCTACAAATTTTAAGTGTTTTAACTTTTAACTTTAGTCATTTTGTAAAAAAAAAAAATATTCTCTTATTAATCGTTAACTTTTTAAAATGACTTTTTTTAACCGTTATTATTAATCTCTTGTTTGATGGTTACCTGATTGACGTAGGGTACAGCCGTTCATGTCACCTATGCCACGGGATTACTGTGTCCAACTTATTGATCCATCGTCTTTTCTTTGTATTTGAAAATCCTTCACCGTGTAAACTAATATAAAGACTCGCTGCTCACTTGTAAATATTTTTTTTATGTTTAATTACACTTTTAAGTGTTCCAAACATTACATATGGGAGATTTTAGTATTCACATTTTACAATCTAAAACCTTTTCTTCATTTACTAAACTAAACATACTATCAATAAAATATATAAAACATATATTATACTTTATACTTATAATTATGAAATAATATGTATAATTTATGCTTAATTAATATATATAGATATTGTATCGGTCGATCATTACGATCGGATTGAACTCATTCAGGTCAGACTCCCGTATTTATTATGTTAGAAAATGTCATCTGACATTGGCGAAAAGTAATAAATGTATAATGGGACAAACTCTAAAATGTGTTGTTTTGTCCCTAGCATACTTTGTCTTCTTGTCCATCACTAAGCAATTAGGAGACAAAAATAGAAGGCTGACAAGGAAGACAAGAGGAAGGGCATGTATATATATATGCTTGGAAGGACATGTAGCAAAGGATTCAAAATGTTCACTTTGTAATCCCACTTGCAGACTATAACATTGGTGGCCACCATTTTGAAGACCCATAACCAACGAGGAGAAGGAGAGCACCCATGCTTGTAATGCATAACCAAGTGGGTTGTAATTCTGGTAACGAGGAAGGAGCTTTAAGGAGCAGACTCATCTTACTGATGAAGCAAGGCAGAGGCAGGAGGAGGCAGAAAAGTGCCATGAGGAGGAGATAAGACGGGCTGAGGAGCGTGAGGCTGGATTAAGGGTGTGGGACCTTGAATTTGTCCAGGACAAGTAGAGAACCGCATCCACCAACATACTGTGCTCCTACCAAGTCCACAATAACCCGCATAAAAGAAAGGAATGTGGATATAGTGGAGCCGACTGCCACAAGATACCCGGGGAGGTTACTTAGTCCACAATCTCCGAAAGACAATCGTGGGATTACAGAGGCAACCAAACCAGACCAATCACGAATCCTATAAAAGGCCTCAAGACGAAGAGAAAAGGGTCGAAAAAGATTCAGGAAGGCAAAGAGAAAGCAAAGACCCCTGAGGACTAGAAGAAGACAAGCAGGACAACTAGAGCAAAATAGAAAAGAGAGAACGACACCAAACTTTTGGATACTAGGTTAATAGAGAAAACCCATAAGCACGCTCATAGGGTAACACCTTAGAAAACCTTTCCTGTGTGCCTGACCCAGATCGAGGTTGTCCCACGCCTCCCCCCCCCCCCCCTCAGCAAAAAAACAAACATACCAGGCCTCCCCGACTCGGTCTTGGCCCCGCCCCGGCTGGGCGGAACCGACCTCTTTCCTCTCCAATATCCCTTCCACTAGGGTCTAGTCCATCTCGGCCTCCATCTGGGCCGACTAGAACAAACTGGCATCGCCCTTTTCAGACCCAATAGCCAGCCAAAACTACGTAGACTTTGACTCCTCCAACCATGGAGGTACGTAGACATAGGAGGCATACTCTTGTCAAGTCATGAACCCTAAAAAACCCAAAACATCCTAATCACGCCTAGGAAGGTATGACCAAAGCCCAAGTGTCATCCCCACTCCCCTTAGCCATTTAAGGGTAACTATCAAGTGATAAGTGTGTTGGGGACGCCTTGGGTTCCTAGCGTGTAACTGACTCTCGAACCCATCCATGATTCGAAGACTAGCCTTTCCCATCAGGTTTCCTGGTGTTCTCTGAAAACGCCAATGGCAACTCTAAGAAGCTGGGTTGGTTCCAGCAGTCAAGCGATCAAGATGATCCCAGCTCGGCCTGTTTTAGTCTTTCCCCGAGAAGAGATATGTGTGAGGCTTAGTGTCACGATTTAGGTTGTGATAGATGGCGACTCCACAAGGGACACATCTAACTTTTTTGTGAAAGTTGAGCCTTGTCAAGCTAGCTATGCGGATAGACCTGATTCATGTGTGAGGTCACACCTTTCTGAGTATTATGGGCACTTTTCAATTCATGGTTCCTGTCTTCTGTTCATTTTATATGCTACTTGTGAACCTTAGGATAGAGGATTTAATGCTACTACTCTGGTATGGTAACCACGGGCACTTTCTTTGTGACTATACCAAAGACAAAGGTCCTATTCATGAGCCTGTGTGTATAGGGAGTGAAGGATGTGTAACGGTACCCATATTGGAGTATATCTCTATATTGGTGACTGCAATAGTTCCATCTAGGGCTGACTTCCTTCATGGACGACCATACTCTAGGATTCATTCCTATTTGTGGTAGGGTTCTAAAGGAAGTCCATAGCTCTAGAAGCCTATTGGTGAGGAGTCTTAAAAACTACAAAGAGGAACCTATAGTTAATTCAGACGCCGAAGAAGGCGTACCCCTTGCCTAGCTGGTAACACGCGGATAGGATAGGAATCCGAGATGGAGTTAGCTAGGAGACACCTGAAACCGAAAGAGAAATTGACTGCATCGCGTCACTAGTATAATACCCAGTCTAAGACTAAGAGCATGGAACACGCGATCGAGAATCTCGAATAGTAGAACCTGGATTTAAGAGGGGAGATGGGACAAATGAAAGAGTAAATAAACAAGATATTCGAACTCCTCACCTAAGGAGCGGCACTAAACATTGCTGCAGCCGCCCAAGGATCGCCCACCTATCCTCCAAGTTTCACCCTGCCATACAACAACGTCCATCCTTACGGGATGCCCCCTGAATCGAACGCCAACATCGGTGAACAACCCGTCTTGGAAGGGCATGAGCAAGCTGGGATGAATAACTCAAGAACCGGGCCCACTCAAGGCTCAGGGACGGGGCCTACTCTAATACTCAAAGTAGGACCCCACATCCAACCAGCCAAGGTCCACCAACGGGAAGATGGGACCAACCTCGGGAACCCAAAAAATGGCTCCTCTAGGTGAGGAAAAGTTAAGCCTGTTGGAAGAACGCCTGTGAATCATTGAGGGGACAGATAATCACGGCCTAGACGCTATCGACCTATGCTTAGTACCCGATGTGGCACTCCCCGTAGACTTCAAAACGCCCAAGTTCGAAAAATACAAGGGGAGCTCTTGCTCCTACGTGCACCTAGCCATGTATTGTAGGAAGATGGCATCCTACATTCACCAAGACAAGATTCTAGTGCACTGCTTTCATAACAGCTTGACCGGAGAAACATTGAGCTAGTACGTGGGTTTGGTGAGAGGACGCGTAAAAACATGGAGAGATCTCGTTGAAGCCTTCCTTCGACAATATAAGTATAATGAGGACATGGCGCTAGACTGCTCTCGACTACAGAATTTTTTAAAAACAAAATTCGAGGGATTCAAGGAATATGCTCAAAGGTGGCGCGAACTAGCAGCCTAGGTCTAGCCCCCTCTAACGGAGAAGGAGATGGTGACTATGTTCATCGATACATTCCCATCCCCTTTTTACGATAAGGCAGTAGGGAGTGTGGCATCCAACTTTGCCGATCTAGTGACAATAGGAGAAAGAACTGAATCAGACATAGGAAATTCGCCCAAGCTAACAATAGCATTGGCTTCACCAAGAAGACGATCCAAGAAAAGAAAAAAGGGGAGGCTAATGCCATCCTACTAGATCCCTTGGCCTCTTACAATCAAGGCAAGGGTCAATCCCCATATCCCACTCAATTTTTCTTGAACAAGCCAGGGTTGTCCACAATAGGCATCGACTCGTAGGCTCAACCTATAAAGCTGATACAGCAAGTGCATCAGGTACCCAGAACGCTCGGCCTGCACAATAGAGTGGCAGGGGAAGAATAATAGCCCCCATTCCCATGACTTACATGACACTCTTCCCCTCTTGCTCCCAAAGCAACCTGATAGAAATATCTCCTCTAAACCCAGTGGAGCCCTCACACCCCAAGAGTTATGACCCTAATGCAAAATGTGACTACCATGGAGGGGCCATCGGACATCCCACTGAAAAATGCTAGGTCCTCAAGCATAAGGTTCAAGACCTCATAAACGGGCGATGGTTGGGATTCAAGAAAAATGAGCCTAACGTGAACAACAATCCCATCTCGATCCACGGGGGGCAATCCATTAACATTATGAGTCACAAATACCTGAAGCAGGAACCTGATGGAACCCTAAATTTGGGGAAGGCAATTGCAACCCCTCTAAAGTTGGCCAACTCCAAGGAGGATAGTAGATCCAGCTTTGTGCAAATCGCGACAATTGGGCAAGTAGGTGACCTCCTCCCAAAACTGCTAATCATACGATACAATCTGATTGACCAACTCAAGGCGCCCCTAATTATTCAAGTTCCAGCCAAGTCGGTTTACTAGGACAACCATGTTGTACCATGGTAGTATAGCCCGACAGAGATCGCACTCATGGAACCAGGGGAAAGCGACCTCACCAAGGAAGTCACTAATATCACGAAAACAAGAGGGGTGATGAGAAGCAGAAGGATATATGCCCCCAAAATTTTAAGAAAGAAAATCCAGGCCCCCGAAGCAAAAGACAGGGTGATAGGAAACATGAAGGACACTAATAAAGCTCGTTTTTAGTCGTCTCAATGTGCATCAAATAAACTAAAGCTAACTATAGTATAGTCAACCCTAGTTCAAACTCTCTCGAGGATAGAGTGCGCTCAATTATGATTTTGTGTGGGAATTGGAGTAGTACAGAAACTCAAGTGTAAAATGTAGACTCACTCTCGGCTAGGTGCTGAGTTGCTCTTGGTAGAGACATGTCTGATATGGACTCGGCAGAGCCTTATCTGACACGGTCTTGGCTAAGTGCTGACAGACACAACAGAGTCGGACTAACTCTATTTCGAACTAAATTGCAGTATATAGGGGGTTGGATGTAGATTGAACAAAACAACAATAAAGCTAAGAATGCAAGTGCAGCTAAGCTAGACTACCTCTACTGCTACTACTGTGTTCATACTCCATCTTAAATATCAAGTCGGCCCTAGTTCGTTTACTCATGTTCATATTCCATATCAACCTTAGCTTCTCTTATGACGATCATCAAACATCCGTCTAGTGCCATACCGAGAAATTACGCGATCGCTACATCATCAGTTGGCAGGGATTAAGTTCAAAGTTGATTTTAGGTTCTCTAATTGATTACCTACTAAAGTTGTTAAATTGGTTCCAATTGGCCGAGTTCAACACTGTCTACTGAGCAATGCACATTCGCGACACAGTAAAGCAGATTAAAATGCAGAAATCGTAACACAAAATGAGAATCAGAACTATTTATATCATTAAGAATGAAATACAAACACATGATGTGAATTTGATGGATCCATCTTCCACGATGATTGCCATGGTCGGCGGTGATTGTTCACCTCTGTTGGCCAAGAGTGTGATGGCAAGCCAAGCGGTCCCCTTTGGCAACCTTCGGCCTCTCAGTCCTTGACATGCACTTCCTCGATCGAGAGAAACACCAATGAAGAATCGTGCACCATTGTGAATATGGAGGCGTGAGTGAGAAGATGGAGCGTAAATGTATATGGATCAAGTATGAATTCAATAACCATTAAATGCGCCCAGCTCCTTCTATATATACATGAGCTGGACTTTTGAACATGCAAGCTAACAGACTCCTAACTAAATTACAAAGTGAAATTCCTACTCTACCCTTGCGTAACTTGCGCCGCAAGCTTCTCCCAATGTGACGAGGCAGCTGAGCTGGATGGAGCTGAATTGGATGCCAGTTTGTCTTGCTGATTTGGGCTACTCCACGTGGCTGCTGGACTTGTAGAGCTGGCCAGTCCAAGAAGGAGTCAATCTAGTTGGGACGACTCACCTGGGCTAGGACTCTTGATAGGTTGAGATCAATTTGGCCTGCAAAAAGGAATAAATTCTCTTATTAGCTAAAATCCTCAAATTAGCACAGATTTATGCTTTCCCTGTTTCTAGGCCCATAATATGAATCTTAGCTAATACTCAATTCTCAAGCACCAAATGATCCCAAAAACACTCATCTTAGGTCCCTACAAGGTGTATAAAATGTGACTCATCAAACCCCCACACTTACACTTTTGTACTCCTAGGCAAAATCAGAGTTCAAACACAAGGGAGATTTTAAAAGAGAAAAATAATTTTCAATAAGTTTCTCAAGCCTTAGATAAAACAGAATCGACATTCCTTCACGTAAAGAGTTGAGATGTTCAAGCAATCTGTGAAAATTACTTTCCCCATACTCAGGGCAATTAAGTGACCTGCAATGTCAAAGGACGACCGAGAGTGACAAAGTTCTCTCTCAGGTAAAAAAATACTCTCATAACCTCTCAGGTGTTTGGGCTTGTATATACACTCAACGTCCCATGTAACTAGTATTACCAAACTTTGACTAGCCTTTCCTTCCACACCTTCAAAAACACATGCAGTCATGATCAAAAGGACTTTCTTTTTGGCTTGTATTGTGGCAAGGGTTAAAAGGTGGGATACAGGATGGGGAAGTAAACTTCCTGACCATAGAGAAGAGAGGAGTAGTGGGGAGTAGTTCACCAGTGTAGGGGGTATCCCTAAGGAACTTCAATTTTCTGGGAACAGTTTTGACTTCCCTCCTTTCTTTCCCTTTTTCTGCTTTTCTTTTCTTCTTTTTCTCACTTCTCATTCTGCAGCTTTGTGCCGTGTTTTTGTCACAACTTATGACTTTTGGCTGTTGCTTCTTTGATTTTTCTTTTGATTTCTTGCACTTGTTCCTTTCTTTCTTTTTGTTGCAACTTCTACTTTCTGCTACCTTTCTTTTCTTTGTTTCATCATGCGATTTTTTTTCTTTCTTTTCCTTTTCGACCCTTTTCTGATACACTACTCTTGTCGTGTCCTCGATCGTCTCTCCCACACTTGAACTAGAAGTACTCCCAAAACAATTTCAAAGCTCCTCTGATCCCTAAGGTTAGGGTTGATCACGGTTTTCTAGCTTCGACTTGTAATGAGCTGTCGAAAAAGAATGGTCATTCAAGCTTAAAGAGGGTAAACAAGGGATTAGATTTACAAGGTAGCTTTGGTTGGCTCGAGGCTTATTAGAAACATGACCTAGATCATCTCATCCTGAATGCGAAACCAGATATATCTAGAGAGTCAAGGCAAAATCCAGAACACTCAATTAACATGGATGCAAAAATCACATAAGAAAGAATGGCAAGATGCACAACCATCTATATGTACATAGGCTCAAAAATTCTCACTGGTTGATTTCTCTATCACTAATGGTCTCTCTTTTCTACTTTTCAAGGATTTCAAATTGCTTCTTGTTGACACATCCAATACTTAAAGAAATTATTCCAAATTCTTTTTCAAGGCATTTTCTCAGCATTCAGAATTCTGAATTCAGTTAGGGAGAACAAGAGCAAAATTCCAACGAAAATTAAAATTGGCTGGGCCGAGTCGAAGTCGGCCAGAATCCGTCCGAGATGGAGTCAGATTCGACATGGATTCGACTTGGGCAGTTTTTATTTACAACAAAGGGAAATGACTTGAAAAGGAATGGGAAGAGAAGAAATTGAAAGGAACAAAAATTTGGACTTGAAAAGAAAAATAAAAATAAAGACCAAAGTTTTAAAACAGTAATGGAGTTTAAACTTTGAAGAACAGAACAAGACTTTTAAGCACAAAATTCGGCAAACCTTGGGTGGCCACACTATCCCCCCCTCCCCACACACACACTTAAAGGTTGCATTGTCCTTAACGCAAGGCATGAATATAGAGGGGGTTTACGAGATTGGCTCAGAGTGTGTCGTCTGGTGGAGCCGGTTCCATTAATAAGATGGTTTCCATGTTGCCTGCTGTTGGTGCTGGACCTTCATGAAATAACTTAATTCGATGCCCATTGACCTAGAAGGTGTTGTTGGTGTGTTCATCCTTTAGTTCTACTACACCATAGGGAAAAAATTAGTAATAACAAAAGGTTCATCCCATCTAGAACGGATCTTACCTGTAATGAGCTTTAAACGTGGATTGTATAGGAGTACTTTCTAGCCAACTTGGAACTCTTTTCTCAGAACCTACTAATCATGAAATTGCTTGAATTTTTGCTTATAGATCTAAGAGTTCTCATAGGCCTCCAAGTAGAGTTCATCTAGTTCTTTCAGTTGGAATTTCCTTTGTTCCTCTGCTTGGTCATAGGCCAGATTGCACTGCATGACAGCCTAGTGGACTCTATGTTCTATTTCTACAAGAAGATGACAGGCTTTACCGAAGACAATCCTGTAGGGGGACATCCCCAATGGAGTTCGGTATGCGGTTCTATGTGCCCAAAGAGTGTCCTCAAGGAGTCAAGTCCAGTCCTTCCTATTGGGATTGGTCATCTTTTGTAGCGTCTTCTTTATTTCCCTGTTGAAAACTTCAGCTTGGTCGTTGGTCTAGGGGTGGTAGGCTGTGGTGATTCTATGCACCACCCCATACTTGTGGAGTAAGGAGGACATGGCTTTGTTGCAGAAGTGACTACCTTGGTTACTTATGAGTGCTTTCGGCACACCAAACCAGTAGAAGATATTGGACTTCAAAAAGTCCACTACAACCTTGGCATCATTGGTTTTGGTGGCTATGGCCTCTACCCATCTTGACACGTAGTCTACGGCCAGCAGAATATATGAGTACCCATTGGAGACTAGGAATGGCCCCATGAAGTCAATACCTTAGACATCAAAGACTTCGTAGAACAGTATGGGTTATTGGGCATCTCATGTCTTCTTCTAATGGCCATTCCAGCTTTTTGGCATTTTTTGCAGGTGGAGACGAAATGATAAGCATCCCTAAAAATGGTGGGCCAATAGAAACCACAATCCAGTACTTTCTTGGCCATCCGAGTGGAACCATAGTGGCCGCCTCCAGGTGCTGCATGACAAAACTGGAAGACCGAGTTGATCTCGACATTAGGAATGCACCTGCAAATAACTTGATCATTACAAAGTCTCCAAAGGTAGGGATCATCCCATATGTAGTACTTGGCATCATTTTGAAGTCTTTCTCTATATAGTTGAGATGCCTCCAATGGGAACTAAGATGCTGCCACAAGGTTGCAGATGTCTACAAACCATGGTGTAGGCATGGTGATGTGTAATAATTTCTCATTTGGGAAATCGTCTCTGATAGGTATTGGGTCATCTTCCTTCTTAATCCTACTCAAGTGATCTGCTACTGAATTTTTAGCACCTTTCTTGTCTCTGATCTATATGATGAATTCTTGAAGGAAAAGCATCCACTGAATCAGTCTTGGCTTGGCCCCAGCTTCTTCAACAAGAATCTCAATGCAGCATGGTCAAAGAACACAATGATTTTTGAGTTGAGTAGGTATGAACAAAATTTGTCCAAAGCAAACACGATTGCCAATAACTCCTTCTCGATTGTTGTGTAATTTAATTGGGCTGAGTCCATTGTCTGAGATGCATAAGCAATCACATGCACCGGCTTGCTGACTCTAGCTTTTTGGCCTAGGACGGCTGCTAAAGCTGAATTGGATGCATCACACATCAGTTCAAATGGCAACTCCCAATTAGGTGCTTGGAGAATAGGGGTGGATGTGAGTCAGCTCTTCATCTCCTAAAAGGCTTCAATACAGGGCTGGTCAATTTTAAATTCCACATCCTTCTGTTGCAGCTTGGATAGCGGTAGGGCAATCTTGCTGAAATTCTTGATAAATCTTTTGTAGAATCCTACGTGTCCCAAAAATGAGCGGACTTCCCGCACAGAAGTGGGGTTTGGAAGAGAGGTGATGATGTCAATCTTTGCTTTGTCCACCTCGATGCCTCTATTGGATACCAGATGTCCTAACACGATTCCCTTAGTCACCATGAAGTGGCATTTTTCAAAGTTGAGGACCAGGTTTGTCTTAGTGCACCTCGTTAGCACCTTGGATAGGTTTTCCAGGCATGCATCAAATGAATCGGCATATACCATGAAGTCATCCATGAACACCTCCATGCACTCCTGTAGCAGGTCCGAGAAAATGCTTGTCATGCAACGTTGAAATGTATTCGATGTGTTGCATAAATGGCATGCGAGTGTACGCAAAAGTGCCAAATGGCATGCGAGTGTACGCAAAAGTGCCAAATGGGCAGGTGAAGGTGGTTTTGTGTTGATCTTCAGGTGCAATATGGATTTGCATGTATCTAGAGAAACCATCCAAAAAACAGTAATGGGACTTACATACTAATTTCTTTAGGACTTGATTTATAAACAGCAAAGGAAAGTGATCCTTGCGAGTTGCCTGATTTAATCTTCTATAGTCAATGCAGACTCGCTAGCTATTTTGAATCTGCATAGGTACCAACTCATCATGCTTGTTTTTCGTGATGGTCATCCCAGACTTTTTAGGTACTACTTGTACTAGGCTCACCCATTGACTATCTGAAATGGGATAGATGATCCCTATAGTAAGTAGTTTTGTCACCTCTTTCTTGACCACGTCTAGGATGGTTGGATTTATTCTTCTTTGTTGTTGTCTTATGGGCTTGCTTTTCTCCTCCATTAATATTCTATGCATGCAGATGGAGGGGTTTATCCTTGGAAGGTCTGATAATTTCCACCCAATTGTCTTTTTATGTTGCCTCAAAACACTCAACAATTTGTCTTCCTGCTCCTGGGAAAGATTACTAGCAATGATGACTGGAAGTTGTTGACTAGCATCTAAATAGGCGTATTTCAAATTTCCTAGCAATGGTTTCAATTCCATGGGTGGTGGCAAAGATGAAGAGTTGCCAATAGATACTTTCGAGTCCGGCTGGCCGATTTGAATTGGATTCGGCACCAGGTGTGCCGACATGATCTCGGCCTTTGGTTGTTGTGGTTGACTCCTTTTTGCTTGGGTAAAGTTGGTCCTTGTCGGTTTGGAGGTGGACTCAGCTCCTTGTGTCGCACTAAAGTCGGATCCAGATGGAACGCGGTTCTTGCCTTGTTTGGTCGAGATAGACTCGGTTTTAGCTTGTTTCTAGTCTTCTTTGGCCGAGATGATCTCGGCTTTCACGTGTTCATGCAGGTCGGCCTTGACACTTGTCTTTTTTGCCTAGATGACTTCAGTTCCTTCTCGGTCTTGACTTCTTTTGGTCAACTCGTACTCGACTGTGAACATTGTTTCCACTTGTGCTGTGACTGGATTTTTGGTCTTGACAACCTGAACTTCTGCCTTGTTTGAACACTCTGGGTTCTCATGATTGCATACTTGGTTTAGTAGTTTTATTAACTCGGCTTCCTGACTCAAGTCGGCAAGATCAATATCATCCTTGGAGTCAGAAAGATTGTGTACTTCCCACACTTCTTCATAGTCGACTTCTTCTTTAAGGGACCCTAGACAGTCAATTAACTCGGTATCTTTAGCTAAATTTGAAATTTCTTCACTGTTGTTGTCTGATTGAAAATACTCTTCAACTAGTTCCTTAATCAAGTCCATGCCAAAGAGAGAATGGTCTTCGGTGGGGTGCTTCATGGCCTTGAAGATATTGAACTACACCAAAGTGTCACCAAATTCCATCGAGAGCGTCCCGACATGCACATCAATCTTTATTTTGGCAGTCATAAGGAATGGTCGCCCCAAGATTAAGGTGGATCCCTTCCCTGATGTCTCGTCTTCCATGTCCAACACATAGAAACCTGTTGGGAAAATTAACTCATTAACTTGGACAAGGACATCTTCAAGAGGGTTAAACAACACTTCTATTCGGCAGCTGTATTGTCATCCCAGTAGGTTCCAAGTCACCAAAATCCAAGGATTTGTAGATTGAAGTTGGCATGACATTAATTGAAGCTCCTAGGTTCAACATGGCATCAACAAAGGTACAATCGCCAATGGTATATGGGACGGAGAAGATTCCGGGGTCTCGACATTTTTTTGGCAATGCTTGTGCTCCTGCAGTGAAGTCTTCATTTCTTGTCAACACTGAAACTATACCTCCTACTTCCACACTTCCTTTCATCCTCTTCCTCTTGTGTACGCACAATTCTTTGAGGAATTTTGTGTGCTTTGGAATTTGTTTTATCACATCAATAAGTAGAATGTTGATTTCCACCTTTCGAAACATCCTCAGCAGTTCTTCATCAGAGTCAGGCCTCTTTGCTGAGACTGCCCGAGTTGGAAATGGCAATGGGACAGTTTTCTTTTGTTGTAACACCTGTGAGTCGGCCCTTGGCTTAGAGTCGGCATCCGCTGATCTCGGCAACTGCTGCGATGTTGGCTGTGACAATGCTTTTCCACTTCTTAACGTGATTGCACTCGCATTCCCTTTCGGATTTGGAATGGTTTGTGAGGGTAGGTTGCTGGATCCGGCCAACTATAACTGGCTCACAGTATTGGCTAACTGTCCTATTTGCATCTTGCAGTCTTGAATTGTGGCGTTCATACTTTGCTAAAATTGCATGTTGTTGGAGCTCATGGTTTGCTAAAACTCCAGATTGCTAGTTGTTAACTGCTTCATTAGGTCCTCCAGAGATGGTGAATTGCCTTGAGCTGGCATTCTCTATTGTTGTT
Organism: Mucuna pruriens; assembly: GCA_025330945.1. NCBI lineage: Eukaryota > Viridiplantae > Streptophyta > Magnoliopsida > Fabales > Fabaceae > Mucuna > Mucuna pruriens. Next base: position 1,436,966 of record JAENHJ010000532.1, on the reverse strand, counting down.
GTTGCTGGAATGTTGGTGTCTGATATTGTTGAGTCGGTTGTCGATAACCTACTGGTCGTTGAGGTATATTCAGGGTAGGTCCGAATCGTTGAGATGCATATGGTCCTTGACTTGGCCTGGCCGAAATGGTTTCTTTTCAAACTGTTGATTATCAAATGGCCAACTTTGATACGATTGCTTCCCATACTGGTAACCACCTATAGCTCCAACGCTCTCTGGGTAATTCGACTCAGTTTCTTGCAATGTGGGGCACAAATCAGTAGGGTGCTCCACGGAAGTACATATGCCACAAACTCTAGCTGTTATGCTTGGTTGGTGTTGTCCAATAGCAAGTTGCCTCACTAATGATGTCAACTCGGTCAGCTGGTTCTCCAATCTCAGGTTATCCACTACACCAATTTCTTTCACCATTCGGGATTGGCTGGTTCCTTTGATCCCAAACTGTTGTGTTTTACTTGCCATATTAGAGATCGGTTGACTTGCTGCTGTTGGTGTTTTATCCATCAATGCTCCTCTACTAGCAGCATCAATCATGCTCTGGTCCATCATCATCAAACGCTCATAAAAATATTGGATTAGCAATTGCTCACTGATTTGATGATGTTGACATGTGGCACACAGCTTGTTGAATCTTTCCGAAGTTTAGTTAGTTTTGTTGATAAGATTGATGTAATCAATGAATTCTGTATTGAGACGGCAAGGGTCGATTCTAAAATACAACCTCACATGCTTCCTTTCTCGTATTATGGGAATGTTATTTCTAACTTAATTCCTTTCAGGATTCTCGAATCCCCCAGAAATTCCTACTATCCTAAATATCATGCCTCCAACAATAGCAAGTTTAGAGTATCAGTAACAATAACATTGATGAGCGTCAAGTACAATTCTAGGATTGGTTTTTGAGAGGACAAAAGAACTGAGTGCGACTCTAGACATCCGGATCCGCCTTTAGATAGAGTCAGCCAACCGACTCCACCAACCCAAAAATATGTTTCACCTCAACCCTAAGCAATTGAGTTGAAGCCATTGCTCGAACACCTCAAGCATGCTTACTTGGGGGACAACCAGCAATTTCCAATAATCATAGCCAACAATCTCCATAGAGATCAAGAAGAGAAATTGCTCGAGGTACTCAAGAAGCACAAGAAAGCAATTGGCTGGATGCTAGCCGACCTTCCTGGGATCAACCCCTCCATTTGCATGCACAAAATCTTGTTGGAGGAGGATGCCCAACCGGTTAGGCATTAGTAGTGAAGGCTGAATCCGACTTTATTGGACGTCGTAAAAAAGGAAGTTACAAAACTACTTGCAGTCAAGATCATTTATCCCATCTCGGATAGCCATTAGGTAAGTCCGGTTCAAGTAGTACCTAAGAAGTCCGATATGACGGTCATCAAGAACCGACAAGACGAAATGGTGCCGGCCAGGATTTAGAATAGCTGGCGAGTCTGCATTGACTATAGGAAACTGAATCAGGCAACTCGCAAGGATCATTTTCCGCTACCGTTCATTGACCAAGTGTTAGAAAAATTAGCAGGTAAATCCCAATTTTGCTTTTTGGATGGTTTTTCAAGTTATATGCAGATTCATATAGAACTTGTGGATCAATACAAGACCACCTTCACATGTCCATTTGGAACATTTGCATATGCACGGATGTCGTTCGGGACTTTGCAACGCCTAAGCACCTTCCAAAGATGCATGATCAACATCTTCTGGGATCTCTTGAAGGATTGCATGGAGATTTTCATGGATGATTTCACGGTCTATGCTGAATCATTTGAAGCCTGTTTAAATAACCTCTCTAAAGTACTGCGTAGGTGCATAGATAGCAACCTAGTTTTAAACATTGAAAAGTGCCACTTTATGGTTACTAAAGGTATTGTCCTGGGACACCTTATCTCGGCCAAAGGTATCGAGGTTGATAAAGCTAAAATAGATGTTATCTCTTCTTTACCTAACCTTGCCTCTGTGCAGGAGGTTCATTCATTTCTTAGTCATGCAGTTTTCTACAAGCAATTCATTCAAGATTTTAGCAAGATCGCCCTACCTCTATCCATGTTGATACAAAAGGATGTCGACATCATCTTTGATCAATCTTGTGTGTGTTGATATTTGTGTATTTTAGTCGTCTCAACGCACATCAAATAACTAAAGCTAACTATAGTATAGTCAACCCTAGGTCAATTTTTCTCAAAGACACAATGTGCTCAATTGTGGTTCGATGTGAAGTGAAATGATGTGGAATCTGAGGTGTAGAGTATTGACTCGTCTCGGCAACTGGCTGAGATGCTCTCGGTAGAAACTGAGCCGATATGGTCTCGGCAGAGACTTATCTGACTTGGTTTCGACTGAGTGCGGAGCTGACGCTACAGAGATGGACTATCTCTGTCTCGGACTCGGAAAGAAGTAAACAGGGGGCTTCAATTGCAGAAACGAGAAGAAGTAAATGAACGCAGAAAATAAATGCAGCTATAAGGATGCTACTAATGCGAGATAACTATTATTATTATTATGATGTAACTGTGTTCGTATTCAATTCCATTAATTCAAGTCCATTCTAGGTTCCTTACTCCAGTTCTCAGTCCAGGTCAGCCTTGGGAATGCTTATGGCGATCGCCATAGGTTTGTCCGCTACCATACTGAGGAATTACGCAATTGCTACCTCATCAGTTGGTAGGGATTAAGTTTAGAGCTGATTTTAGGTTCTCTTATTAACAATCATTAAATGGACACCTACTCAATTAGCTAAACCAGTTCCAATCGGCTTAGTTTAACTTTGTTCATGTTCAATTGCAATCGCGGATCAAATCATGAATTAAAGAAGAGAGAGGAACAAATGCAAGAAATACAGAACAAAATTGATTAACAGAAAATAGAGTACAAACGCAGTGGTCCGAATTCATATGGATCCATCCTCCACGACGATCACCATGGTAGATGGTGGTGGTTCACCTCTAGTAGCTTGAACGCTGAGGATTAGCTCCACTAGAGTGCGTTGGAATCCCAAGCGGTCACCTTTGACAAACTTCAGCTTCTTAGTCTCAAGCCTGTACTTCCTCGATTGACAGAAACACCACTACAGTACTGTGCACCACCGTAAACAAAGAAAAGCGAAAGCGAGATAATGAACTCAATGAAAATGTGAAGAGAATGAATTCAAAGACCCCTATTTGTTCCTGATCGCGCCTATTTATACAAGGTGCGAAAGCTAACGTCCCTAACAGAATTAAAAAAGTGAAATTCCTATTCTACCCTTGTTGTGACTTGTGCTGCAAGCTACTTCCAGGTTGACGTGGCAGTTGAGCTGGTTCTGAGGTGGCCTTTGTACTGGATAGGTGACGTGGGAGGCACTGTTGGGCTCTGCCCCTTATTGGGCTGCTCCGCTTGTTGGGCTACTGGGCTGAGTGACTCAGCCTGGTCAGTAGTCCTCTTTCTTAGTCTGGTCCTTTTTGGATGGATGAGAGTCTTGGCTGGACCTACAATGAAAGAATAGTTAGCTAATGCCTTTTGATTTAACACAGAATTGTGTTTTCTCTATTTTTAGGTTCCTAATCTGAATCTTAGCTAACAGTCATCTTTTAAGTACATGAGTTGCTTATTGACACTCTTCTTAGGTCCACCTACGGTGTATGATTTATGACTCATCAACGCATTTCAAGAACTGAAGAGAAGACTCACGTCCGCGCCCATACTTCAAGCACTAAATTGGGAGCTCCCTTTCGAACTTATGTGTGACACCTCCAACTCCGCACTAGGAGCAGTCCTAGGCCAACGAGTCAGCAAGCAGCCGCACGTTATTGCTTATGCCTCTCGAATGATGGATGCAGCCCAAGTTAACTACACAACCATTGAAAGGAGCTTTTGGCAATAGTGTTTGCCTTAGACAAGTTTAGATCATACTTACTTGGCTCCAAAATTGTAGTTTTCTCTGATCATGCAGCGTTAAGGAACCTCTTGAAGAAATCAGATGCAAAGTTGAGACTGATCTAGTGGATGCTGCTTCTCCAAGAATTTGATGTTGAGATCAGAGACAAGAAAGGTGCAAAGAATGCTGTGGCCGACCACTTGAGCCAATTGGAGAGAGATGTCGAGTCAATACCAATCCGAGACGAGTTCTCAGATGAGCAAATATGGCGAGTAACTCATGCAGCACCTTGGTATGCAGATATTTGAAATTACTTAGTTGCATCTTCATATCCTACGGGAGCATCAAAAGCCGTCAAAGAACGATTGGAGAGCGATGCCAAGTACTACATTTGGGATGATTGATAATGGTTTTCTTTTTCAGTCGTTTTGAACGCTTATCAAATAACTAAAGCTAACTATAGTATAGCCAACCCTAGGTCATTCTTCTCGAGGACACAGTGTGCTCAATTGTGATTTAGTGTAAAGTAAAATGCTATCGAATCTAAACAGTAAAGTTTTGACTGACTCTCCTCGGTACTGGCCGAGTCGTTCTCGGCAGAGACAGAGCCGAGATAATCTCGGTAGAGACAATTCGGCTTGGTCTCGGCTGAGTGCAGACAGACGCTACAGAGATGGACTATCTCTGTCTCAGACTTAGAAAGCAGTAAATAGGGGGGTTGGAGTGCAAGTAAAGCAGAAAGTAAACTAAGACTAAGAATGCAGCAAACATATACTACTGTTACTAGTTATCTATTATTATTATTATTATATAACTGTGTTCATATTCAATCCCATTAATCCAAGTTCAGTTCAGGTTCCACACTTCAGTTCTCAGTCCATATCAGCCTCCAGGGTTCTTATGGCAATCGCCAAAGGTTCGTCCATTGTCATACCGAGGATTTATGCAATCGCTACCTCATCAGTTGGTAGGGATTAAGTTCATAGCTGATTTTAGGTTCTCAGTTAACAATCGCCAAATGATTACCTACTACATTAGTCAAACCAGTTCCAATCGGCTTAGCTTAACATTGTTCACAATTTAATTGCAATCGCGGATTAAATCATGAATTAAAGTAGAGGAAGAGAATGGAGATAAGAGTTGCAGAATGAAATTGATTAACAGAAATAGAATACAAATACAGTGGTTCTGAATTCAGATGAATCCATCTTCCACGACGATCGCCATGGTTGATGGTGATGGTTCACCTCCGTTAGCCTGAACGTTGAGGATCAGCTCCACCAGAGTGCGTCAGTAGTCTGATCGGTCCCTTCTGGCAGACTTCGGCTTCCCAGTCTCAAACCTGCACTTCCTCAATCGAGAGAAACGCCAATGAGCACCGTGCACCACCATGAAAAATGGAGAGAGCGAGAGCGAGAAAGTGGGTATAGTGAGTATGGAATTAAAGTGAATTCAAAAGACAGAACGTGTAAAAAGTGCACAGCTCCTCCTATATATACACGAGCTGTGACATGCTAATCCTAACAAATCATAACAGAATTACACAATGAAGATCCTATTCTACCCCTATGCAGATCTTCTAACGTGACATGGCAGATTTCCTAGAAGTGACATGGCAGCTGAGCTGACGCTGAGATGGCCTCTGAGCTGGATAGCTGATGTGGTCAATACAATTGGGCCTCTCTACTAGGCTGCTGGGCTGCAAGGCATGGGTTGCCGAGACGACTCTGGTCCGGCCGAGTTGGAGTCGGACTGGCCAGGATGACTTCATCTCGGTTGAGACTCCTTTTGTTGACCTGGGTCAACTCGGCTTGACCTGTAGAAGAAGGAGTGATACTTTTATTAGCTAAGAAATATGAATTAACACAGATTTGTATTTTCTCTATATTCAAGCCCATAAAATGAATCTTAGTTAACAATCCATTCTTCGGCACAAAATAGTCTTGCAAACATCCTTCTTAGGTGTCTAAAAGATGTATAAATTATGAATCATCAATGATCCTTACTTATGGAGGCTATGCAATGATCAAGTCATGCGTAGGTGCATTCCAGAATTCTAGATCAAGTTGGTTCTCCATTCTGTCACTCAGTGACCAAAGGAGGCTATTGTGGATCAATGTGGACAGCCTAGAAAGTCCTTGACTGTAGGTTGTATTGGCCCTCCATCTTTAGAGACGTGCATAGGTTCGTCTCAACTTGCAAGTAGTGCTAGAAAACTAGAGTGGCTCTAAGCCGGAAGAATGAAATGCCTCAACAGCCTATGATATTCTATGAAATTTTTGGCGTATGGGGTATCGACTTCATGGGTCCATTCCCAATCTCCTGTGGAAACTCTTACATACTATTAGTCGTTGATTATGTTTCAAAATGGGTGGAGGCTAAGGCCACCAAAACTAATGATGCTAAAATTGTTGTGGAATTTGTAAAGTCTAACATTTTCTACAGGTTTGAAGGCCTTGATCAATGACTAAGGAAGTCACTTTTGCAACCGCGCCATGGCCACGCTTCTAGAGAAATATGGAGTAGTGCATAAAGTCGCCATTACATATCATCCACAAACCAATGGGCAAGCTGAAGTTTTCAATCAAGAAGTTGCTACAAAAAATGGCAAATCCGAATTGGAATGATTGGAGCCGCCTCCTGGAGGATGCTTTTATGGGCACATAGAATAGCTTACCGAACTCCACTAGGAATATCACTCTACAAGATTGTCTTTAGCAAAGCTTGTCACCTACCAGCCAAGATCGAACACCGAGTGTACTAGGCGATCAAGAAGTGCAACATGGCATACAACCAAGCCGGCCGTGAGCTGAAACTACAGTTGCAAGAGTTAGAGGAGCTACGCTTAGAGGCCTACGAGAACTCTCAGATCTACAAGGAAAAGATAAAACATTTCCATGATAGTAGGATCTTAAGGAAGGAGTTCACAGTCGGCCAAAAGGTACTTCTATTCAATTCTTGGTTAAAACTCATAGTTGGTAAGCTCCGGTCCAGGTGGGACAGGCCATTTGTTGTAACTGATACTTTTCCCTATGGTGTAGTCGAAGTAAGAGACACAACTAGTAATCACACATTTAAAGTCAATGGCCACCAACTGAAACCATATCATGAAGGTCCGAATCTAAGTTCGACCTTAGGCAAGGTGGATATCATTACTGTGGTGGAACCAATCATTCCCGACGACCCACCAGAAGAAGTCCCCAACTCTCTTAATGCATAACTGCATTGAGGGCAATGCAGATTTAAAGGGGGGCAATGAGGCAGTGATGGGAATGAAATCTAAAATCTAAGTTTGCTAAAATTTCTAATTTTTTCTTATGCATTATTGTTTTGCCATAAACCAACTCTATGTTTTGATCGAGTCTGAGCCAACTCCAGTTCCTTGGGAAACCGGGTTTATGTCGACTCCATCTCAGTTTATTATCTTATTTGTTTTCTGTTGCTTGTTTTTATTTTTCTATTTCTACTGTCTGATGGTGAAGGGAAGTTCTTTAAAAAGCTTAGATAAATTTCTTTAGGAGAATAAAACATGATTAAGCCATACGTAGTCTTAGGTGAAAGAATCTTTCAACTGGATATGAAAAGAGAACCTTTGCGTCTTTAGAGAATAAGTAATTGAAATTGTTCTGAGATAAAAATCGGAAGGTGATGGGAAAGATAACCCTGGTGAGTTTTTGAGCCGAGTATACAAAAATGGTTTCATTTTGCCATTTCTTTTCCTTTCTATTGTGAATATGCATCTATGTTATTTGATTACTCTAGATTTTGCCTTGACTCTTTATATATTGTTTGACTTGCATGAGATGATGAGATGATCTAGGCCATCTTTCTTATGTAAGCCACTGGCCAAATAAACCACCTTGCACGTACATCCCTTGTTAACCCTGTTAAACCTGTAACCTTCTTATTGGATTAGTAACTCATTACAAGCTAAATAGTCGAAAACCCCATAATTCACCCTTAACTTAGGGGGGAAGGGGGTTTAAGGAGCATTGGAATTGTTTTGGGAGTAAGATCCACAATAAGTGTGGGGGAGGGGCATAGAAGGAATCTACAGGTAACCAGGTATGAAAGCAATATGTACCAAAGTAAGGCCATGGCCGGGAGGGAAGAAATATGGGTTGTGGAAAATAAAAGGAAAGGTTGAAAAGGTAAAAAAATATGTATCATGGACAAATGAGAGACGACATTAAAAGCATAAAGGTTCCCCAAAAGTAAAACTCAACATGCCGTAGAAGTCCAAAAGAAAAGGGTTCAAAAGTGAGAAAAAGAAGAAAAGGGTTTGGAAGTGAGAAAAAGAAGTGAAGAGCTGGATGGGTATTATAACACAAAGACTTATAGTATCTTGGAGTCAATCCTCCATACTTATAAGGCTTACTCCCCATTACTCCTTTACTCCCTTGAGGTTTCTTTGAAGCTCACTTACACCTTTATATCCCACCTTTTCACCCTGACCACATTACAACCCAAATGAAAAGTCCTAATGATCATTAGAGCATGCATGTTTAAACAGGTAGCATTAGAGAGGCTAGTCAAAACCTAGAAGTTCTGGTACATAGGATGTTTGAGTGTAAACACAAGCCCCAAACCCTTGAGGAAAAAAGACAATATCTAGTGAGAACCTCGTCCTAATCCAATTGAGCTTGAGAAAAATTTCGATTTTACTTATTTGAAATTGAATATGGAGGATAAAGTTTCATAACTAGTTGATGGACTGGAACCGGGACGAGTATATGCTTGAACTACTTTATCTCTTGATGAAATTATTTTTACAAATACTTCTCACAATCTATTTTGTCTATTTGTTCTGTTTGTTTCACATTCTCCAAACTGAAATTGTGGGTTTGCCCAAGAGTGCAAAAAGTAAAGTGTGGGGTATGATAATACACAGTTTATATTCTCAAATAAGGTCTTAATACGGGTAGACTAAGACTCTAAATGTGGTTAAGAACCTCTTATCAGCTAAAGATTCTGGTTTCCTAAAATGCAAGAAGGAAATACAAATCCATACAAAAAGGTTGACTTTAGCTAACAATTGGATTAGTCTCATGTTGCAAGTCAAATTGGAATCGGAAGTCTCAACTTGAAACCGAGACCGAGTCAAGAGCCGTCCTGGGCAAGACGACTTTGCATGGCCGACTCTAGGAAGAGAAATTGTCCCGACATAAGCTGAAACCTTCTCAGACCATATGAAGATCGACTCCTAGCCAGTGTTCCTGCACGTGTCAATTAGGGAAGCAGTCAATTAGTTGAGTCTCTTATTTTTGTTAGTTAGTTAAAGTTGGTTATTTTTGTTATTGTTGTTAGGAAGTAGTTATAGGAGCATGTATAAATACAAGAGATTTCAATGTTCATGGGTTAGCCAGCCTGATCAAACACGCACCATTACCGTAGCTGCCATACCTTTCCCTTTTCACGAGCCAAATTTCCCTACGCACCACTTTGTTCCACGGGACGTCAAAGAGTACCTAGTCGATTGAATGGGTACAGGACCTATGTCTAGGTAGCAGCTGGTTGCTAAGAGGAGACTGTCATGGCACCCTGGCAGACTGCTTAGTGATTCAACCCCTCAGTACTTGGCCAACGGAGGAGGAACACTACAACTACTATTGGCAATTATCATAGGAAGTTGATCCATGTATCCACACCATTACATTCCTTTGTATCAAGTTCCGTGTTAATCAATGAAAAATTAATATTCTGTCTTTATTATGACTGATTTTTGTGGCATAATCTTGTCTTGCTTAATCACGACTGTGTATAGTAAAGATTAGAGCACGTTAGTTTAGGGGCCGATTGGAAGCACTCTAACAACACAATAGATGAATTCTAGATAATCTACATCAATCAAGTGCATATTCCCTGCCAAACTCAAAGCATCGATTATGTAAGTCATTGGTTAGTATGGGACAAATGTTCGGCGATTGTCGTAAGTAATTAGATTGATGAGAAATCATTGGAATAATAAGAAGCCGAATTGAAATCAAGAATGGTAAACTTGGATACATGATAAATAAATATGTTATAATCATAAGTAGTCTTTAAAGCCTTAGTTCTTTAGTTAGATCTTTGTAATTCTTGCAATTAGATTTTGAGTATAAAATCCCCCTTTACAATTCTCACCGAGTCTACATCCTACATTTCCAAGTCGTAATTTTTATCAATTTGAACCTTAGAAATATAGGAACCACGTGTCCTTGAGATGAATGACCTAGGTTGACTAAATGCTACTTTAGCTTAGGAAATCTAGTATTTTGATAGGGGAAATGATGACTATTCCTTAAGAGAAGAGAGAGACTTTCACTATGCAGTCGGGGATCTGGGGACTTCTTCTGGTGGGTCCTCGGGAATGACCGATTCCATCAATGTGATGATTTCCACCTCGCCCATGGTCGAACTCAGATTCGGACCTTCATGGTAGGGCTTCAGTTGGTGCCCATTGACTTTGAAAGTGTTATTATTTACTTCATATCTTACTTCTGTTGCGCCACAAGGAAAGACATTAGTTACAACAAATGGCCCGTCCCACTTGGAACGGAGCTTACCGGCAATGAGTTTTAACTGGGAATTGAATAAAAGTACCTTTTGATCGACCTTGAACTCGTTCCTTAAGATCCTACTATCATGGAAATGTTTTACCTTTTCCTTGTAGATCCGAGAGTTCTTGTAAGATTCCAAGCATAGCTCTTCTAGCTCTTGCTACTGCGGTTTCCGCTCCCGGTCGGCTTGGTCATATACCATATTGCACTTCTTGATCGCCCAGTAAGCTCGATGTTCGATCTCGATCGGTAAGTGTCAAGCTTTGTTGAAGACAATTCGTTAGGGTGACATCCCTAGTAGAGTCTAGTATGCTGTTCTATACACCCACAGAGCATCCGCCAAGAGGTGGTTCTAGTCGCTCCAGCTTGAATTTGCCATCTTCTGTAATAACTTCTTAATTTCCCTATTGTAGACTTCAGCTTGGTCATTGGTTTGAGGATGATAAGCATTAGCAACTCGATGTACCACTTCATACTTTTCAAGGAGCGTGGTCATGGTGTGGTTGTAAAAGTGGCTTCCTTGGTTACTGATCAGTGCCTTCGACACACCAAACCTGCAAAAGATGTTAGATTTCACAAAACCTACAACAATTTTAGCATAGTTAGTCTTGGTGGCCCTAGCCTTCACTTATCCTAAAACATAATCAACGGCTAATAAGATGTAAGAGTTTCCCTAGGAGATAGGGAATGGCCCTATGAAGTCAATACCCCATACGTCGAAAACTTTGCAAAACAATATAGGTTGTTGGGGTATTTCATTCTTTTAGCTTAAAGCCACTCTAACTCTCTGGCACTGTTCGCAAGTTGAGACAAACTTGAGTACATCTCGGTGTATGGTGGGCCAGTATAGCCCACAATCAAGGACTTTTTGGGCCGTCCTCATTGATCCATAATAGCCTCCTTCAATCGCTGAGTGACAGAAGTGGATGACCAACTTGATATCGGATTCCATAATGCACCTGCGCGTGACTTGTTCATTGCACAACCTCCAAAGGTAAGGATCATCCCAAAGGTAGTACTTGGCATTGCTTTCCAGTCTTTCCTTGACAGCTTTGGATGCTCCTATAGGATACATAGATGCAACAAGATAATTGCAAATGTCTGCATACCATGGTGTTGCATGAGTCATTTGAAAAATTTTCTTGTCCCATAACTCATCTCGGATTGGTATCAGCTGGCTTCTCTCTCCAACCAACTCAAGTTATCAGTTACAACATTCTCCACACCTTTCTTGTCCCTAATCTCTACGTCGAATTCTTGAAGAAGTAGCATCCATCGGATCAGTCTTAGCTTTGTGTCTGGCTTCTTCAATAGATACTTTAGTGCTGCATGATTAGAAAAAACTACAATTTTGGAGCCAAGTAAGTATGACCTAAACTTGTCTAAGGCAAATACTATTTCCAACAACTCCTTTTTGGTGGTTGTGATGTTGACTTGGGCTGCATCCATCGTTCGAGATGCATAAGCAATTACGTGCGACTGCTTGGCGACTCGTTGGCCTAGGACTACCCCTAGTGCGAAGTTGGAGGTGTCGCACATTAACTTGAATGGAAGTGCCCAGTTTGGTGTTTGGAGGATGGGCGTGGATGTAAGTCTTCTCTTCAACTCCTGAAATGCATTCACACAAGGCTAATCGAAAACAAAGTCGGCATCCTTCTGCAGTAACTTGGATAGAGGCAAGGCAATCCTACTGAATTCTTTGATAAATCACCTATAAAAGCTTGCATGATCAAGAAATGAACGAACTTCCCACACAGAGGTGAGGTTAGAGGTGAGGTTAGACAAAGAAGAAATAAAATCTATTTTAGCCTTATCAACCTCGATACCTCTAGCTGAAACGAGGTGTCCCAAAAGGATACCTTCAATAACCATAAAGTGGCACTTTTCAAAGTTTAGTACCAAGTTACTGTCTATGCACCTATGCAATACCTTTGCAAGGTTGTCCAGACAGGCTTCAAATGATTTGGCATAGACTGTGAAATCATCCATGAAAACCTCCATGCAGTCCTCTAAGAGGTCCGAGAAGATGTTGATCATGCATCTTTGGAAAGTACTCGGGGCGTTGCAGAGTCCAAACGGCATCCTTGTATATGCAAACATTCTGAACGAGCATGTGAAGGTAGTCTTGTGTTGATCCAGGGTGCTATGTGAATCTGTATATAACGTGAAAAACCATCCAAAAACAAAAATGAGATTTACCTACTAATTTTTCTAAAACTTGGTCAATAAACGGCAACAGAAAGTGGTCCTTGCGAGTTGCTTGATTTAGCTTCTTGTAATCGATGCACACTCGCTAACTGTTCTGAATCTTAGCTGGCAACATTTTGTCTTGCCAGTTCTTGATAACCGTCATCTCGGACTTCTTAGGCACTACCTAAACCGAACTTACCCATTGGCTATCCAAGATGGGGTAAATGATCTCGGCTGCAAGTAGCTTTGTAACTTCCTTTTTAACAATGTCTAGTAAAGTTAGATTTAGTCTCCACTGTTGCTGTCTAACTGGTCGGGCATCCTCCTCCAATAGGATTTTATGCATGCAAATGGAGGGGTTGATCCTTGGAAGGTCGACTAGTGTCTAGCCGATTGCTTTCTTGTGCTGCCTGAGCACTTCTAGCAACTTCTCTTCTTATTCTCTACTGAGATTGCTAGCTATGATCACTAGAAATTGCTGGTTATCCCCCAGGTAAGCATACTTGAGATGCTCGGGCAATGGCTTTAACTCAGTTATTTGGGGTTGAGGTGAAACATATTTTTCTTGACTTGATGGAGTTGGTTGGTCGACTCTGTCCAAAAGCGGACTCGGATGTTCGGAGTCGGACTCGACCTCTATTTGTTGGGACTCCTTCTAGTTCGAATCGGGTCCGACTTCCTATTGGCTGTGGGGAACAGTCTCAGCTCCATCTGGGTTGATCGATTCAGTCTTGGCCAACTTTTGCATGTTGGAGTTGGTCTCGGCTTTCATCTTACCCTTGGAGTTGGACTCGGCCTAGTCGGCCTCTCGGAACTTGATCCCAAAATCAGACTCGACACTTATTAAGTTTATTGCTCTGCTTGCTTCCAGCTTGCTGGTGCCGATAACAAGAAACTTAGAGTATTGGGAGTTTGCCGGCACTTCTTCAATCTTGCAATAAATCAAATCAAAAATAGAGTCCCCGGAATAAGAAAAATGTAATGTGTTGGATAGGATTTCAGAATCGGATTTTGCTGCCATAGTACAGAAACAATCAGTTACATAAAAAATGTTAACAAAATCAACTAAGTTAGCACTGCCAGTGCCTATTCGAAAATATTCTTCCATGAGACCATCAATGGCTTATATGCTGAAGATGGAATGATCTTCGGCGGGGTGCTTCAGTGCTTCAAAGATATTGAACTTCATGTAAGTATCCCCAAACTCCATTGAAAGGGTCTTGCCATGAAAGTTGATCTTCATCATTGTTGTCATAAAAAATGGTCGTCCCAATATCAATGCAGATCCACCTCTAGATGCTTCATCCTCCATATCTAGCACATAAAAATTTGCTCGAAAAATCAACTCGTTGACCTGGACAAGTACATCTTTGAGAACACTGAGGGGTTACATAACACTTCGGTTAGTGAGTTGGATCTCCATCCCTGTCAGCTCCAAATCTGCAAGGTTGGTCGACTTGTATATTGATGCTGGCATTATGTTGATCGAGGCTCTGAGTTTTAGCATGGCATTGATGAATGTACGACTGCTGATGGTGCATGGAACCACGAATATGCCCGGACTTGGATACTTCTTCGGCAGAATTTGTTGAATTCCAGCTCTAGTATCTTCATGTTGTACTGACGACGACGACTCCTCCAATCTCGACAGTTCCCTTCATCTTCTTTCTTCTATAGACATAGAGTTCCTTAAGGAACTTAACATATTTAGGAATTTGTTTTATGGTGTCGAGTAGCAGAATGTTGATCTCCACCTTCCTCAACAGTTTTAACAAGTCTACATTCGAGAGTCGGTTCTCGGTTTGGACTCGGCTTTGATTAATCGTGGACTCAGTTGAGTGCTAAGATCGTTTTTAGTCGTCTCAACGCGCATCAAATAACTAAAGCTAACTATAGCATAGTCAACCCTAGGTCGAATTTTCTCAAGGACACAGTGTGCTCAATTATGATTCGATGTGAAGTGAAATGATGTAAAATCTGAGGTGTAGAGTATTGACTCATCTCGGCACTGGCCGAGTTGCTCTCGGTAGAAACAGAGCTGATATGGTCTCGGTAGAGACTTATCCGACTTGGTTTCGGCTAAGTGCAGAACTGACGCTACAGAGATGGACTATCTCTGTCTCGGACTCAGAAAGCAGTAAACATGGGGTTTAATTGCTGAAATGAGTAAAAGTAAATGAATGCAGAGAATAAATGCAGATGCAAGGATGCTACTGATGCGATATGACTACTGTTATTTTTATGATGGAATTGTGTTCATGTTTAATTCCATTAATTCAAGTCCAATCCAAGTTCCTTACTCCAGTTCTCAATCCAGGTCAGCCTTAGGAATTGTTATGGCAATCGCCATAGGTTCGTCCATTACCATACTGAGGAATTACACAATCGCTACCTCATCAGTTGGTAGGGATTAAGTTCAGAGCTGATTTTAGGTTCTCTATTAACGTTCGTTAAATGATTACCTAGTGAATTAGCTAAACCAGTTCCAATCGGCTTAGCTTAACTTTTTTTCATGTTCAATTGCAATCGCAGATCAAATCATGAATTAAAGAAGAGGAGAGAAACAGAGGTAAGAAATGCAGAACAAAATTGATTAACAAAAAATAGAATACAAACGTAGTGGTCTGAATTCAGATGGATCCATCTTCCACGATGATCACCATGGTTGATGGTGGTGGTTCACCTCCAATAGCTTGAACGTTGAGGATCAGCTCCACCAAAGTGCATTGGAATCCCAAGCGGTCACCTCTGACAGACTTCGGCTTCTCAGTCTGAAGCCTGTACTTCCTCGATCGAGAGAAATACCACTATAGCACCGTGCACCAATGCAAATGGGGAAAGCAAGAGCAAGATAATGGATATAATGAAAATGCGTAGAGAATGAATTCAAAGACCCCTAAATTGTACACGACTATTCCTATTTATACATGAACGTGCGAACCACAATGCCTAATAAAATTACAAAAGTGGATTTCCTAATCTACCCTTGTGATGCACGCTAAAAAAAGAACTTGGTTACTCTAGGAGTGAAGTGGCATCTATACAGGTGCTGAGGTGGCCTCTGTGTTGGATGGCTGACGTGGAAGATGGAACTGGGCCATTCCTTATTGGGCTACTCCCTTACTGGGCCATTTGGTTGTGTGGCTCGGCCCGGCCGAGATGAACTCGGCCTGGGTCTTCTTGTGTTGGACCTGAGATGGCTGGACCTACACGAAGAGGAAAATCAGCTAAAATCTTTGAATTGGCACTATTTTATATTTTCTCTATTTTCAGGTTCCTAACATGAATTCCAGCTAATATTCATTCCTTAAGCACAAGGCAATCTTGCAATGCTCTTCTTAGGTCCATAAAAGATGTACAGTTTACAACTCAACAGACCCCCCCACACTTACCCTTTTGCACTCTTGGGCAAAATGAAATGAAAGCCAACAAGGGAGGCTTTTTAAAAATAGAAAAGAAATTTTCAAATTGGCTCCGTTAAGCTCAACCAAGACAGAGTCAACACTCATTCACCCTGGGATTGAGATACTCAAGCAATCTGGAAATTACTTCTTTAGTGTTTAAGGCAAATTCATGACCTGCAATCAAGAGAAGGTAACCAACAGTGATAGAGCCCTCACTTTAGCAGTTATTCTCTCTACTTTCAAGTGTTTGGGTTTGTATTTACACTCAACATTACATGAAATTGGTATTACCATACTTTGACAAAGCTCTCCTCATACATCTGCAAAAACACAAACAGTTATGATCACTAGAACTTCTTTTTGGCTTGTAGCGAGGCTAGGGACACAAGTAGGATAAAATGTAAAGATTGGTTTTAGGACCCGTGGGGAAAAGAGGAGCAATGGGGAGTAAGTTTCATCAGCAACGAGGATGCCCTAGGATGATGTGGTCTCTTTCTATGTTCAATTGCTCTTTTCTTCCCTTTCTTTGTATCTTTTCCATTTCCTTACTTTTCTGATCAATTATGTAGCTTTGCTTTTTTTTCTTTTTGTCTGATTTAGCTTAGACTTTCCAGCTGCAATTTTTTCATTTTCTTTTTCTTTCTTTCACTTGCTTCTCTTTTTTTTTCTTGTAATTTTGAGCCTTCAGAGAATTCCACTCAGATTCTGCTTCCTGGAGTTCCCCCACACTTGATTATGACTTACTCCCAAAACAATTCCAAGGCTCCCCTGCTCCCTGAGGGTGAGGGTTGGATCATGGTTTTTCCGGCCTTGGCTTGAAATGAGGTGTCAGAACAAATGGTTAATCAGGCTCAATGGGGGCGCACAAGGGGCAGAGTATTTTTTGGTAGGCTTTATTTGGCTCGGGACTCATCAGAAACATGGCCTAGATCATGTCATTCCTACATGTGAAAACAGTTGTATCTAGAGAGTCCACGCAAAAGGTAGAATACACAGTTGATCATGAATGCAAAAATCACTCAAAAGGAAAGGGATGGCAAGACATGAGCCATCAATATGTACAACGGCTCAAATTCTCACACAGGTTATTTGCTCTATCACCGAAGATTTTTCCCCTCAATTTTCAGTCAATCACTACGTAGAAACACAAAAGTTTCGCTCCCTTCAAGCTAGAAAAATCTCTTTTCAAGGTTGCAGAATTACTTCTTACTATCTTCTCAAACTTCCAGAAGTCAATTCAAAAATCTTCTCAATGCTCATTTTCTTTTCGACCATCCAATTCTGGAATTCTGCTAGAAGACAAAAAGATAGTAAAGATCAAGTATGGCTGAAGTCACTCCAGATTCGACCGGGACGGCATAGGACCGGGATGAATTCGGCTCAGTAGTTTTTATTGGAACAAACTGGAAAAGAAGGAAAAATGACTCAAGAGACAAGACATTAACTTCAAACAGACTAAGGAAACAAAACATAAATGCAAACAAAGCAAAATAAATAAAATTGAGCCAGAATGAAAGGTGTGGATAATATTAGAGCGACAGAATTCAGTCTGCAACTTCAGATGGCCAGCGGTGTCCCCGACCCCCCACACACACACTTGAATCTTGCATTGTCCTCAATGGAATTCACATGGAAGTCTTTCCTTAGGATCTTCTGGTCATGGAATTTCTTGACTTTTTGCTTGTATATCCTGGAGTTTTCATATGCTTCTAAGCGGAGTTCGTCAAGTTCTTGTAGTTGAAATTTTCTCTGCTCTCTCGCTTGGTCATAGGCCAAATTGCACTGCTTGATAGTCCAGTAAGCTTTGTGCTCTAGTTCCACAGGGAGATGACAGCTCTTACCGAAGACAATCCAGTAGGGAGACATCCCTAACGGCATTCGGTATGCGGTTCTGTGTGCCCAAAGAGCGTTCTCAAGGAGTTGGCTCCAATCCTTCCTGCTGGGATTGGTCATCTTTTGTAGCACTTTATTGATTTCCCTGTTGAAAACTTTTGCTTGGCCATTTGTTTGGGGTTGTATGCTGTAGCAATTCTGTGTGCTACCCCATATTTCTGAAGAAGAGAGGCCATGGCTCTATTGCAGAAGTGACTGCCTTGGTCACTTATGAGCGCCTTCGATAGACCAATCCTACAGAAAATATTGGACTTCAGAAAGTCCACAACTACCTTTGCATCATTGGTCCTGGTGGCGATGGCCTCTACCCATCTTGATATATAGTCTACAACAAGCAAAATGTATGAATAACCATTGGAGACTGGGAATGGCCCCATGAAATTGATACCCCACACATCAAAAACTTCACAGAACAGGATGGGTTGCAGGGGCATTTCATGCCTTCGGTTCATGGCCGTCCCTACTTTTTGGCATCTTTCATAAATGGAGACGAAATGATGAGCGTCTCTAAAAATAGTAGGCCAGTATAGGCCACAGTCTAGCACTTTCCTAGCAGTCCGAGTTAATCCATACTGGCCGCCTCCAGGTGTTGAGTGGCAGAACTAGAAGACCGAATTGATCTTGGCATCAAGAATGCACCTACAGATAACTTTGTCACTACATAATCTTCAAAGGTAGCAATCATCCCATATGTAATATTTGGCATCACTTTGGAGTTTTTCCTTGTATAGCCGGGATGCCTTAGGTAGGAATTGAGATGTTGCCACATAGTTACAAATGTCGGTAAACCATGGTGTAGACGCCTTGATATGCAGAAGCTGCTCGTCTGGGAATTCATCTCGGATGGGCATCGGTTCGCTTTCTCTTTTAATCCTACTGAAGTGATCTGCTATAGAATTCTCAGCGCCCTTCTTGTGTCTGATTTCTATGTCGAATTCTTAGAGAAAAAGCATCCACCGAAACAGTCTTGGTTTGGCATCTGACTTCTTCAACAAGTATCTTAACGCGGCATGGTCAGAGAACACAATTATTTTTGAACCGAGGAGGTATGAGTGGAATTTATCCAAGGCAAATACAATTGCCAAGAGTTCCTTCTCTTTTGTTGTGTAGTTTTGCTGGGCCAAATCCATGGTTCTGGATGCATAAGCAATCACGTGCACTGGTTGGCCAACTCTAGCTCTTTGGTCGAGGACAGCTCCTAATGCCGAATTGGATGCATTGCACATCAGTTCAAATGGCAGGTCCTAGTTTGGCGCTTGCAGGATAGGGGCAGATGTGAGTCGGTTCTTTAGCTTTTGAAATGCTTCAATACAGGGCTGGTTGAAATTAAATTCCACATCCTTCTACAGCAGCTTGGATAGTGGCAAGGTAAGCTTGCTGAAGTTCTTAATGAATCATCTATAGAAACCTGCATGTCCAAGAAAAGAGCAAACTTCCCGCATAGAAGTGGGGTTAGGAAGGGAGGTGATGATGTCAATCTTTGATTTATCCATCTCAATGCCTCTGTTGGAGACCAAGTGTCCCAACACGATTCCCTCAGTCACCATGAAATGGCACTTTCAAAATTCAGCACAAGATTAGTGTCAACACATCTCTTCAACACCTTGGATAGGTTGCTCAAACATGCTTCAAATGAATCTGCGTACAGCGTGAAGTCATCCATGAACACCTCCATGCAGTCCTGTAGAAAATCCGAGAATATACTTGTCATGCAACGTTGAAATGTGCTCGGAGCATTGCACAGGACAAATGGCATGCATGTATACACAAAGGTGCCAAATGGGTAGGTGAAGGTTGTTTTATGCTGGTCTTCAGGTGCAATATGTATTTGCATGTAGCCTGAGAAGCCATCTAGAAAACAGTAATGGGATTTCCCTACAAGTTTTTCCAGGACTAGATAAATAAAAGGCAAAGGAAAGTGATCCTTGCGAGTTGCCTGGTTTAATCTTCTGTAATCAATGCAGACTCACAAACTATTCTGAACCCTTGTTGGCACCAACTCATCGTGTTGATTTTTTGTGACAGTCATCCCGGATTTCTTCGGCACTACTTGCACAGGGTTACCTATTGACTATCCGAGATGGGATAGATGATCCCTACAGCAAGGAGTTTGGTGACTTCCTTTTTAACCACAACCAGGAGTGTCAAATTCAGTCTTCTTTACTGTTGCCTTATGGGCTTGATTTCCTCCTCCATCAAGATTCTATGCGTGCAGATGGAGAGGTTTATGCCAGGAAGGTCTGATAGCTTCCACCCTATTGCCCTCTTATGTTGCCTTAGGACTTCCAGCAACTTGTCTTCTTGCTCCTAGTGGAGATTGTTGGCGCTGATAATTGGAAGTTGTTGTTCCTTGTCCAAGTAGCCATACTTTAGGTGACTCGACAATGGTTTCAGTTCCATGGGTGGTGGTGGGGATGGAGAATTTTCAGTTAATGGGTTCGGGTCCGGTTGGCCGACTTGATTTCGACTTGACACCAAGTGTGCTGACATGATTTCGGCCTTTGGCTACTTCGACCGACTCGACTCAGTAGCTTCGATTCTTGTCGGATTGGAGTCAGTGTTGACTTCTTGTGTAGCTTCGAAGTCGGGTCCGGATGGAACATTGATTTCCACTCCAGCTTGTGTTTGGTTTTCATTGGCCGAGACGATCTCGGCAAGCGTGTCGACCTTGCTGTCTGACTTTTCGGCCTAGTTGACTTTTATCTCTTCCTTGACTCGGCCTTCTTTGGTTGACTTGATCTCGGCTGTAAAAATGGTCACCAATTGTGCAATGGGAGACTCTTCAGTTTCGGCGACTTTGACTTCTGTATTGGTTGTACTCTCTGGGTTTTCAAGATTGCAGACCTGGTTAATCACATTAGATAATTCAACTTCAAAATCCAAGTCGACAATATCGCTATGGTTGTCCTTAGAGTTGGGAAGGTCTTGTACTTCCACATAGTCGGCCTCTTCATCTGCAGACCCTAGGCAGCTGATCCTATCAATGCTCCCAACAAACTTCTCAATGTCTTCACTGCTGCTATTTTGTTGAAAGTATTCTTCAACTATTTCATCAAGTAAATCAATGCCAAAGAGAGAGTGGTCTTCGGTTGGGTGCTTCATCACTTCGAAAATGTTAAATTGCACCAAGGTGTCACCGAATTCCATCGAGAGCATCCCAGCATGCACATCAATCTTTGTTTTAGCTGTCATCAAGAATGGTCTTCCCAGAATTAAGGTGGATTCCTTCCCAGATGTCCCGTCCTTCATGTCTAGCACATAAAAATCAGCTGGAAATATTAGTTTGTTGACTTGGACAAGAAAATCTTCGAGAACTGCCAGGGGTTGGATGATGCTCCTGTTTGCAAGCTGAATGGTCATCCCTGTGGGTTCAAGATCACCAAAATTCAGGGACCTGTAGATTGATGTGACCATGACATTGATTGAAGCTCCCATGTCCAGCATAGCGTCAGCAAAGGTGTAGTCGCCGATGGTGCATGGGACAGAAAAGATTTCGGGATCTCTGCAATTCCTTGGTAGTGCTCGTGTAGCACCTGCAGTGAGTTCTTCATTTCTTGTAAGGGCTAACACCACACCTCCAATTTCCCTACTCCCCTTCATCTTTCTCCTTTTATGTACGCACAATTCCTTGAGGAATTTTGCATACTTAGGGACCTGTTTAATAGCATCGAGGAGTGGAATATTGATTTCCACCTTCCAGAACATCTTCAACAGTTCTTCATCTGACTCTGGCTTCCTTGCCAAGATGGTCCGAGATGCAAATGGCACTGGGACAGTTTTCTCTGGCTGAGACTGCGAGTCGGCATTTGGCTCAGAGTCGGCTTCAACTAATCTTGGCAACTACTGCAATGTAGGTTGAGGCAGTTCTTTTCCACTTCTAAGAGTGACTACACTGGCATTTCCTCTTGGATTTGGAATGGTTTGAGAGGGAAGGTTGCCGAATCCAGCCGACTGTAATTGGCTCACAGTGTTGGCTAACTATCCAATCTACGTTTTGAGGTCTTGGATGGTGGCGGTCACGTTCTGCTGGAATTGCATATTGTTGGAGCTCACAGATTGCTAGAACTCTAGGTTGCTAGTTGCAAGCTGCTTCATCAAGTCTTCTAGAGATGGAGAGTTGCCTTGAGTAGGCACTCTCTACTGCTGCTGTTGTTGTTGGAAAGGTGGTGCCTGATATTATAGAGTCAGCTGTTGATAACCTGCTTGTCTCTAATATGTATTCGGTGTGGACCCGAATTGTTGAGCTACGTATGACCCCTAATTCGGTCCTGGGCGAAATGGCTGTCTTCCATGCTGCTGATTATCAAATGGACGATTCTGATACGTTTATTTCCCATATTGAAATCCACCTATGGCTCCAACATTCTCTAGTTGGTCTGACTCAGTTTCTTGAAGAGTGGGGCACATATTAGTGGGGTGCTCCACGAAAGTACATATGCCACATACTTTTGCTGCCATGGCTGGTTGGTGTTGTCCAACTACGAGTTATCTCACCAATGATGTCAATTTGATCAACTAATTCTCCAGTCTTTGGTTGGAAGCTGCACCGATTTCATTCACCATCTAAGATTGACTCGACCCTCTGATCCCAAACTGTTGTGTATTACTTGCCATATTGGAGATCAGATGCCTTGCTGCTGCTGCCGTTTTATCCATCAAAGCTCCTCCGCTGGTGGCATCAATCATACTTCTCTCCATCATTGAGAGTCCTTCATAGAAATACTGGATCAGCAACTATTCGCTGATTTGATGGTGTGGACAAGTGGCACAGAGTTTGTTAAACCTCTCCCAGTACTCGTGCAGAGTCTCTCCTGTATGTTGCCTTATCCCACATATTTCCTTCCTGATGGACACAATTCTAGATGCCGGAAAGAACTTCTCCAGAAATGTGCGCTTCATATCTCCCAAGTGTTGAAAAGCGCTGGCTGAAGATACAACCAGTCTTTCACTGCTCCATCCAGGGAGAATGGAAACACCTTCATTTTGATGTAGTCCTCTGATATCCCTTGCGGCCTTATTATGGAGCAAACCACATGGAATTCCTTTAAGTGCTTGTGGGGGTCCTCTCTTGCAAGACCATGAAATTTAGGAAACAGGTGTATAAGACCAGACTTTAATTCATATGTTTGAGCTGGCTCCAACTATGGGTATTGGATGCACCACGGTTGATACACCACATCTAGTGTAGCCAATTCCTTCAACGTTCTGTCATTGTTTTCCATCTGTCCTGGCTCTACAAAAATGTTAGAACTAGCAATAGAATTGTCAGCACAAAACCGGTTAGAGTTAATGATAGAATCAAAACTTCCACTATTATTTACTACTAGATTCCTAGCCTTCCTTAATCTACGTAAGGTTTTCTCTATTTTGGGGTCAAAACCATATACGGGGTCAGTGCTACTCCTAGTCATGCATTGTACACATTATGCAGGAAAATTAGAATTGAATCAGTACTCATAGAAATAGTAAACTACAACTATCAATCAATCACCTAGTAAAACTACAAGAATGCAATGTAAAAAAATTAACAGATACTCAGCATGCTTTTTATTTTAAACACGAAATCTAGAAGGCAGATACAGACAAATTCAAAGACTCAACAGACTGGCTTTTAGACACACTCTACAGACTCGGGATTCGACTTCACTTAACTTGGCACACCAAGACACAAAAGAACTTGTGTCCCCGGCAACGCCGCCAATTTGATAAGATCGTTTTTAGTCGTCTCAACGTGCATCAAATAACTAAGGCTAACTATAGCATAGTCAACCCTAGGTCGAATTTTCTCAAGGACATAGTGTGCTCAATTGTGATTCGGTGTGAAATGAAATGATGTAGAATTTAAGGTGTAGAGTATTGACTCGTCTCGGCATTGGCCGAGTTGCTCTAGATAGAAACGGAGCCGATATGGTCTCGGCAGAGACTTATCCAACTTGGTTTCGGCTAAGTGCAGAATTGACGCTATAGAGATGGACTATCTTTGTCTCGGACACGGAAAGCAGTAAGCATGGGGTTTAATTGCTGAAACGAGTAAAAGTAAATGAATGAAGAGAATAAATGTAGATGCAAGGATGCTACTGATGCGATATGACTACTGTTATTTTTATGATGGAACTGTGTTCGTGTTCAATTCCATTAATTCAAGTCCAGTCCAAGTTCCTTACTCCAGTTCTCAGTCCAGGTCAACCTTGGGAATTCTTATGGCAATCACCACAGGTTCGTCCATTACCATACTAAGGAATTACGTAATCGCTACCTCATCAGTTGGGAGGGATTAAGTTTAGAGGTGATTTTAGGTTCTCTATTAACGATCGTTAAATGATTACCTAGTGAATTAGCTATACCAGTTCCAATCGGCTTAGTTTAACTTTGTTCTTGTTCAATTGCAATTGCGGATCAAATCATGAATTAAAGAAGATGAGAGAAATAGAGGTAAGAAATGCAGAACGAAATTGATTAACAAAAAATAGAATACAAACGCAGTGGTCCGAATTCAGATGGATCCATCTTCCACGATGATCGCCATGGTTGATGGTGGTGATTCACCTCCAATAGCTTGAACGTTGAGGATCAACTCCACCAGAGTGCATTGGAATCCCAAGCGGTCACCTCTGATAGACTTCGGCTTCTCAGTCTCAAGCTTGTACTTCCTCGCTCGAGAGAAATACCACTAGAGCACCGTGCACCACTGCAAATGGGGAAAGCGAGAGCGAGATAATGGATATAATGAAAATGCATAGAGAATGAATTTAAAGACCCCTAAATTATACACGACTATTTCTATTTATACATGAACGCGTGAACCACGATGCCTAACAGAATTACAAAACTGGATTTCCTAATCTACCCTTGCGATGTGCGCTAAAAAAAGAACTTGGTTACTCTAGGAGTGACATGGCATCTATGCTGGTGCTGAGGTGGCTTCTGTGTTGGATGGCGAATGTGGAAGATGCAACTGGGCCGCTCCTTATTGAGCTGCTCCCTTATTAGGCCATTTGGTTGTATGGCTTGGCCTGGGTCTTCCTGTGTTGGACCTGAGATGGCTGGACCTATACGAAGAGGAAAATCAGCTAAAATCTTTGAATTGGCACAGTTTTGTATTTTCTCTATTTTTAGGTTCCTAATATGAATTCCAGCTAATATTCCTTCCTTAAGCACAAGGCAATCTTGCAATGCTCTTCTTAGGTCCATAAAAGATGTATAGTTTGCAGCTCATCATTGAGGCTTGGCCAGCTGTGGTAACTTTCTACCGTTTCATAGTCGCGCCATGTCGACTCCTCCTCCTTTCGGATTCGGAATCATTTGGGAGGGGATCGTTCTGGAATTGGTCGACTGCATTTAGCTCACCATGTTGGCTAGTTGTCCCACCTGCATTTTTAAATCATGTATAGTCGTAGTTATATTTTGTTGAAATTGTAAATTACATTTTGACATTTGTTTCACTAAGTCTTCTATCAAGGAAGAATTTTGTTGGGGTGGCAAAAGTTGTTGCGGTTGTTGGCGGAGTGCGGGTGCTTGGTATCTTGATCCATGCTGTTGATAATTGGTTTGACTCGGAACTGGCATTCCCTAGATGGTCCAAATTGTGGTGCTACCTGTTGTCCTTGATTTAAATTCGGCTAGTACGGTTACCTTTGAAATTGCTAATTATCAAATTGCCGACTCAGATATAGTAGTCTTCTGAATTGGTGCCCGCCTCCTAGTGCTCCAATGGATTCTATCTTCTTTGACTCATCCTCTTGTAAAGTGGGGCACATGTCGGTAGGGTGCTCCATTAAAGTACATATTCCACACACATTGTGCGACTTGTTGATGTTGTTTGATAGCAAGTTGCCTCAAGAAGGACGTAAGCTTTGTTACTCCAACCTTAAGTTATTGAAGGTGCTAACCTCGCCTGTAGCCCTTAAGGTGCCAGCTCCTCCTCGTACCCTGAACTGTTGCCTGTTACCCGCCATGTTTGAGAACAGGTGTCGTGCTATTGCTGGGGCTTTATCCATTAAGGCTCCCCCACTCGCTGCATCAATCATGCTTTGTTCCATCATCAGCAATCGTTCATAGAAATACTGTAACAACAACTATTCGTAGATTTGGTGGTGCGGACATGTGGTGCACAACTTATTGAATCTTTCCCAATACTCAAGTAACGTTTCCCCTAAATGTTGCCGAATTCCACAGATCTCCTTCCGAATGGTTGCTGTCCTAGACGCCGGGAAGAACTTTTCAAGGAACATTCTCTTCATCTCCCCCTATGTAGTAAACATCACCAAATACAGATATACAACCAGTCTTTTGTCGCTCCATCAAGAGAGAACGAGAATGCCTTCATCTTTATGTAATCCTCCGAGATCCCTTGCAGTCTCATCGTGGAGCAGACCACGTGGAATTCTTTCAAGTGCTTATGCGGGTCTTCACTGATAAGTCATATTTTATACACCTCACAAAGGCTTAAGATGGGTATTATTAAGACTATTTAGTGATTAAGAGTCCTATCTTAGTTAAGATTCGAACTATTGGCCTAGAAATAGGAAAAATATAAATCTGTGCTAAAATAAGGGTTTTTGACTAATAAAAGATTGGACTTGTTTTGTAGGCCTGAAAGCCGAGAGCATCTCAGCCCAAAAGGAGCATCTTGGCCCAAAGGAGCATCTCGGCCCAGTAGAAGCCGAGAACATCTCGGCCCAAGTCGACTTCAGTGGCCAAAATCACTCCGGCAAGAATGCAGCTATAATTATGCTAAAATTAAGGAATCTATAATGCAGATTTGATTATCCTAGAATTAAGGAATCTGTAATGCATATATGATTATGCTAGAATTAAGGAATCTATAATCTCCTAGGATTGAGAAATCTATAATCAGTAATTCAAATTTGTAATCTGTTAGGATCAGGAAAATATGTAATTCAGGTAACTAAGCAAGAAGTCTATTGGGATCAAGGAATCAACGTTCTATAGGATTAGATCTAGATTTAGCCAGCTTGTGTATAAATAAAGCACGCCAGGCCACGTCTTTGGTGTGGAAAAAAAACAATGGAATTCTGGACCTAGCGCCGTCAGCAACTGCAGACATTCCAAGCTAGCACGGTAGTACACAAAGCTTTAGTAAGGTATCTCTCTCGATCGAGGAGGTACATGACCAGGATTTGGGAAGCTGGAAGTTGTCGGAGGAGATCGCTCGGTATAGCCGACATACTCTGGTGGACGAAAACCTCAACTCTTGGCCATCACTAGTGCACCACTGTCGTCCTTCCATTGGCGATCGTCGTGGAAGGAGGACTCTCTAGAGAACGCTAAATTCCCACCTTTGTATTCAATTCTATTTTCAATATTATAACTGGTTTGCAATTCTATCTCTTGATTATAATTCTTGCGCTTTAATCTACTTTTAACTTTGCTGCGATTGCACATTGTTAGAGGTAGATCACATTAGATTAGGGTCGATTGGAACTAGTTTAATAATCTGATTAGGTAGAGAACCTAAAATCAAGCAAGTACATACTCCTGCCAACTAATGAGGTAGCAATTATGTAAATCCTCGATATGGCAATGGATAAACGTTCGGAAATTGTCATAAGAATCTAAGGTTGATTTGGAGTATAATTCTAAGTAAGAATGACAACTTATTGTGTGTTGATTTCCGAATTGGTATAGTAATTAGTATAGATTAGTTTAGCGTAGTTTAGTTTACTTTTAGTACTTAGTCTATTTTTCTGCATTTAAACACAACCCCCCTATTTACTGCTTTTCTAGAGTTCGAAACCGAGTCAATCCGACTCTGTCGCGTCCATCCAAAGTCGAGTCAGTTCGACAGTGTTGCGTCCAAGTCTACGCTTAGCCGAGATCGTGTCGGATTTGTCTCTACCAAGACCAAATTGGATCAATCTTTTCCGAGAGCGAGTCAGCATTTTACGCTTGACGTTCTGCATAAAACTTTGATTTCTACACTTAGTCACAATTTAACAAACTGTCCTTGAGAGAATCGACCTAGGATTAGCTATGCTATAATTAGCTTTAGTATTTATTTGAGGCGTGTAAGACGACTAAAAACCCACTTATCATTCACCTGCAAGACCGTGAAACTTGGGCAACAAGTGTATGAGTCTGGACTTGAGCTCGTATGTTTGGGCCGATTCCAGCTGTGGATACTGTATGCACCATGGCTGGTACAATACGTCCAGCGTCGCCAGCTCCTTCAGCATCCTATTGTTATTGTTTTCCATTCACAACCTACAATACCAAAATATATGCAGCTACCGACTATAGGTTTACAGAGAAAATTTCATGCGAAGTTTTGCCTAAATGACTAACATGACAGACATGCAAGAAGACACATACATGCAAAATATCAGAAAAATGACAAAAGGAAAAACGTAAGATTTCATGCAAAATTATGCAACAATTGTCTAAAATACAAAAGACTTATTATAGAAAATTATTTACATAATATAGTCAATGAAAATTATACAAAACTTAAAAATCACGAAACACATTTATAGTAGAAGAAGAACTTAGAAATGTCGGCTACATAGGATGTGACAGACTCGGACTTGGCTAACATGCAAAATAGACTCAGCCTAAACTGACCTTACACTAGTAGATCCTAGCACGTGCAAAATCTAGTCCAAACAGTCCTAGCACATGTAGCAATTATTATAATGAAAATAGAAAATCATAATACTTGCATGGATACAGACCCAAACATAGCAACAACACGGACCTAGCATGCATAAAAACAACAATTTGACTCAATCACAAACAAAATACGAACTCATAGTCGACAAATAGAATCGACAATTATTAAAACAACTGACTCAACACAAAATAACAAAGACAAACTCAAATAGTAATAAAAGAAAAACTACCAACACTATAGAATCAAAACAGATAAAGTAGTTATTACAAAGATGGATTTGGTAATAGCAACTGAACTTCAGCAAAAACCTTATCATGCAAAAAGAAAGAAAACAGATTTTTCAACAAGAAAAACTTACAGTAAAAACATAATCAATTAACCAAGAATAATAAGACAAATTTGGTATACCTAAGACAATCATCCTACTAACTCAGGTTCGACTCTCTATCAGACTCGACACACTTTGGAACACATAATGTGTGCCCTTGGCAACGACACCAATTTGATAGGCGTTGAGTTGGTCATCACTTCTCCTATCAAAATACTAGATTTTTCTAAGCTAAAGTAGGACAAGGTCAACCTAGGTCATTCTTCTCCAAGACACTTTTGTTCCTATATTTCTAAGGTACAAGGCTGGTAAGGATTATGGAACTAGTTATGTAGGATGCCGATTCTAACAAGAAAGGTAAAAAGGGGTTTTCACAGAAAAGATAAAGTTTAAAAGAAATGTAAAGATCTAACTAAGAATGTAAAGATTAAAGGCTAAGATTACTTAAGATTATTAAGATGACTAGGACATATTTATCTGTTCACTATCCTGTGTTATCAACTGCTGATTTTAATCCTGATTCTTATTATGCCACTGATTTCTCATCAATCCACTACCTACAACAATCATCGAACATTTGTCCCATGCTAACTAAGGACTTAAACAATTGTTGCCTCGAGTTTGCTAGGGAATACGCGCTTGATTGATGTAGATTATCTAGAATTTATCTATTTTGTTGTTAGAATGGTTCTGATCGGCCCCTAGACTAACATGCTCTAATTCTTACTAAACACAATCGTGACTATGAAAGAAAAAAATTATGCTATAGAAATCAAACATAGTAACAACAACATTACAACAAATTTATTGGCTAACCTAGAGGTGATACAGGGAAAAGCAAAGTCCTTGATAGTGTATGGATCAATTTCCCGCAATAATCGCCACAGTAGTTATAGTGCTCCACCTTCGATGGCCAGGTATTGAGAGGTTGAATCACTAAGTAGTGTGCCCTGACAGTCCCCTCTTAGCAACCAGCCGCTACCCAAAGACAGGTCCTGCACCCACTTGATCGACTAGGTACCGTGGAGCAAAGAGGAAGGAACGTGATTTTAGGTTTTAGGAATGGAGTGTGTACATGATAGGCTAAGTGTGTATGTGTCCCTTACTTTTCTTGCTAACCAATGAACGTTAACATATATCCCTACTTATACATGTATTCCTAACTAACTCTATAACCATTTTAACTAAAATAACGGAATTAACAACTTGACCTAACAAAATTACCAAAAATAACAATCCTAACTACTTTTCTAATTCCCCCATGCTTTAATTACATTTGCACGTGCTTGACTCTTGCTTTTGGTGGAGTAGGCCTTTTGGAGCCAGAATGGATCCGATTTTGGATAGGAGTTGGTTCTGTTTTGAGGTCGGCCACGAAGTTGGTCCTACGGAGTCGGCTCTGTCTGGCTAAGACACTCCTCGTTGACTTTGATTTTGTCTGTCTCCTCTTTTGACCTGCAAAACAAAACTTCATATTTCTGTCAGCTAAAATCAGTGAATTAACCTAGATTTTTACTTTCCTTAGTTTATCCTTGGGAATCTAAATCGTAGCTAATACATGATTCTTAACCACAATTTATATTCTATTTCACCTATCTTAAAGACCTACTAAGGGGTATAAATTGTGTACTATCACTTTGCAACCGATGCAATGATCCTAGTGCCGGTGGGAGAGTCATTGCCACGCACCAAGTTTGTCCAACAGGATAGTAACGAAGAGGAGTTGAGGGCGAACATTGATTTGTTGCAAGAGGGAAGAGAAATGGCGCACATCCATGAATATGAAGCAAAGGCCAAAGTAGCCAAAAGCTATTGTTCCATAGTGTTCCCTCGATCTATACGAAAGGACGACTTGGTCCTAAGACAGATCCTTAAGGAGGATGCCATGAATAAGCTCAATCCTAATTGGGAAGGACCATTCAGAGTGCGAGAGGAAGTAAGATAGGGAGCATTCAAATTGGAATATCTAGATGGAAGATTGGTGCCTTGTACTTGGAGTACAACTACCTTAAGAAAATAATATAGTTGAATTGTAATTTATCAAATGTTATTGAATGCTCACTTATTGCAAATGAGAATGTATGTCATGTTAACGTCACTAAGACTTGTGAGAGGCAATCAGTCAGTGGCTGCCCGAGGCACTAAGACCCATAAGAAGTAGTTCGTTAGTGACTTCTTGGGGCATTAAAACCCATGAGAAGCAGTCCGTCAATGACTGCTCGGGATACTAAGACCCATGAGAGATAGTTCGCCAATGACTATTTGGGGCACTAAGACCTATAAGAGACAGTCATCCAATGACTGCCTGGGGCACTAAGACCCGTGAGAGGCAGTCCGCTAATGACTACCCGGGGCACTAAGACCTATGAGAGACAGTTGGCCAGTGACTGCCCAAGGAACTAAAGACCCGCAAAAGGCTGTCAACCTTGAGGGACTAAGGCAAATAAGAGGCAATCAGCTAGTGAGTGTCCAAGCCACTAAGGCAGTCAGTCTTGATAAGCACTAAGACCCATGAGTGGTAGTCCGTCAATGACTAATCGGGGCACTAAAGATCCACGAGAGGCTGTCGACCCAATGAGACTAAGGCAAATAAGAGGCAATCGGTCAGTGAGTACCCAGGTCCATCGTTGATACTTAATACCTAAGGGCGATAGACGATTAAAAATCCTAACAAGTATTAACCATAAAACATTCACTCAAGTAAGCGATAAAAGCAATGCAGAGTAGTTGACATAAAGCAATGGACAAATAAAAATGTGCTTCAATTACATTGAAGTTAAATAGAGTATATAAAAAAAGAAAGACACATGCGCAATACAGCTCCAGGTCAAATCCATATAAAAGTTAACAACTAAGAGGCCATCAACCACTTCTTTGAAGGGGCCAGCTTTAGAAACATCTACTAAAAGATGTAAAAGGACGACCTGCTTCAGGGCACGAGCAAAGCCAAGTTCGAACTAATCGACTATAGCCAGGCCTTGCTCAACCAAAGCAACATCTTTTTCCTTGGTTAGTGCTTCCACCTTTGACTTCTCCACCCCTAGTCGAACTACCTCGGTTTCCAAGAATCGTAACTCCTTCTTGGTGGTAGCTAGCTCCTCAACCTTAGCCTCAAGTATTCGCTTGCTAGTCTCAAGTTGCTGCTTCTCAACTTCTAGGGTCGCCCATTTATCCTTTAACTATTGGAGCTTGGTATTCAAGAGGTTTTCAACACGTTCTAATTCTTGTTTGGCCAACAAGTGATCTTTAGCTTGGTATACTACCGATTTGAGTTGATCCTACAAACTTTCGATAGACTCTCGATAGAAGTTTAGTTTATCCTCAACCTCATGAAGTGATGTGGCCAGTTTTAGATTGTCCTCATGAGATTTTTGAATAGCCTTGGTCAATTCCTTATTATGACTTTCCAAATTCTCAAAATTCCTCTCGACTGCTCGGGAAAGCACCAAGGAGTATTTGGTGTAACCTTTAAGTGCTTGGAAAACACCTAATACCCCAAGGGTACCCACCTTCATCAGATTAGAAGGGGCCATGATGAGTGGCGTATTTAGTCGTCTCAACGCGCTTATCAAATAACTAAAGCTAACTATAGTATAGCTAACCCTAGGTCATTCTTCTCAAGGACACAGTGTGCTCAGTTGTGAATTGGTGTAGAGTGAAGTGGAGTAGAATCTGAGATGTAAAGTACCGACTCGTCTCTGCAATGGCCGAGTTGCTCTCAACAGAGATTGAGCAGAGTCGACCTCAACAGAGACGATCCTGCTTAATCTCGGTTGAGTGCAGACAGACGCTACAGAGGTTGATTACCTCTGTCTCAGACTTAAAGGCAGTAAATAAGGGGGGTTGGAGTGCAAGTAAAGCAGAAAGTAAACTAAGACTATGAATGCAGTAAACATATACTACTGTTACCGATTACTATTGTTATTATTATATAACTGTGTTCATGTTCAGTTCCATTAGTTCAAGTCCAGCTCAGGTTCCACACTCCAGTTCTCAATCCATATCAGCCTTTGGTAGTCTTATGACAATCGCCAAACATTCGTCCATTGCCATACCGAGGAATTATGCAATCGCTACCTCATCAGTTGGCAGGGATTAGGTGCAGAGCTGATTTTAGGTTCTCGATTAACTATCGTTAACTGATTACCCTCTTGAATTAGTTAAACCAGTTCCAATCGGCTTAGCTTAACATTGTTCATATTCAAGTGCAATCGCGATTCAAACATGAATTAAAGAAGAGGAAAGAGAAAGGAGATATGAAATGCAGAATGAAATCGATTAACAGAAGCAGAATACAAATACAGTGGTCCTGAATTCAGGTGAATCCATCTTCCACGACGATCGCCATGGTTGATGGTGGTGGTTCACCTCCGTTAGCCTGAGCGTTGAGGATCAGCTCCACCAGAGTGCGTCAGTAGTCTGATCGGTCCCCTCTGGCAGACTTTGGCTTCCCAGTCTCAGACCTGCATTTCCTCAATCGAGAGAAACGCCAATGCAGCACCGTGCACCACCAGGAATGGAAAGATGAGGGCGAGGAGATGGAGTAAATGAGGTGTATCAAGAGTGAATTCAAAGACAGAATGTGTAAAAAGTGCACAGCTCTTCCTATATATACACGAGCTGTGATATGCTAATCCTACCGAATCCTAACAGAATTACATTGTGAAAGATCCTATTCTACCCCTATGCAGATCTTCTAACGTGACATGGCAAATTTCCTAGGAGTGACATGGCATTTGAGCTGACGCTGAGATGGCCTCCGAGCTGGATAGCTGATGTGGTCAATACAATTGGGCCTCTCTACTGGGCTGCTGGGCTGCAAGGCATGGGTGGCCGAGACGACTCTGGTCCTATTGAGATGGAGTCGATCTGACCAGGATGACTTCATCTCGACTGAGACTCCTTTTGTTGACCCTGGTCAACTCGGCTTGACCTACAGAAGAGGGAGTGACACTTTTATTAGCTAAGAAGTCTAATTTAACACAGATTTGTATTTTCTCTGTATTCAAACCCATAGAATGAATCTTAGCTAACAATCCATTCTTGAGCACATAATAGTCTTGCAAACCTCCTTCTTAGGTGTTTAAAAGATGTATAAATTGTGACTCATCACACCCCCACACTTACCCTTTTTGCACTCCTGGGCAAAATAAAATGAAAATCAACAAGGGGAAATTTTAAAGATAGAAAAGAATTTTTCACTTGGCTTCCTTTAGTTCAACCGAGACAGAGTCGGCACTCATTCACTCTGAGATCGAGATACTCTAACAATCCGGAAATTACTCCTTCCGCGCTCTAGGCAAATTCATGACCTGCGAACAAGAGAAGGTAACCAAGAGTGACAGAGCTCTCTTTTAGGCAAATAACTCCCTCATTTCTCACGTGTCTGGGCTTGTATTTACACTCAACATTCATGGAACTGATATTACCATACTTTGGCAAATCTCTCTTCTTACACCTGCAAAAACACACACCGTTATGATCACTAGGGCTTCTTTTTAGACATGTAGCAAGGCCGGGTCACGGTAGGATAAAACATGAGAAAACTAGCTTCAGGACCCACGAGGAAGAAAGGGGCAATGGGGAGTAAGCTTTATCAGCCTGAGGATAACCCAGGATGCTGTCAATTTCTCCTTCTTGCTGCTACCAGCTCATTTTCTTTTTTCTTTTCTTATTATACAACTTATGCAGCTGTTTTTTCTTTCTTTATTCATTTCAGCTTAGATTTTCAACTGTTGCTTCCTCTTTTTTCTTTTCTTTCTTTCACTTTCGTTGTTATTCTTTTCTTGCATTTTCAAGCTTTAGAGGTGCTGAACAACCTTGTGCTTCCTGGAGTTCCCCACACTTGATCATGACTTACTCCCAAAACAATTCCAAAGCTCTTCTGCTCCTCGAGGGTGAGGTTGATTCATGGTTATTCTGGCCTTGGCTTGTAGTGAGCTGTTTAGGAAGAATGGTTATATTAGGCTCAAAAGGGGTAAACAACAGACACATTTGTTCAGGTAGGCTTTATTTGGCTCAAGGCTTATAAGAAACATGGCCTAGATCATGTCATTCCTGCATGTGAGAACAGTCGTATCCAGAGAGTTAAGGCAAAATGTAGAATATGCAGTTATCATGAATGCAAAAATCACACTAGAAAAAGAAGAGAAATGGCAAGATGTAAGCCATCAATGTTTGCAAGGCTCAAAATCTCACACAGGTTGTATTTGCTCTAACACAGGGGGTTTCCTTCTTAGATTCTCAATCAACTATTGACTAGAGCACAAAAGTTTCATTCCCCTCAAGCTAGAGAAATCTCTTGCCACAGTTGTAGAGTACTTCCTACTGACTTATTCAAACTTTCAGAAGCCAGTTCAAGATTCTTCTCAAAACAATTTTACCTTTGACAATCCACTTGGAAATTCTGATTAGGAGGAAAGATTAAAGGTAAATGACAAAATTGAAACTCTGCCAGGCCGAAGATGTTCCGGATCCGGCCGAGATGGCACAGAACCGGCATGGACTCGGCTTAGGCAGCTTTTATTGAAAAACATGACAGATTTTTTTTTAAAAAAAAATAAAATGAAACGACGCACCTGAAAGAAAACAACAAAGTGATTAAAACTAACAAGACAAAAATTAAAATTAGCAGAGTTCAGGAGAGTGGGAACAGAGTTAAGACACAGCAATTGAGATGACTGTATATTTATCCCCCCCCAGACACTTAAAGTCTGCATTGTCCTCAATGCGAGGCAGGATCATCTGGAGATGCTGGTTCCATCAATGATATTATCTCCATGTCATGAGTGATAGGCGCTGGACCTTCATGGAATGGCTTAATCTGATGCCCATTGACCTGGAAGGTGTTGTTGCTGTGTTCATCTTTTAGCTGTACTGCACCATGGGGAAACACATTAGTGATAACAAAAGGCCCATCCCATCTATAACGTAGTTTACCTACAATGAGCTTAAGGCGTGAGTTAAACAAGAGGACTTTCTGGCCAACTCGGAATTCTTTTCTCAGGATCTGCTGATCATGGAATCGCTTGATTTTCTGCTTGTAGATCCTAGAATTTTCATATGCTTCCAGGCGGAGTTCATCTAACTCTTGCAGCTGAAATTTTCTCTGTTGTCCTGCTTGGTCATAGGCCAGATTGCACTACTTAACAGCCCAGTATGCTTTGTGTTCTAGCTCCACAGGACGGTGACAGGCTTTACCAAAAACAATCCTATAGGGAGACATCCCTAAAGGTGTCCGGTATGCAGTTCTATGTGCCCAGAGAGCATCCTCAAGGAGGCGGCTCCAGTCCTTCCTGCTGGGATTGGTCATCTTTTGCAATGTTTTCTTGATTTCCCTGTTGAACACTTCTGCTTGGCCATTTGTTTGGGGTGGTAGGCAGTAGCAGATGCATGTGCTACTCCATATTTTTGAAGAAGGGGAAGCCATAGCTCTGTTACAGAAGTGACTGCCTTGGTCACTTATGAGTGCTTTTGGCACGCCGAACCTGCAGAAAATATTGGACTTCAGAAAGTCATAACCACTCTTGCATCATTTGTTCGATGGCAATGGCTTCTACCCATCTTGATACATAATCCACGGCCAACAGAATGTATGAGTAGCCATTGAGACTGGGAACGGCCCCATGAAGTCTATTCCCCAAACATCAAAGATTTCACAGAATTGGATGGGTTCTTTGGGCATTTCATGCCTTCTGCTCATGGCCACTCTGCTTTTGGCAATTCTCGCAGTGGAGACAATTCATGCGCGTCCCCTCAAGATAGTTGGCCAGTAAAGGCCATAGTCTAGTACTTTCCTAGCAGTCCAATTTGATCCATAGTGACCGCCTCCAGGTGCCGAGTGGCAGAACTGGAGAACCGAATTGAACTCGGCTTCGAGGAATGCACTGCGATGACCTTGTCACTTTGCACAGTCTCCAAAGGTAGGGATCATCCCAAATGTAGTATTTGGCATCACTTCCGGAGTTTATCTTTGTATGCCCGAGATGCCTCCGTGGAAACCGAGATGCTGCAACAAAATTACCAATGTCAGCAAACCATGGTGGAGACGTTTTTATATGTAGCAATTGCTCATCGGGAACTCGTCTCGGATGGGCATCAGTTCGCTTTCTTTCTCAATTCTGCTCAGATGATCTGCTACAGAATTCTCAGCACCTTTCTTATCTCTGATTTCCAGGTTGAATTCTTGAAGAAGAAGCATCCACCTAATCAGTCTTGGCTTAGCATCAGGCTTCTTCAGCAAGTACCTCAAGGCAGCATGGTCAGAGAACACAATTATCTTGGAACCGAGAAGGTAGGAACGAAATTTGTCCACGGCGAAAACTATTGCCAAGAGCTCCTTCTTAGTTGTTGTGTAGTTTTGCTGGGCCGGATCCGTAGTTCTGGATGCATAGGCCACCACGTGTATTGGTTGGCCGGCTCGAGCTCTTTGGCTGAGAACGGCTCCCAATGCCGAGTTGGATGCATCACACATCAATTCAAAGGGGAGGTCCCACTCTGGTGCTTGCAGAATAGGGGCGGATGTGAGTCTTCTCTTCAACTCCTGAAATGCTTCCATACAAGGCCGGTCAAAGTTGAATTCCACATCCTTCTGTAGCAGCTTGGACAGAGGCAAGGCAAGTTTACTGAAATTTTTGATGAATCTCCTGTAAAAGCCTGCGTGTCCTAGGAATGAGCGAACCTCCCGCACATAAGCGGGGTTTGGAAGGGAAGTAATGATGTCTATCTTTGCTTTGTCTACCTCGATGCCTCTGTTGGAGACCAGGTGTCCCAAAACTATTCCTTCAGTCACCATGAAGTGACATTTTTCAAAATTGAGCACGAGATTTGTGTCAATGCATCTCCTCAACACTCTTGATAGATTACTCAGGCATGCTTCAAATGAGTTAGCATACACCGTGAAATCATCCATGAATACCTCCATGCAGTCCTGCAGCAAGTCCGAGAAGATGCTCAGCATGCAACGTTGAAATGTGCTCGGGGCATTGCAAAGGCCAAATGGCATGCGTGTATACGCAAAGGTACCAAATGGGCAGGTGAAGGTTGTCTTATGTTGATCTTCAGGGGCTATATGAATTTACATGTAGCTTGAGAATCCATCCAGAAAGCAATAATGGGATTTCCCTGCTAACTTCTCAAGCATTTGGTCAATGAAAGGCAGAGGAAAGTGGTCCTTACGAGTTGCTTGATTCAATCTTCTGTAGTCAATGCACACTCGCCAGCTGTTCTGAATCCTTGTTGGCACCAGCTCATCCTGTTGATTTTTCATGACAGTCATCCCGGACTTCTTTGGCACCACTTGCATAGGGCTCACCCATTGGCTATCCGAGATGGGGTAGATGATCCCTGCAGCAAGGAGCTTTGTGACTTCTTTTTTAACCACGTCCAGGAGTTTCGGATTCAGTCTTCTTTGCGGTTGCCTTATGGGCTTGATTTCCTCCTCCATTAATATTCTGTGCATGCAAATGGAGGGGTTTATGCCCGGAAGGTCTGATAGCTTCCACCCTATTGCCTTCTTATGTTGCCTGAGAACCTCCAACAACTTGTCCTCTTGTTCTTGGTCGAGAGTGCTAGCAATAATAACCGAAAATTGTTGGTCCTTGTTCAGGTAGGCATATTTCAGGTGACTCGGCAGTGTTTTTAATTCTATGGGTGGTAACGGTGATGGAGATTTGTCAGTTTCTGAGGTTGGATCCGACTGGCCGACTTGATCTTGATCAGGCACCAGGTATGCCGACATGATTTCGGCCTTTGTCTGCTTCGGCCGGTTCGACTTCATGGATTCGGTTATTGTCGGAATGGAGTCGGCATTAGCTTTAAGCGTTCCTTCTGAGTCGGATCCGGATGAACTCTTTATTTTTACTACAGTGTGAGTTAGGTCTTCTGTGGCCGTGATGGTCTCGGCAAGCTTGTCGGCTTTGAGTTCTTTGGCCGAGTTGACTTTGACTTCTTCATTGACTCGGCCTTCTTTGGCCGACTCATTCTTGGCCGTAAAAATTGTCGCTAAGTGTGCAATGGAAGACATTTCAGCTTCAGCGGCTTTGTTTTCTGCATCATTTGAATACTCTGAGTGTTCTGTGCTGCAGACTTGGTCTAACAATTCGGACAGTTCCACTTCAAAGGCCAAGTCGGCAACATCACTATGATTGTCCTCGGAGTTGGGGAGGTCTTGTACTTCTTCATAGTCGGCCTCTTCATCTGTAACTCTTGGGCAGCTGCTTTCATCATCATTCTCAGCAGACTCCTCAATGTTTTCACCACTGCCATTTAGTTGAAGATACTCTTCAACTAGTTCATCAAGTATATCAATGCCAAAGAGAGAGTGGTCTTCGGTTGGGTGCTTCATAGCTTCGGAAAATATTGAATTGCACCAAGGCATCACCAAATTCCATGGAGAGCGTCCCTGCATACACATCAATCTTTGTTTTGGCTGTCATCAAGAAAGGTCTTCCCAGAATTAAGGTGGATTCCTTCCTGGATGTTTCGTCCTCCATGTCTGGCACGTAAAAATCAGCTGGAAATATTAGTTCATTGACTTGGACGAGAACATCCTCGAGAACTCCCAGGGGTTGGACAATACTCCTGTTTGCCAGCTGAATGGTCATCCCTGTGGGTTCCAAGTCACCAAAATTCAGGGACCTGTAGATTGATATGGGCATGACATTAATTGAGGCTCCTAGGTCCAACATGGCATTGGCAAAAGTGCATTTGCTGATGGTGCATGGGACCGAAAAGACTCCAGGGTCTCTGCATTTTTTTGGAAAAGTTAAGGCACTTGTAGTGATTGCGCTATTCTGTGTCAGAGCTGATACCACACCTCCAGTTTCCTTGCTCCCCTTTATTTTCCTCCTTTTATGTATACATAATTCCTTGAGGAACTTTGCATACTTAGGGACCTGTTTAATAGCATCGAGGAGTGGAATATTGATTTCCACCTTGCGGAACATCTTCAACAATTCTTCATCCGACTCTGGCTTCCTTGCCGAAGTGGTACGAGATGGAAATGGCAATGGGACAATTGTCTCTGGCCGAGACTGTAAGTCGGCATTTGACTCGGAGTCGGCTTCTTTTGATCTCGGCACCTGCTCCAATGTAGGTTAAGGTAGTTCTTTTCCACTTCGAAGAGTGACTACACTGGCGTTACCTCTCGGATTTGGAATGGTTTGAGAGGGAAGGTTGCTAGATCCTGCCGACTGTAATTGGCTTACAGTGTTAGCTAGCTGTCCAATCTGCGTTTTGAGGTCCTAGATGGTGGCGGTCATGTTCTGCTGGAACTGTAAATTGCTGGAGCTCACAGATTGTTGGAACTCCAAGTTGCTGGTTGCAAGCTGCTTCATCAGGTCTTCCAGAGATGGAGAGTTGCCTGGAGTAGGCATTCTCTACTGTTGTTGTTGCTGCTGGGAAGGTGGTACTTGGTATTGCAGAGTCGGCTGTT
The DNA here is from genome assembly GCA_025330945.1 of Mucuna pruriens. Taxonomy (NCBI): domain Eukaryota; kingdom Viridiplantae; phylum Streptophyta; class Magnoliopsida; order Fabales; family Fabaceae; genus Mucuna; species Mucuna pruriens. The sequence goes on along the minus strand of JAENHJ010000532.1, from coordinate 1,396,680 downwards.
GATAACCTACCTGCCTCTGGTAGGTGTTCGGCGTGGATCCGAATTGTTGGGTTGCATATGGTCCTTGATTTGGTCCTGGCCGAAATGGCTGTCTTCCCTGTTGCTGGTTATCAAATGGCCGATTCTGATACGGTTGCTTCCCGTACTGAAATCCACCTATGGCTCCAACATTTTCTGGCTGGTCCGACTCGGTTTCTTGGAGGGTGGGGCACATATTAGTGGGGTGCTCCACGGAAGTACATATACCACATACTTTTGCTGTCATGGCTGGTTGGTGTTGCCCAACAGCAAGCTGTCTCACCAATGATGTTAACTCGGTCAGCTGATTCTCCAACCTCTGATTGGAGGCTGCACCGATTTCACTCACCATCCGTGGTTGATTTGGCCCTCTGATCCCAAACTGCTGTGTATTGCTTGCCATATTGGAAATCAGATGCCGTGCTGCTGCTGGTGTTTTGTCCATTAGAGCTCCGCCACTGGCTGCGTCTATCATACTTCTGTCCATCAGCGATAACCCTTCATAAAAATACTGGATCAGCAACTGTTCGCTGATCTGATGATGTGGACAGGTGGCACAGAGTTTGTTGAACCTCTCCTAGTACTCGTGCAGTGTTTCTCCCCGATGCTGCCTTATCCCACATATTTCCTTTCTAATGGACGCAATGCGGGATGCCTAAAAGAACTTCTCCCAGAAGGTACGCTTCATGTCTCCCCCTGTATTGAAAAGTACTGGCTGAAGATACAGCCAATCCTTCGCTGCTCCATCCAGGGAGAATGGAAATGCCTTCATTTTGATGTAGTCTTCCGATATCCCTTGCGGCCTTATTGTAGAACAGACCACATGGAATTCTTTTAAATGCTTGTGGGGGTCTTCTCCTGCAAGACCATGAAACTTAGGCAACAGATGTATAAGACCAGATTTTAACTCATATGTTTGAGCTGGCTTCAGCTGTGGGTATTGATGCACCAAGGTTGATACACCACGCCCGAGTGGCTAATTCCTTCAGCGTCCCTATCGTTATTCTCCATTCGTCCCCGATTCTGCAAAAAAAACGTCAGAACTAGAAACAAAATTGTTAGTGTAAAACTGGTTAGAGTCAGCTACAGGATCTATATTGATACTAGTATTTACTGCAGCGTTCCTAATTTTACGTAATCTACGTAAAGTTAATTCTATTTCTGGGTCAAAAACATACAATGGGTCAGTACTACTCCTAGTCATGCATTGTACATATTATGCAGAAAAATCAGAATTAGAAACAGTATTTGAAATAGTAAATGCAGAATTGGAAACTACAGCTATCAGTTAACTAACCAATGGAACTACAGAATGGCATACGGAAAGAATACAATTAAACTAGCACGAATGCAAAACAGAAAAACTAGCTGAATGCAAGAATGCAATGCAGAAAGAAGGATGCAGTAGTGAATACAAGACAGAATGTAAATTCTACGTAGCTATTTTTTGACGATGAATTCACGCAGAGAAACAAACAATATTCAACATGCTTTTTATTTAGGATCCATAAACAAAACAGACAGACATAGACAAGTTCAAAAGACTCAAGACTGACTTGACAGATACACTTTATAGACTCAGAATTCGACCTCACTTAACTTGGCACACAAAGACACAAGAGAACTTGTGTCCCCGGCAACGGCGCCAATTTGATGAGTGGCGTATTTAGTCGTTTCAACGAGCTTATCAAATAACTAAAGCTAACTATAGTATAGCTAACCCTAGGTCATTCTTCTCAAGGACACAGTGTGCTCAGTTGTGAATTGGTGTAGAGTGAAGTGGAGTAGAATCTGAGATGTAAAGTACCGACTCGTCTCGGCAATGGCCGAGTTGCTCTCAACAGAGATTGAGCCGAGTCGACCTCAACAGAGGCGATCCTGCTTAATCTCGGTTGAGTGCAGACAGACGCTACAGAAGTGGATTACCTCTGTCTCAGACTTAAAGGCAGTAAATAAGGGGGGTTGGAGTGCAAGTAAAGCAGAAAGTAAACTAAGACTATGAATGCAGTAAACATATACTACTGTTACCGATTACTATTATTATTATTATATAACTGTGTTCATGTTCAGTTCCATTAGTTGTCCAGCTCAGGTTCCACACTCCAGTTCTCAGTCCATATCAGCCTTTGGTAGTCTTATCACAATCGCCAAACATTTGTCCATTGCCATACCGAGGAATTATGCAATCGCTACCTCATCAGTTGGCAGGGATTAGGTGCAGAGCTGATTTTAGGTTCTCGATTAACTATCGTTAAATGATTACCTACTGAATTAGTTAAACCAATTCCAATCGGCTTAGCTTAACATTGTTCATATTCAAGTGCAATCGCGATTCAAACATGAATTAAAGAAGAGGAAAGAGAAAGGAGATATGAAATGCAGAATGAAATCGATTAACAGAAGCAGAATACAAATACAGTGGTCTTGAATTCAGGTGAATCCATCTTCCACGACGATCGCCATGGTTGATGGTGGTGGTTCACCTCCGTTAGCCCGAAAGGCCGAGGATCGCCTCCACCAGAGTGCGTGAGTAGTCCGATCGGTCCCTCCAAAGACTTCGGCTTCCCAGTCTCGCACCTGCACTTCCTCAATCGAGAGAAACGCCAATGCAGCACCGTGCACCACCAGGAATGGAAAGATGAAGGCGAGGAGATGGAGTAAATGAGGTGTATCAAGAGTGAATTCAAAGACAAAACGTGTAAAAAGTGCACAGCTCTTCCTATATATACACGAGCTGTGATATCCTAATCCTAACGAATCCTAACAGAATTACATTGTGAAAGATCCTATTCTACCCCTATGCATCTTCTAACGTGACATGGCAAATTTCCTAGGAGTGACATGGCATTTGAGCCGACGTTGAGATGGCCTCCCGAGCTGGATAGGGATGTGGTCAATACACCGGGCCTCTCTATCGGGCTGCTTTGGGCTGCAAGGCATGGGTGGCCAAGACGACTGTCCCCGCCGAGATGGAGTCGATCTGACCAGATGACTTCATCTCGGCTGAGACTCCTTTGTTGACCCCGGGTCAACTCGGCTTGACCTCAGAGAAGAGGGAGTGACACTTTTATTAGCTAAGAAGTCTGATTTAACACAGATTTGTATTTTCTCTGTATTCAAACCCATAGAATGAATCTTAGCTAACAATCCATTCTTGAGCATAGAATAGTCTTTCAAACCTCCTTCTTAGGTGTTTAAAAGATGTATAAATTGTGACTCATCAGGCCACTAAATGCTAGTTAACAACATCGACCAAATGATAATGGGGGGCCCAGACAAAGGAGCTGGAAGACCTGGTGGCCAAGACAGTTGAACCTTCATTAGGATTGGAGGCAGAAGCATTAGCAGCAATCACTGCCTTAGAAGCAGTTTTCCTTCTCACCTGTTGTTCTTAAGTGTCGGCTTCCTCTTGTGCCCATTTTTTGACAACATGTTCGAGGTTGGCAACAACTTTAGCTTAGGAGTCAATCGGAGAATGAAGTATACTCGTTGGAGGAATGGAGGGACGAACCAAAGCATCTTTCATTGAGACAAGTGGTTCAGGGTGAGCTATTGTGATAGGTTTAGTGGAAACGGTCGACACTTGCAATGGAGTGTTTGCTTGAGTAGAGGGAATTGGAAGAGGAGCCACGATGAGAGCAAAAGAAAGAGAGATCGCCTTCTTCTTCAGAGCCTTACGTTCTAGGGTAGTGTAACCTACAAGAGAAGCAACGAAATTAGTAAATAATACAGGCAAATGTGAAAGCCAGGAAAAGGAGAGAAGAAGGTCGATCACCCTTCTTAATCAAGTCGGTGTAGGAAAGGGTCAACAACTGCTGGAGTTCCTTCACAAACTCAAACTCCCATTCTTCTAAGTCCTCTTTCTCAATCGTTACTGATGGCCAGTTGACATGTCCAATGAAAAGCGAAGAAGGGGTTACCTGAGGAGTTAGTCAACAGGTTGGGGCCAATCTCCCTAGGACAAACCCGAAAGAACTGATCCTTAAAAAACTTATGACTTTCATGGAAGGGCTTCAATAGTTTCTGCCTAGGTTAGCTACTCAAAGATGACCACCCCACCTTCTTCGATCAATAGAGGAAAAAAAACCAAAAAAGAAAAGACACCTAAGGAGGGTTCTCGCTTTATATATTCACTCAAGAGCTCGAACGCTCGAACGAATGCCAGTTCAAACTGTGTAAAGGGTAGTCGTATCCCCAATTTAAGCGGTAGAGTGTCACACAAATAAAAGAAAGGTCCTCTCTTACTAGTAGGTCCCTCATAGATGGATTCGTCCAACCAGCAAGGAAAAACCTACAAGGACCAAGGCCCTTACCGGAAAATGGCTTTAGCCATACCCACTAGAGAGTTGGGTTTGGTATAAACAGAAAAAACCCCAAGGACACTTTTGTCGAGCCACTTAGAGGATCGCCTAAGGTGGTCCTCCCACTTTAATTCCTTACCTAAAAATCCGTTTCCTCAAATGCCTGATACAAAATGTTAAAAGGAAAGTCCTCTCCCTCTAAGGAAGTGGAGGAAATTGGAGGAAGTTTTCCCCGCACAAAGGGGATAATGGCCTCCTCGTCATTAGGGAAGGATGAAGCAGATGACCCTTCAGAGGCACCTCCTGCGATAAAAACCATTCGAGGGTCAAAGAGTAGACTCAAGCCAAAGGGGACATCCCGAGAAAGGAAAACCCAAGGGAAGACCCCAACGCATTCAAAAGGAGTTTAAGAAGGTTACCTCTTTTCACCATGGATGATAAAGAATAATGCAGGAAGTAAGAGATGGTGAGCGTGTAAGGTGTGGGAGCATAGAGAAATCAACAACACATTGCAAGGAAAAAGACAGAAGATGAAAGGATTAAGCCCAAACGCTTGAAATCTATAATATCAATCAAAAGAAGGAGGTGCGAGAAGTTACAAGGAGTTACATTCTATGAATGATAACGAAAAGTTGCTTGGCAATGAGTGGCATCCAAGGGTGGAGAGAGGAAATGACACAAATGCACCATAATCACACGGACACGAGTAACGAGGCATCTTCCACCAAGGAAAGGCGACGTAGGCTAAGCCACTCCCCTTCAAATAAGTAGAGCAGGTATTGTGACCTAGGCTTGACTAACCAATAGACTGCAAGGAAGAAGATATATCTTAGTCAGCACAAAATTTGTCCCATCAGGAAACCTAAGATGGTCGATTTCTATGGCTTCCAAGGAGATGACATTCCTGATTGTCCAACGGATTCAATAGTAGACAAAGCGTACTCCCTATAGTCGATGCTTGAGGGGTTATGTACTGGTTGATCATGACGATTGGGTTGAACCCGCTCAGCCCGTACTCCCACATTTATTACACTAGAAAAGGTCACCTGACACTAGTGAAAAGTAATAGGCGTACCATGACACAGGCTCTAGAACGCATTGTTTTGTCCCAGGCATACTTTGTGTTGTCCAAGATATTGGGCAGTTAGGAGACATAAGAGTAAAAGACTGACAAGGGAGATGAGAGGGAAGACATGTATATGTATGCCGAGAAGGGCATGTAGCAAAGGATTCCAAATGTTCACTTTTGTAATCCCACTTACAGACCGGTAAAAATATAAATATAAATATATAAATACACTTATATATATACATATATATATATATATATATATATATATATATATATATATATATATATATATTTATATTAATATTTATATAAAATAAATATCTGTAAATATAAATATAAATAAATAAATATAATTTTGGCTTAAATATGTTTTAAGCCTATGTAAAATAAGTGATTTTTTATTTTAGTCCCTATAAATTTTTTTAATCAATTTTCATCCTTCTAAAATTTGAATTTTTTATTTTGATTCTTACTACTATATGACATTTGTTAGTCACATATACCTTCAAAGGAAGGTCATGTGATCACCATAGGTTATATCATGTTAACATATGACATCTTTAAAAAAAATTAGATCCCTAAAATAAATATTATTTATCAATCTTAAAATGAAAATTATAGACTAAAAATAGATATTTCCAAATTTAGAAGGATGAAAATCAAATAAAAATATTTTATAAAAATCAGAACCAAAATTTACTCATTTTATATGGATTAAAATAAGAGATAATAAATTTTCAAATGATGAAAATCGATTAAAACATTCTACAGAGATTAAAATCAAAACTTGTTTATTTTATAGAAACTGAAAACATATTTAAGTTTATAATTTTTTATATATTTATATACTTATATATATATATATATATATATATATATTAAATATAAAGTATACATATTATTTAATAATTATAAATATAAAATATATATAATTTAATAATTTAAGAATAATTTTTAGCTCAAGTCACATCTATACCACTATATAGAGATCCATTTTAAATGATTAGAATTTAAGTACTAAAATTTCACATATACTGTATCTATTAATTATAAAATATTAATTAATTTTAAAAAGCTGAGGGCTAAACTATTCGGAGGATGATTCCGTAAATTTATTTCGAAAGATACAGCATCTCTTTTTCTCAAACCACGTCACTATCTGTACGCGAAATCTGATGCCCATATACCAAAATAAAAAGTCGTGTCAAATGCAATTACATATCATTTTTTTGTTTGTTATAATATTACATGTCAAGGGGAAAGGGGCAATTACATATCATTGTGTTAAAGCAGATGGATCGAAACAGATATTGGAACATGTCAATTACATATAAACGCACACATCAACTACAGAAAATTGTGATATATTTCTGCTGCAATAATAGTAGCGTACGTCTTAAAAAAAGAAAAAAAAAATTGCAAAACTGATGTGTCAGACATGTCTTTCAACTAGTAATGGGCTAATGCGCATTTTCTCATGTCTGTTCACGTATTATGATTGTCTCACGACAAATGTTCTCGTGGATATGTAGTATACGGAAGACCAATTTTTTAGATCGGTACAAATTTTTTTTTTAGATCGGTACAATTTTTTTTTTCTAATTTTAAAATTACAATTTAATCTTTGAGTAAATAATTAGTGTAAGAAGGATGACAAGGAAGAGGAGTGAAATGATATAATACATTACCAGTGTAGCAACAACGTAGCAAATCTAAATTCTCTTCTTGCAAGAATCTATAAGGAGTAACTACAAATAAAAATAAAATGACAGCAATAACGAGAATAATCACACAAGAGACATAGAATTTTAACGTAAAAAACCCTCTTAATGTGATAGGTAAAAATTATAAGTCGTCTAGACCATAGAAATCATTTCACTATTATCAAACAAGGATACAAAAATGTTCAATCAATAGCACAAATTCATTCATACAACCGATCAACACAATCAAGTGACAAAGCTTACAAATGGAAAGCAAAAAACGAGATACAAGAAAGTGAAGAACTCACAAAATTGTGCTATTGTATAAGTACAATGTCTCACACCACAGACTTCAAAATCAAGATCCGAACGGTCAAGATGAAGAACTATGTGTGTTGAACCTACTGTTAAACTTCCAGTCAGATCCAATGGTTAACGAAGAAGATATTGCGATTTTGACATTATGCTAATATGTGCAAAGATGAAAACATTTCTTTCTTTCTCTCCATCTTTCTCTTCTCTCTTTTAGCTATGAAAATGCACACTCTCTCAATCTCCCAATCTAACTCCTTCTCCTCTTATAAGAGAGACCTAGCGGGCTTGAGAGTATTGAACTTTTGTACATATAGTTGGGAGCCTAGAAGTAATCCAACATGCAACTATATGAGGAGACCAGTGGTAGCCAAAGAGGAGTTACGCGATGAGAAGAGAAGAAGGAAGGGAAAAAAGAAGAGAGGAAGAGAGAGAAGCAATGAAGGTGACGTTGCTGTCATTGGAGAAAAGAGAGGGACAAAGGAGAGAAAGAATAAGAATATGGAAGGAAAAAAAAAAAGAAGAGCATCAGTGGCAAAAATTGATTTTGGTGGCAGTAATCCGCGACCATGCTTATGATGATCGACGAGAATTGTACCTTTTCCTTTTTTCTCTGTTTTAATTTTTAATTTTTGCTTCTATTTTCTCTTTTCTTTTTCTTATTGCTTTTCCTTCTACAAGTTTGTGCATTTTCTATTGTTGTTGATTTTTTTTTGTTGGTGTTCTTATTGAGTTAAGTCTCTTGTTGGCCATAACTTTTTGGATTTTTTGTTTTTTTTTTATAGGTTTGTTTGCACTTTTGTTTAGGTTTGTGGCATGATGGTTGTAATGGTATCAATGTCGTAAGAAAAAAAGATGGTTGTAATGTACTAGTGTCACAAGAGAACAAGATGGTTGTAATGATAGAAGTTGGGGAAGAACAATGTACAACGAGAGAAATTAAACAATATGTAAATAATTTTAGTTGTTAAAAATTAATAAAAATTACAAATAATTTATATGAATTATTTAATATTTAATTAATAAATTTAATAGTGAGAAATTACTTCTCCATCATGAATCACATGAGGAGGTGGTCCACCTTGTTGGTCATGTTTTATATGTTTTCAACTAATTTTAAAATTTTTTTACTAGTTGAAAAGTTTATTTGATCCTATAATAATAGTATTTGGTAAATAAGTTTTTGTAGAGCTGATATTATTTTTTATACACTATTTCAAGTGATTTTTTTTTTTTAAAAATGATAGTTTCTAATTTTTTTTATATTTATTCCTCTATTGTTCTTAAAATATTTATTAAATTTATTTTCTAGCCTTTCTATATATAAAGGGTAGGATTTTATTATTTTTTATTTTTATTTTTCTGCTTAAATGGTATGATTTTATTATTTTTAGTTTTTTTACACAAGAAATAGTTTTATTATTTTTATCTTTGTATTGTATAATATATTGATAATGATAAGAATAAATTTATTTTATTACTTTTAATATTTTTATATTATATTGCTTTTAATTTTTAACTATTATACTATTTATTTTATTATTTTCTCATTTTCTTATTTAAGATATTGATATTAATAGATTACATGTTTATTTTACTTTTTATGTTAATTTTTTTTAATATTTTCTATATTACAGTGTGTATTTTAATCATTACATTATTTATTTTATTATTCTTAACATTATATTTCAATATTTTTTGTACAATATATATTTTTATATGGACATTTCAAGATAATTTAACTATTGTATTAATTAACATAAAATAAAATTTAAAAATATATAAAAATTATATAAATATATTTATCTATGTTATTTTATATTTATTATCTGTTTGAATATATAATTTTACCAAAAACTTATAACTTAATATACTAACTTTGTAATTTTCAGCTAACTTTACCAAACCTATGGATCCCACTCCTTCATTATTGTGGTGAATATATCTTTTATATGCTATTTATGATCCTTACTTAAGACATATCTAATTGTTTTGGTCTGTGATAGGATTACAAAATCAACAACATGCCTTTCTACGTGTCATTCTATACATATATATACAAGCTCATCTCTCTCTCCTATTAGGCTTTATTCCCTAACTTCCTAACGTACTAGACAAAAAGACAAGATGGGTTAGGGACAAGCCAAGGACCACATAGCCTGTTTCAGACGTCGCCACCTGGTATATCAATTACTTTCCGCCCATGTTAGATGATCCCACGTAGGGTAATAAATGTTGGAGTAGGAACATGCTCGTGCCTATACCTAGTCTTCCAGGCCAACCGGTACACAGCCCCTCAAGAATCGATAGTTGGGAGTAAGCTTTAGGTCTTTGTAAGTTAGAGTCGATCGTCTCCAACTGATGGGATCCTTCTAGCTCCCTTTGACTGCATGGGACTAGCTGCATAGGGTTGAGAGAATGGGATAAATAATTGGACAATAAGTGCATCACTTTTTATGATCGCCTCAAGGATCAACTATTTTAATGTTTGATGATTTGGTAAGCAACACTGGGCTAAAGGTCGATCGATACACAGCCCCTCAAGTGCGGACTAAGGGGAATACACTTTATCTTATCCTTTGATGTGCAACAATCAGGACGATATCTTGTGAAATCGCGAGACTTGTCGGCCGACTTCAGCTTCCAAGTCGAATAGCTTCTATTATTGATCGAGAAATATCTCATTCGCCATGGTCTGCTAAGGTTGTCGCTCGTCCCACTTTGTCGTGGAGCAATAGTTTGGTCGTATCCCAATGGTAGACGTTTCCTTGCCCACGCATGTATCATAATGACACATGAGTGTCATTTCCTATCTTCTCCCTTAGCTGTCATTCAATACTACCGTCGTTTCACCTGCTATTTGTTAGATGTGACATCTAGCAACTCACTGCACCATTTCCCCTTTAGTTGATATGACAATTTTTAGGGGTTTTGGTTCAACCCCTTTCATCTTCCCCACTCTCCCTTCTTTGTGAGTGTTTTGAATGTTCTGTTAGCTTTCCTACACTCCTGCCCTCGTCAACTTTCTCTCACTTCTTGTATGTCTCCTCTCCCAGTCTCCTACATCCCTATGTATCATCAAATGGTGAAACGAGATAAGCCCTTTACACCTATTCTTTTGTGTGGGAATTTTCCCTAAGGTTCCTTCTTCTAGGGAACCCCCTTTTAGGCTTGGGTCCACTGTCTGACCCTCACGTGGTTTTTGTTGTAGGAGGTACCTCCAAAGGGTCATCTGTTTCCCCCATTCCTAACGACGGGGCGGCCAGTAGCCCCTCTACGCAAGGAACACTTCCTCCCGCCTCCTCCACATCCTTAGAAGGAGAGGGCTTTCCCTTTAGTATCTTGTACCAAGCTTTTGAGGAAAGCGATTTCTCAAAGGAGGAGTCATTGAAGGAAGGTCGTTCTGAATGGTCCTTTAAGGGGGTTGATGTAGTTGTCACCAGTGTTTTCTCAGTCTATACTCAACCCAATTCCCTGGTGGGTATGGCTGACGCTATCTGTCGATGGGGACCCTAGTCCTTGTAGGTGTCTCCATGTTGGGTGGATGAGCCTGTTTGTGAAGGACCTATTGAAAATGATGACCCCTTCTTGTATTTATATGAACCTTGCCCCTCCAGCTAGGGGTTTAGTTGCCCTTTACGCAATTCAAATGGGCCATCCTCCACACCCTCAATATTGCCCTCACTCAACTCCATGCAAATAGTTGGGCATTTGTTCGTGCCTTCAAACTTTTGAGTGAAGATATGCAGAGGGCGCCCTCCTTAAGTGTTTTCTTTTGGTTTTTCTTGCTCACTGGTCGGAGTAGGTCAACTGGTCCTCCTTGAGCAGTTGCTCGAGATGGAAGTTACTAAAACCCTTCCAGGAAAGCTAGAAGCTTTTTAAGGATCGGTTCTTCCATGTTAGTCCAGGCGAGGGTGACCCCAACCTTCTGCTGAACTCCTCTGGCGACCCCTTCTTCCCTCTTCACTAGACCTGCCAACCGGCCATGTCAGTAATGGTTGAGAAGGGAGATATAGAGGAATAGGAGTTGGAGTTCGTGGAGGAACTCCAACGCCTACCTATACCCTCTACTGCATCGATCTAATAAAGAAGGGTGATTGATCTTCTCCTCTCCCTTTACAATTCTGGCCTTGATCTGCTTTGTTAACTTTGTGATTTTTCTTGCAAGCTATACCGCTCTAGAATTGAAGGCTTTGAAGAATAAGGTAGCCTCTCGCTCTCCTGCACCTACCGAGGTGGTGGCTAAACCAGCTAACACCTCTTCCCCTATACCGGTCATATTCGCTCAACCGATTGCCATGGCTCAGCCCGAATCATTGGTATTTTAACTCGTTCGATGACTATTGTTCTCGACTCACCTGGCGGCTCACAAGCTAAAGTTGCTACTAGCTTGGGTGGCATTACCAAAAAAATGCCCGTAGGAGGCGACCAATAATTAGGAGCGGTTAGTGAGACAAAAGATGTTACCGAAGGCGGTGGCTGTTGCTGATGCATCTATCCCAAATATTGATGAAAACTGGGAAATGATCTTGGTCAGCCAACTCTTGAGCCCCTTAGTTTGGGCTCCTACTCATCCTTTGGCAGATGTTATGGACCAACACCTATTGGTCAATTCTAATCTTTGCAAGGTAAGCGCCCTTGGAATATCTGGCATCTTCGAAGTGCTTCAGTGCTACGCATGGTATTCCTTGGTGTTATCTCGAGTGGTCGAAAGGAAATTTGGGAGTTTGGAGGCTCATAACAAGGCACTTTCCAAAAAAATCAAAAGTCTCACGAGTCGCATGTCAAGCTAGTGGCCTCGCTTCACGAAGCTAAAGACAAATTGAATAGTTATCGAAAGGCCACTAAAAGTTTGCAGGACCAGCTTAAGGTAACAATGTGCCAAACTAAAGATCTTTTGCTGGTCCAACAGGAGTCAGAGCGTGTTCTCAACTTCCTAAACAACAAACTTCAGCAGCTAAAACAACAAAAGGCGGCTTTGGAGGCCGACAAGCAACAACTCCAAGCAGATAAGCTGAAGATTGAAGAATAGTTGTAGAAGGCAGAGGCTGATGTGTTGCGGCTTAAGGGGGAGAGTTTAAGCAAAGATAAGCTTATCTAGGAAAAAGATTATTCTTTGGCCGAGCAAGGTCTTGCAATAGTTGATAAATTTGAAGTTGGCTTTACTCGTTCCTTGGAATAGGTTGCTTTTCTTCATCCCTCGATAGATGTTTCTGAAGCTGTGATAATTTATATTTTAGACACCCTATAAGGTCTTAAAATGAGTATAATAGACTCTATTTTGTAGTTAAGAATCATACATCAGCTAAGATTCATATTTCTGGGTTAAAAATAGGGAAAATACAAATTTGTGCTAATTTGCTAATTTTAGCTAACAAAAAAAGTAGTCTCATTTTATAGGTTAAATTGAAGTCCCAAACCATCCTAGCCAAGACCAAGATCGAGTCCTCCCGAACCGTCTCACCTAACTGAAGGCATCCCGGCCAATTGAAGGCATCCCAGCCAGATGAAGTCGTCATCCTCAGCCTTTACATGCTTCTCTGCTTGAGCTTTGATCTCGATCATATTGGTCGGTCAAGACAAGGCTAACGAGTCACTAAAAGGACTAGCCTGGAGTCCTCTTTGAAATGCCTTAATAAAGAACTTTTGATTTGGGTCATCAACTTGGACCATAGCAGAGTTAAACCATGCCAAATACTAATTCAACAACTTCGTCTTTGATTATTTTATGTCAAACAAGTCTGCTACCTCTAAATGTTTTGCCTTATTAGCCGTGAACTAGGATTCAAAGGCGGCTGCCAAGTTTGCAAATGATGTTATAGAGCGTGGTGGAAGGCCTGAGAACCATTTCATCGCCACCCCTTCAGCGTACCCAAAAATAGCTTGCAACTTAGAAGATCGTTTCCACCACTGATGTAGACCTAGGTTTGGAAAGCTTGTAAGTGCAGATGTGGGTCCTATGAACCGTTGAATGGATCGATCACCAGCTCCCTAAATTGTGACAGGATAGGGGTACGGTCAATCTGTTCACTAAATTGCAAGCTCCATGTCACTCAGAGTGGAGATGGGTCAAAATGTCCCTCTGCACCCCGAAGTGACTCCAACTACTCCCTTAACCTGGCCTCCCGCTCTGCAGCTCACTTTAGCTCCTCCTCATGGCGCCTTTCAGCCTCTTCTTACCTCTTCTTTGCCTCTTCTATCATGCGCGCCTACTCCTCACTTCTTTCCTACAAGTTTGCTACAACTCGCATCAAACACTACAACGCTCCTTCCTTGCTTCCGAAACTGGAAACTGCTTGCTTTCATGTTATCGCCATAGTTGCTTGTGGTCTTCTCCTTTCCTCCGTCGTTTGGTGTTGTTCTTAGTCACGGTGTGCGCCAATGTTTTGGTTTGCGATAAGATTACAAAATCAACAACATACCTTTCTACGTGTTACTCCAAACATATATATACAAACCTCTCTCTCTCCTATCAGGCTCTGTTCCCTAACTTCCTAACGTACTAGACAAAAAGACAAAATGAGTCAAGGACAAACCAAGGACCAAACAGTCTGTTTCAGCCTCCGCCACCTGTTACTTTCTACCCATGTCAGATGGTCATACGTAGAATAATAAATGACATACACTAATCATTTTCATGTGGAAGTTTTTTAAAGGTAATAATTATGTTATTGAGTTTCAGCGATATTATTATCTTAGATTATTTTTTATATTGAGTAAAATTCTTACTAGAAATTACGTAACTGTCAAAAAATTAAAAGAAAAATCCATTAAATAAAATAAAATTTATTATAATTTATAATAGATAATAGCGTCCGTGGCATTGGTTTTGGGTGAAAGACGTCAAAACATGGCAGATATCATCCACTATTTTTTTTTATTCAATAGATCCCTCCATTATTGCTGCAGTATATGGGATGCGTTATTGTACCTTTTCTATCATGCTGATTCACTGGTCCTACCATCGTACAACGTAGTCACTGTTGACAACCACATTTGCATCATGTGTGAATAACACACTTGAATATAATTTAAATAACACTTGCAAAATAACACCGATTACAAATAACACTGTAATTTATAATCTGTTAGTTCAAAATGTTGATATTTATAATCGCAAGCCACTGTGATCCGAGAGTGAGGGAAGAAATTCAAATGGGAAATAAGGATTTTAAGAGAGACTTTTTTAGAAGAAAACATGAGGCGTCAAGACTTGACCATCCATATCTTGGTCACGTTGCGTCAAATAAAGGGTGACTATAGGTTTACTAACGGAAGACTAAGGACAAGAAATAAAGAAAGTTACTTTAAAAGAAAATATCTGTGTGTGAAGCCTTTAATATATTATAAATTAGAAGGAAAGAATTGGACTCTTCACTTGTATTAAAAATAGTGTGGAAAGAATTTGACTCTTCACTTGTATAAAAGAGTAGTGCGTGTGTGCAATGTGTAGTGTGTTTAGAAATTCAATTTGGGCAAATTACGTCAAAGTTCCAAAAGAATCTCTCATAACTTTGAAGGTGCAAAAGCACGTGACAGACGCATGACCAAATATGAGGTTAATTCATGATGATCAGAGAACCTACAAAGTTAGAATTCCCTGTAATTAGAAAGGAGAATAGGCTTAACTGAGAAAGACTTTGCATAAATAGATTTTGATTGATTTTATAAAACTAAAACTTAAATTTGACTTATTATTTATTAAATATTTTTTTTAAGATCTAATAAAATCTTTTTAAAAATTTGATCTAACCTATTGATCTACTTAAATACCTATTTTACATTAAGATATTTAAATAAGTTAATAAAATTAGTTTTTTTAACTAATTCAACAAGTTAAATAGACCAATAAATATTTTTAAATAGATCAATTAATAAGGTTATTTTTGAATAGACTAATAATAATAATTTATTTTTAAGAATAAAATTGTTTTATTCTTATACAAAAATATTAAAATATTAAATATAAAAATATAATATTATATTAAAGTTTTAATGATATATAAAAAAAATAAATAGACTGACTTATTAGGATTAATAAGTTTTTTTATAAACTTAAACCTAACTTATTTAAATAAATATTTTTTTTTCAAAAATGTAAATTTAATTTTTTTATTAAAAGGATTAGGTTGGACTGACTTTAAAGAGATTAGAATATAAGTATTTGAACTATTCTCATCCCTACTTATACCAACGAAAGAATAAATTATATTGATTATTTTATAAATAATTACAAACTCGTTAAATATTTGTTTTTAATTAATATAATATTTGATTCCTAAAATAATCTTGTGATCGACATTGATTAAGATATAATTATTATCTCTAACTATATAGCCAATAAAATATTTTATAGTTATTTTCTAGGTTGGAATCAATGTGTTTGGCTTTTCTCTAATGTAAAAAGTATTCTTATTTAATACACATGAAACTATAGTAGTATTATATGACTCATTATTATTATATACTTGAGAATAAAATTTTATAAGATTAATTATTGAGAAATTTTTCATGATAATTCAAGGTCATTGTCTAATGAAAAATTTGCGATGAAGTTGCTAACCAGAATACAATTTGTATTTATTTAAACATGAATTTTAGTGAAATTTCGATATTCTATATTATTAGTTGAAATTAATTTGTTGAAATTAATTTATTGAAATTATAAATTTTAGTAAGATTTATTCTTATTTTAGGAGTCTCTCGGTGAATCTTAATAAAATTTGAAATTTTCAATAAATTTCAATTAAAGGTTAAATTTTTTTTTTAGAAAAAATGTCAAAGAGAATTTTACCGACAAATTTTTTATTTAAATGTATGATGGTTGAATAACCCTCAAAGGATGGTTTAATGTCAAACCATCTAAATGGCATCTATAATCATCGGACCCAAACATCTATCTCTGAAGACTTTCTCAGGATATTCTAAAAGTTATAAGGCATAAGTTAACTCTCAACAAAGACAAAATCTTAAATATTTGTCTTCAGAAGAGTTTATAACATGTAGCCCTAGTTTGAACTTATTTATTGTTTATTTTAATTTATTTGTGACATAAATATGCGTGTAAGTGTTTGAAAGTATTTATAACATATTCGTATGTTGTTTTTAAATTATTTCGATAAAATTTTCACAATAACTTATAAAAATAACTTATAACTGATATGAAAATAATTTTATTTTATTTTCTCTTTCATTATAGAAATAGGGAGTGGATTTGTGCGTGGGGTGGGTTAACGTTTGGGACGAAAATCTACGGTCTCCATTTCCTGTCCTCATCCCTGTCTGGCCAACCAAATTGCGACACGTCAATTAAAATTCCCATGTCAACAAACTGTAAACCCCCGTTTCTTGGTCACCTCCTTAAAATTGGATGCACTATAGCTCCGAATAAACCGAAGTTTTAGGAAATCGATTTTGTCGGGAATAGTTTGGTGGGAGGGGGATATTCCCATGACATGATAGAGCAATCTGAGGAGTGTGGTAGAAGAAGTCTCTGGACCTCCGTCGGGGCACGGCAGTGTGGATGCGATTTGGAGGGTTATGGTGGCGTCCTGACGATTCGACAGAGATGGTGACTCATGGTGACATTGATGGTTCAACGTAGTGGCTTTAGATTCGATGGTTTTCTGCTCTGTGATTGTGATGTTGGGTTACTGTTTAATGAAGTTTGATTGGTTAAATTTAAAATGTGCAGGATGATCTCTCAATTGACGGAAATGAAATAAAGATAAAAGTAACTTTCATGAAATACAAACTCTATTAATTTCTTACTTGAACGCATGTCACATTTTGGTTGGTAGGACAAGGATGATGATAAGAAACAACATATTTTCGTCCTCACGTTTGATGTTAGAATGTGTAGATTCTCTCAATTGGGAGTAATGTAATGATAATGCAAAGGAGGACCCACTAACCAATCATTGTTTGTGTGTCCCATTGCTACTGATGGTGGTTGGTTAATATTGATACATGATTCGCTCATCGATGTCTAGAATTTTTTTTTTTTGTGTTTATTTTTTTTATCATATTATAAATTATACTATGAATTTTTCTTTCATTTCTTTCTTTCTTAGTCTTTGTTTTATAATTTGTTGTACAAATAATATTTATTATATATATATATAAACAAATAATATTTATTATATATATATATATAAACAAATAAAAAGGGTGTTAATACAAAGAAAAAGAAAAAAATAATAATGAGGATGATGGTAATATGAAAAAAATTCGTGGGATTGGTGGGTAAGCGATGATGGTGAGTAATAGACCATGCAAACTGTCTGTGAACCCAAAAATGAAATGCGGCCTAAAGTAGGTGGTGGGTCAATTTGAACTTCAAAAAAAAGAAATTTTCACAGCTCTGTATGAATAAACAAAAGCTAGAAGAATGATACAAATTTTATAGCTGAAAAAATAGATTTTCTAGTTAGACAGGTCAAAGTGTAATAGGAGATTAAGCCGATTCAACCTAATTTTTGTTTAGACAACAAAAATAATGGTTCAATATGGTTAGGTTGGTTCGTGGACTCATTTTTTTGTGTGTATAATTTTATGTTTTTTATAAAATAAATATAATTTAAATATGAGATTAAATCTATATAGTAATTTTTTTAATTTTTTTTAATGTCCAATTTGACCTATCAGGCCAAGTCCAATTAAATTATTTTATTTTTGGTGTACAAATAAAAGGTCCAATCCATCCTATCTCATTGTATCAGACCATTTTTGTCAACTCTATCAAATCTTACCCCTTTTTTATTCTTTGGTGTATGAGTGAAAGAACAAGAGAAATTAAAAAAAAACATTATAGATATTATAAGCATGATATATCAAAAAAATTATTAGTGTTTTTTTATAATTATTTAAATATTTAACTTTTAATAAATAATGACTTATATAAAATAGTTTATGATTTTACACATAAAATTGAAATTGATTTTTACTTCAAATCATAAAAATAAGTAAATTTAATAAAATTTTCACCATCGAAAAATTTCTTTATCAAATAATAAAAATTTCTATAATTCATAGGTATCGATTATTTTGAAAAAATCAAGGAAATATAATAATTATCTTTTAAAATTTTTGTTGAATAGTGAAATAACTACATAATATAAGGACGTTTGGTGACCAAAATATATAATGGGATAATTATCTTTCATGTTATAATTCGTTGTTTGTTGTGCTAGTAGGATATGATAGTCTTATTCTAATCCTACCTCTTATCCTATCCTATTGATTTAGTGTATTTCTTATTCTAAGGGAAAGCTGTGCTAGAAAGTGTAAGGATATGATAGAGTCTTTCTCCCTCTATACCCCCTATCTTCATATATAATATAAATATATGATTTTATTATATAAAATAACGTAATATATAAATATTGTATAATATATATAACAATAATATATATTATATATAATAACTTATATTATATATAATAATATAGTTTATCTTAATCATAATAAAGTAAAGATGTTTTGGCACAAATTTTCTCTTCCAAACTAAAGATAGTTTAGTCAATTCATTCTTACATATTCTATTTATTTCTTTAATTAGACATTAAATGCATAGTGAGTTTTAAATAAACTCTTTACACATTTTTTATTTTAATTCTTATATATATTGGGAGAAGTGCATTTAATATGATAATATTTTAATTATGAATTAGTTAAAAGCTTTTACCACTACTTATAGCTTATGAAATTAATAAATAAAATAAATAAATACTAGAGCAAATTAATTTAATAAAAAAATTATAATTGCACGAGGTATATAATTTGTAAGAATAAAAGAAACAAAATAATAACCAAGGAATTAAATTTGAGAAGGAGAGTATTTATAAATAAAATTATTAGCATAACTATTAGAACAATTAATTGAATAAAATAAAAGGAAGTATAATGACCACTCTTTATATTTTATCAAATTAATAAATCATAGAAATATAATAGTGTTATAAATACAAATTATTATTGTTGTTGTAATTATCCTCTTAAATAATTGGTTGTTATATTTTATTATATTTTAAAATAGTTATAGTTTATGAACAATTAAATGAATTGTATTTTTGATAAAATATGTGTTACTTAAAGATCAGGTAATATTAGAATTCAAATATAATTAGCAACTTTTAGATATTTAAAAAGATATTTATATTATCTTTATGGTTAATGGATATTTAGCAAACTTTCAAATATGGTTATAAATATTGAAATATCTAAAGAGATATTATCTATATTTGAAAAACATTATCTTTAGATATAATAGATATTTAATAGCATTTAAATATTTAGATAATAAATATTTAACAATCTAACTCGACCCATTATGACGCTATAAGAAGAGGGAGCTAGCATAATTCCTTAGTACATCAAAAACTCTTATTTGAAATCCTCTTGTGTGGCTATAGTAGAGGATAGAGGAAGAACACCTTAAGGATATCTCAAAGTCTTTGTTTTACACCTTCCAGGTAAAGGGAGTGAGAAATCTCACTCAAGAGTGTGAGTATAACAATGGTAGAGGTGTTGGCCTAAGACTCCATTAGTTGCTTGTGTTTGACTGCCTTTGTCAATTGATAAAATGTTTGGTTGTTTATTTGTTGTTGCTTATCTTTGTCAATTGATAGAGTACAAGGATCTTAATTTTGTCATTGTAGATTAAAATTTATTATCCTTAAAACCCCAATTTGTCATGTTTGTTTGTTTCTCTTAGTTGGTAGAGCACATGGCTTTTAACTTTGTGGTCAAGGGTTAAGGGGTTTTACCTAGAACCCAATTGTAGTATTTGCTTGTTTGGATGTTTTTGAAAAGGATATTAAACTCCTTGGACTATGATGCAATTTCTGTATTAATTATTGTGAATATGGTTGATTTTGTAAATTTGGTTGATTTTGTGAAGGCGTACCTATATATGTGTTTAGTTATATTATTGAGAATTCATGTATGTTGAGTTATGATGGAATTATACTATGTGTATGTGTATTGATATAGAAACATTGTATTGAGGATTATGAGATATAAATTGAGAAACGAGTTAATGAGGATGAGTGTTAACTAGTTACCTAGGCTAAAAGATGATGACAATGGGCTCGGGCAATACTTGTCAAGTGAGTGACCTAGC
The DNA here is from genome assembly GCA_025330945.1 of Mucuna pruriens. Classification (NCBI taxonomy): domain Eukaryota; kingdom Viridiplantae; phylum Streptophyta; class Magnoliopsida; order Fabales; family Fabaceae; genus Mucuna; species Mucuna pruriens. The sequence goes on along the minus strand of JAENHJ010000532.1, from coordinate 1,376,151 downwards.
CTAGAAAGGGTAAGAATGATACTCACTAATTATTGTGGCTAAAGGGGAGAGAATGGTCCTCATCAACCCAATTTGCAAAAAGTGAAACAATAAAGAATAAACTAAGTCATGCAACATTTAATAAAGACAAGTGTGTAAGAAATTAGATACAAACTCAAATTGGTAAGGTTACTAGACCATTTAGGGGCTACTCGGTAGTTAACCTCCAACGGCCATGCTTGATCCCATGTGTCAAAGCATACGTGTAAATTGAGTATAGTCTGATATGCTACTAGAGGATATCATGCTACAGTAGAATAGGTTAACTAGAATGATGAGTTGTGTTATCACTAGCCCACTCTCCAAGGATAGATTGATACCACATACATACAAAGTAAAAACTAGGTTGGATCGTTGTCATTCATCTACATTCGAATAAAAGTCTTTGTGCAATTGTTATATCTATTATGTTTGTACTTTTATCTATTACATGGTGTTGTGTGAGTGCTACTTACGATATGCTCACACCATGAGCTTAATGAGATGCATTTCTCACTCCCTTTTGTTGTTATCTGTTTCCTTGGGCTAAATGCCAATTGTAAGTAATGTTGAACAGGAACTCGAAGATTAAGTTACTACTTCCTTTATTATTTTATTTTCTTAGTAGTTTGTAACGAGGATTTTACTCTAATAGGTTGTGACATTGGGGTTGAATCTCAATTTTGGATTTTGAGGGTATGACCTTCAGAGCACCATCGCTTTTGATTTGATTTGATTTTTCGTATTTTTTAAGAATGTGAAATCCTTTCCTTTTGGAATAAATGAGGAAATAATTGAAATTTTAATTCTTGTATTTTTTTACTAAGTATAAATTCTAGAAGGGTAAATGATGTCACATTTAGTGGTATTAGAATAGGTCGATTCATTTGATCACGTGTGTTGTGTGCTTACTTTGTTTGTTGTTGTACACTATTTGATGTGTTGTTTACTCTTTCATTAGGCATTCATAGTTGGTGGGAATGATCTTGCTTTTGCTAATGTTTTTCATGCCTTAACTTAGGCTATGGAGAGCAATCAAAATAAAAGTAGATAAAGTTGTGAGACTTCAAAGTAGAGTTGTGTTCCTAGAGTTCCTAAACTCAGGAAAAGAAGGGTCATGTTAAGCAATTTTTAGAGACGAAAATTTCTATAAGGAATGAGAGTTATAATACCTTTATTTTTGTTGTTGTTATTATTATTGTTGTTGTTGTAATTATCCTATTAAATAATTGATTGTTATATTTTATACTCATTTAAAAATAATTATATTTTCTGAATGATTAAATAAATTGTATTTTTGAGAAAATATGTGTTACTCAAATATCAGGTAATATTTAACTTCAAATATAATTAACAACTTTTAGATATTTAAAAAGATATTTATATTATATTTATGGTTAATGGATGTTTATCAAACTTTCAAATATGATTGTAAATATTGAAATATTTAAAAATATATTATTATTTATATTTGAAAAATATTATCTATAAGAGATATTTATAAACATTTAAATTTTAGATAATAGATATTTAACAATCTAGTTCGACTTATTTTAACATTATAAGAAAGGGGAGTTAACACTATCCCTAGTGCATTAGAAACTCTTCTAAATCCTCTTGTGTTGCTATAGTAGAGGATAGAGGAGCACCCTACGAACATTTCAAAATTTTTGTTTTACACCTTTCAGGTAAAGTGGAATGAGAAATCTCGCTCAAGGGTGTTGGTATGATTGTAGGTAGATGGTTTGGCTCCAAACCCCATTGATTTCTTGTGTTTGACTATCTCTATGAATTGACAAAGTGTTTGGTTGTTTTTTTATGGTTGCTTGTCTTTATCAATTGATAGCATACGAGACTCTTAATTTTGTGATCGTAGATTAAAATGTGTTGTCCCTAGAACCCTAATTTGTCATGTTTGTTTGTTTCTCCCAATTGGTAGAGCACATGACTTTTAACCTTGTGATTGTGGGTTAAGGGGTTTCCCCTAGGATGCAATTTTTGTGTTAATTATTGTGAATTTAATTGATTTTGTGAAGGTGTACCTATATTTCGAGAATTCATGTATGTTGAGTTATGATGAAATTATATTATGTATATATATGTTAAAATAGAAGCATTGCATTGAGGATTATGAGATATAAATTGAGAAACGAGTTAATGAGGACGAGTGTCGACAAGTTACCTAGGCCAAAAGATGGCGAGAATGGGTTCAAGTGAGGGGATAAGAATGGTACTCATTGATTGTTGTGGGTTGTGGATGAGATACTTAGGTGTAAAGGGGTAAGAATGGTTCTCACCAGCCCAATGTGTGAAAAGTAAAATGACAAAGAATAAACTATGTCATGCATCATTTAATAAAAACAAGTATGTAAGGAATTGGATACGAACTCGAATTGGTAAGGTCACTTGACCTTCTTAGGGCTACACGGTACTTAACCTCCAATATCCCTGTCTAATTGTGTGATACCCTTTATCCTTCTAGTAGTTATACTTAGTGAAAGAAAATACAATAATTAAAATCTCAATTATGAAATAATTTTATTTAAAAGGTAAAGAATTCATATTCTTAAACAATGTAGAAAATAAATCAAATATAAAGTGATAGAGCTCAAAAGGCCATATCCTCAAAATCCAAAAGAATGTAAAGTAAACTCTAGTCAAAATACTGATCCAGCCTTGATGTCATAACCTATAAAAGCAAAGTCCACTATACAAAAATACCAAGAAAATAAATAATAAAGGCAATGGTAACTCAATCTTTGAGTTTTTGCTATATTATGCCTGCAATTGACATTCAACCTAGAGAAATAGATAACAACAAAAGGGAGTGAGAAACACATCTCACTCAACTTGTGGTGTGAGTATAATCTAACACTCAAACGACAACATGAATGTAGGACTTCAATACTATTCGGCCCAAAGAAACAACCCGACAGAAGGGAGAATCCTAATGGGTGGGCCTGTCTGGCCTAGTAGCCTAGGCTACACAAAGCCGAGATAGGAAGAGCATAGTTGGACCTAGCCCATTTAGAGAGGAGGGGCTCAAAGATCACCCAACCGGGTTGATACCAGCAGCTTTGCAGGGCCCAAACCAAACCGAATATGGAAGCCCCAACTCAGTGCTGAAGGAACCAGCCACCTTAGAAAAAAGGATGCCACGTCGCCATGCTTAAAGATCTTGAACCGCGAGATTTTCCAAGAGGGCAGAACCTTTGATGAAGCCACATCAGGAAGGCAAAGGACCCACTGTCCCTAATAGAATGAAAATCCTCGCCATTCACAGCAAGCAAATGTGCCAGGTTAGCTATTACCCACGAGAAGTGCCGCAAATCAAGGAGAAAACATGCCAAGATTGGGCGCAACATACAACAAGTATCAGCCTGAAGATTACCAAGGCTAACGAACTGGATCAGGAGGTTGGAGTGCCTCCACGTGGCAAGATCATACGTGCTCTCATCACCTTCTCAAAGGCTTAAAAGGCCTCAACTCGAAGAGCTTAGGGGATTCCAAGAATCAAAGATTGGGAGAACGACGAAACTATTGAGGAACCACTGCAAAAACTGCGACTCAAATTCGGAAAAGATCAGCTACAAAATTACGCAACGACCAACAATTTGGATCCTAGGTAAGTCTCTTGGCTAAAACTCTAGTCAAGCCATAGGCATCCCCTCTAGGCACACTTTAGATGACAAATACGTAATTCGCCATGCGAGTCAGCTTCCCCCTCTTACTAAACTTAAAACTTCCTCAAGTCTATATGATCCCAATACTCAGAACCTCTAGCACTCGACCCATTCCACTGACAAACCGAATCCATCTCATCTTCATCTTAAGGTCCGTCACACTCCAGATGGTAGGAGAGTCATATTAGCCTCACTACCGAACCCCTCACATTTTCATTCCAGCGTCCACCACACTTTAGATGGAAGGAAAGCCATCTTAGCATCAAACCGAATCACAAACACTTTAGATGGCAGGCTCATAGCTTGCCTCAACTTAAAACCGAGTCGGTCTCGACTTACATGACCCAGCACTTAGTGTCTCATCTGACCTCGAGTCAGTTAATGCACATCCAAGTCAAGCCAGCATGCGTACTTAAGAATACTCAATCCAACATCGAGGCGGGATGCCTAGTGGATAGTCCCGACTTTGCCCTTAAACTACGGGAGCCGAACACCTAATGGACGCCTAAGGGAAAGTCCAACCATATTAAGACCCACACCCTGCATGCACAGCACCGTTCACGTCCCGAGGGAAGGATGCCTAAGGGAAAGTCTGACTCTATCACTCACTGCACTCGTCCCTCTAGAACTATGTCAACTTTGATTCCTCCCAGCTAGGAGGTATGTAGGAGCAAGAGGCCTGCTCTTGTCAAGTTGATCATCCCACCAAAACTTATCTATGTGTCATCAGCCACTAAAGTAGAGGTTACGCATCGTGTAATTTCATGGGGTAACTACAAGATGGTAGGCGGATGGGTTGATATGCCATTCCCATGCATAACTGACTCCTTACCCGGATTCTCTGGCTTGAGATCGCGCCTTGTCCACCCCCGATTTCCAATGTACCAGTAAATATTGGTGGCGACTCCAGTCCGAGTCACTTCGGTTCAAGCCGGCTCTCCTTGAGGATAGCTCAACCGTTGTCGACTTATCACGTTGGGTCCTTGGGGATTCTTGACATCTCCTTGGACCACAGTTCCACATCCCTTTTGACCCCTATGCCATCAACCTCTAAATCTGCCCGTTGGCGCGACTTAGGTCACGCCAATGAAATAGATAAAAGTGCAAGCATAATAGTTGATAACAATCACACAAAGACATTTATTTGAATGTAGATGAATGACAACGATGAAATGTAGTCTCTACTTTGTATGCATTATCTAAATATTTAATGCTATTAAATATCTCTTATTTCTAAAGATAATGTCTTCTAAATATAGATAATATCTTTTTAAATATTCTAATATCTATAACAATATTTGAAAGTTTGCTAAACATATATTAATCATAAAAATAATATAAATATCTTGTTAAATATGTAAAAGTTGTTTATTGTATTTGAATTCAAATATTACCTTATCTTTAAATAACACCTATTTTCTAAAAAATACAATATATTTAACTATTCACAAAATATAATTATTTTTAAAGGTGATAAAACATAACAACCAATTATTTAATAGGATAATAATAATAACACCAACAATAGTAATAACACAAAAATAGGGGTCTAACAGATCCCATGTGTTGGAGCATACGTGCAAGCTGAGTAGATCCTAATGTGCTACCAGAAGATATCATACTAGAGTGAAACAAGTTAACTAGAGGGTTGAGTCATGTTACTACTAGCTTACTCTCCAACAGTAGATTGGTACCACATGCATACAAATTATATATTAGGTTGCATCATTGTCATTCATTTGCATTCAAATAAATGTTTTTGTGTAATTGTTATAATATGTTATGCTTGTGTTTTTATCTATTGAATGGTGTTGTATGATTGCTACTTATGTTGTGCTCACACCACGAGCTCAATGTGATGTGTTTCTCACTCTCTTTTATTGTTATCTTTTTTCCTGGGATGAATGCCAATTGTAGGTAACGTTGAGTAGGAACTCAAAGATTGAGTTATTGTTGCTTTTTTTCTTAGTAGTTTTGTATAGAAAACTTTGCTCTAATAGGTTGTAACATTGGGATTCGATCTTTGTTTTGGATTTTGAGGATATAGCCTTTGGAGAGCCATTGCTTTTTATTTCTTACCTTTTGGAATCAATGAGGAAATAATTGAGATTTTAATTATTATGTTTTCTTTTATTAAGTATAAATGTTAGAGAGGTAAAAAGTGTAACAATTTGCATGTTATTTTTATCTTGATTTAATTTTTTTAAATGAAAATTAAAATGAAGTTATCAAATAAAAAATTACTTACATAATTAAATATAAGAAGAATAATATTTATAAATATAAATTATTAGGAAACAACAAAATTTTTAAAATTATTGAATCAACGTGCCAATAAATCTAATTAAAGCATGTTCATATATATATATATATATATATATAAGAAAATTGAAAATCACACAAGAAAGAGGATTGAATTGTGTGTTTGATTTTTAAAACACTTTTCATAAACACAAGACATATATTAGTTCACAAATGATACCCAAACGAATTGTCCAAAGGGTGCAGGACTAAAAATAGAGATAAGGAAGAGAAAAACAACACAAATGTTTTATCCTAGTTTACTCTTCCATAAGAACTATGTCCAGTCCTTTCAACATAAAAGATTTATCACGAAGTCAAATTGACTTTACATCCAAGTATTCGCAAAACCTCTTCAAGTTATACAACACTTCTAATTACCCTGATTATAAGAAAACCAAGTATTCTTTAATACCTAGCATCTTCAGGCTATCACAAAAAGAAGAAAGTTTTACAAAAGATAACTTACTAGGTGAGCATATGGCTATTACAAAAAAACAAACTTAACTTTACTTAGTTAAACAAATACAAATACAAGAACAAAGCTTTTTCACTTAGAAAAATTTTACAAAACTTTTCTAAGATGTCATCTAAAGGAGTAAGAAAACTTGAATTTCATTTCTTAGATATGAGCTTTTTCTCTTGTATATTTGCACATTCTCTGCTTAGTTATTCTTCTTGAAGATGATATATAGACATAGAGAAGAGAGTAATTGTTTTGCATGAAGATAGAGAAGCATCTTTACATTAAATATCAAAGATAAACTTTTGTAGAGCTATAGTAGAGTTTTTGTCTTCTTTTGAGGGCAGAGAAAAGGTATAACAAAAAACTATTTTTCGTTTTTGTTAACATGCTTCCTTTGAATAATACGCAGAAGATCATTCTACTTGTTCCTTTGATTGTAGAAGCTTGATCTGAGCACTCTTCTAACAAGCTTGGTCATAACACTCTTCTAACAATCTTTTTTTTTTATGATGACAAAATTTATGCTAAGAGAAAGATAGAGAGATATAACATAACATTAGAGTAAACAAGCTGCTTATGTATATATATTAGAGCATTATTGTGAAGGGACATAAATATATAAAGATAAGCAAAAAAACAACTTAACAGCTTAATCTCCCCCTAAGTCTTTGGAGGGTAACATCAAGTCTTGGGGAAAGAAACATATATGTAAAAGATGTGAAAATGTATATTATATAGATGCAACTTTCTCTTTTACATTATCTCCCTCATTTTTGTTATCAAACAAAAAGGTAAGGAAATAAATAAGAATCATAGTCTAAAAAAGCTAGAAAGATAGAAGAAGAAAAAAAAAACTTGAAAGACAAAAAGAGAAAAAAAAAACATAGAGCTTAAGGTTTAAAGAGCAGGGGGTGAAAGTATGGGACAAGAAAGTGGGATAGCATTCCCATGATTCAATATTCTTATTGATCAAAACGTTAATCAATGTAGACTTTGCTGGATGTTAGGACCTGTTGGGCTAAGTTTGGAAGAGGTTGAGTGATAGGAGGTTGGTAGAGGGTGAGAGCTTGAGAAAGGGGAAAAGGAAGGACAAGAAAAGGATGTTGGGGATGGAGTTTCTGAGGGTGAGGAAGGAGGAGGTGTAGAAGGTGTAGGTAACATGAGAATAGGTGGAGGTAGGTGCACAACTAAGGGAGTGGAGTCCTTGTAGGATTGAAACATCTTCTCCCAAGGATGGGGCTTTTGTAGATTCAGAAAGGATAGACCTAAGGTGGGTACAACAACATACATGGGGTTGTTTTCATAGCCAAGTAGCATAAACTCATTAAGATGTTATTGCTTGAGAGGCATAGTTAGCCAATCATCAAAGTGATGACCTAGAATTTCTTTTAGCATACAAAAAGCCCCTTTGGACACTGTGGGGGTGTTCGACTTCTCTTGAGGGGTCAAATGCCTACTTCAGACTTGGTGACTATGAATCCAAAGATGTTGTTTCCATAGTTTACAAGCTTCATCATCGTCAAGAGGACCTATCAACATCTTCTCATGTAGATAAGCTTTTGTATCAACAAAGAAGCTTCAAAGAATAGGTTCTTCATTGTAGGGCTAAGCTACAACTAAGGTTTTGGTCCTATCTTCCTTGTAACTATTGAGGTCCAACATTGGAAGCTTGGGATAGGTCCTATCATATTGAATCAAAATAACTATATTAGACTTGATGATCTAAGATGAGGTAAAGTGTTGGACCTTTAACACTTGGATAGAATTGGACTTCTTGCTCTTGGACATGGAATCCCCAATAGTCTTGAGAGGGAACGCATGTGGTAGAACACCAAAGTGATGGTTAAAGTAAAAGAAATTGTGTATTGATTGAATTGAATAATACAATATATAATCTCCTTTTTATAGGGTAAAGGTGAACAGTTTAAAGATAATATAACTAACAAAAAAAGAAAACATAACCATTGTAGATAAAATGCGATATTCACAAGCTACCCAACTTATGTATATATAGGGGGTGCTAGCGCACGTTTTAATCGGTTGTTGAATTCTGACTTTTATCCATTATCATTTACACTTCATCTTCTCGCTCTCACTCTCATTTTCATAGTGGTGCACACGGTACCTCAATGGCATCTCTCTTGACTGAGGAGGTGTAGGCTAGGGACTGGAAAGCCGAAGGTTATTAGAGGCAATCGCTCGGTATAGTCGACGCGCTCCAGTTGACTAGATCCTCAACGTCCTAGCCATCATTGGTGAACCATCGCTGTTCTTCCATAACGATCGTTGTGGAAGGCGGAGTCCATGAATTTACTCCCTGTATCAATGCTCTATTTCAATAATACGATTGGTTTGCGTTTCCTATCTCTTGATTGTGAATCCTGTTTTTAATCTGCTTTACTATGTCACAATTGTGAATTGTGGAAGTGGATCAATGTTAGACAAGGCCGATCGGGACCGGTTTAACAACTTCGTTAGGTAATCGATTAGAGAACCTAACATCAACCATGTGCTTACTCCCTGTCAATTGATGAGGTAGCGATTGTGTAAATCCTCGGTATGGCAGTGGATGAATGTTTGGCGATTGTTGTAGGAACCTTAGGGTGATTTGGAAGCATAATCTTGAGTGCAGAACCAAGGACCTATTGTTTATTAAACTCTATATTGGTATAGTCGTTAATTAGCATAATTTAGCTTGCATTTACTTTTTCATACTTAGTTTACTTCCCGTCTTACTTTACATTCCAACAATTCAAACCTCCCTATTTACTGCTTTTGGTCCGAGTCCGAGTCAGTCTGACTCCAGTTCAAGTTCGAGATAGAGTCGGCATCCGTCCAGGTTCTATCTAAGTCTAAGTTGGCATTCTACACACTTAGTATTTTGCATGAAACTCTGATTCCCATACAAAGTCATAATTGAGTGTAGTGTGTCCTTGAGAAGAATGACCTAGGGTTATGCTATGCTATAGTTAGCTCTAGTTTTATTTGATATTTCCACCACGATTAAGCAATCATCAAATTGGCACCATTGCTGGGGACACAAGTTCCTTTGTGTCTTTGTGTGCCAAGTCTGAGTTTCTTCCTAATCCCAAGTTTGTAGAATGTTAGATTTGTTTGTTTTGGTATATCGAGTCTATTTTCTTTTGATTTAATTTGCTGAGTCTTTATCTATTTTGTATTTCTTTTGCATAAATAATTGTTGACTTTGTATTTTTGTTATTTTTCTGCCTAACTAATTTTGTTTCCTGCTTTGCATAACTGGCACTAATTCTCTGTGTCATTGACTCTAACTTTTATGTATAATTGACTTTAATTTTTTTTCATATTTGATTTGCAATTTTCTGCATGATTTTGTATGAATTAGATACTTAAATAGATAGGAGTTCGTGTAGGTTAAGGAAGGTTAGGAGTACTGTGGTAAGTAATAGTAGTAGTTCTAATTCTGTTTCTAACTATGATAACACTGTTTTTGCTACTAACAATTTTGATTTTTCTGAGTACAATAGCTTTACTATTAACTTCGATTCTAACTTTGTTATACGTAATTTTCAAGAGCCAAAACACATGGAGAATAAAGATCAAACACTCAAGGAGTTAGCCATACCGGATGTGGTGTACTAGCCTTGGTGCATCCAATATCCGCAACTAGAACCAGCTTAATCTTTCGAATTGAAATCCGGTCTAATACATCTGTTTCCCAAATTTCATGGTCTTGCAGGTGAAGACCCCCGCAAGCACTTAAAAGAATTTCATGTGGTTTGTTCCACAATGAGGTTGTAGGGGATACCCAAAGACTACATCAAGATGAAGGCGTTTCCATTTTCCCTAGATGGAACTGAAAAAGATTGGCTGTATCTGCAGCCAATTCTCTGCAATACCTGGGTTGATATGAAGCGCATGTTCCTAGAGAAGTTCTTTCCGACATCTAGAACCACGACCATCAGAAAGGAAATTTGTGGGATAAGACAACAATCTGGAGAGACTTTGCACGAGTACTGGGAAAGATTTAGAAAGCTATGTGCCACTTGTCCACATCATCAAATTAGCGAGCAGTTGCTCATTCAGTATTTCTATAAAGGTCTGACGATGATGGACCAAAGCATGATTGACGTTGTAAGTGGAGGAGCATTAATGGACAAGACGCCAGCAGGAGTAAGGCAACTGATCTCTAATATGGCAAGCATACATAACAATTTGGGATCAGAGGAGCCGGCTTATCCCGGATGGTGAATGAAGTTGGTGCAATTGACAACCTGAGATTGGAAAACCAATTGACCAAGTTGACATGACTTGTAAGGCATCCTGCTGTTAGACAACATCAACCAAATATGGCAGCAAGAGTCTGTGGCATTGTACTTCTATGGAGTACCCCACTAAGATATGTCCCATATTGCAAGAAACCAAATCAGACCATCTTGAGAGTGTTGGATCAATAGGTGGATATCAGTATGGAAAGCAACCATATCAGAGTCGGCCATATGATAGTCAACAATTTGGAAGGCAATAGTACCGGCCGAATCCGAGTCAAGGACAATACCCAATCCTAAAATTTGGACCGGCCAAAACATGCCTCAGAGTCAAGGCAGCTATCAACCAAATCTGAGATACCAACCACCACTGTTCCAATAACAGTATTAGCAAAGAATGCCACCACAAGGCAACTCCCCATCTCTAGAGGACCTGATGAAGTAGTTGGCTACAAGCAACTTGGAGTTTCAACAAACTATGAACTCCAACAACATGCAATTTTAGCAGAATTTGAATGCCACGATCCAAGACCTCAAAACGTAGTGGGCCAACTAGCAAACACTATGAGTTAGCTACAATCGGCTGGGTCCGAAAACCTTCCCTATAGACATTTCTAAGTTTGAGCGGGAATGCGAGTGTCGTATCATTGAGAAGTGGTAGAGAATTACCACAAAATGCACCGTAGCAAAAATCGAGACCAGCCGATGCCGAGTTTGAGCCGGAAGCCGACTCCCCGTTGCCTAAGCCGGTTAGATCCATCCTATTGCCGTTTCCAAACCGGACTCTCTCAGCAAGAAAATCCAAAATCGATGAGGACTTGCTGAAGGTGTTTCGGAAGGTAGAGATCAACATTCCACTCCTAGATGCCATAAAGCAGATTCCCAAGTACGCAAAATTCCTCAAGGAATTGTGCGTGCACAAAAGGGGAAAGATGAAAGGGAAAGGAGGGGTGGAATTGAGTGCGATCGTGTTTGTATTAACCAAAAATGAAGCTGCTACTGAATCACACCAAAACATGCTAAAGAAGTGCCAAAACCCCAAAATTTTCTCTGTCCCGTGTATCATTGGTGAATGTACCTTTGTCGATGTCATGTTGAACCTAAGAGCTTCAATAAATGTCATGCTGATATCAGTCTACAAATCCTTGCAAAACATGCTAAAGAAGTGCCAAAACCCCAAAATTTTCTCTGTCCCGTGTATCATTGGTGAATGTACCTTTGTCGATGTCATGTTGAACCTAAGAGCTTCAATAAATGTCATGCTGATATCAGTCTACAAATCCTTGAATTTTAGTGCTCTAGAACCCATTGGGATGACAATACAACTAGCCAATAGAAGTGTTGTGCAACCCTTGGGTGTTCTAGTCTAAGTCAATGAGCTAATTTTCCCAACTGACTTATATGTACTGGATATAGAGGATGAGACATCTGGGAAGGGATCCACCTTAATTCTTGGATGACCATGTTTGATGACTGCTCGAACAAAGATTGATATGCGTGCTAGGATGCTCTCGATGGAATTCGGTGAAAATCTGGTGTAGTTTAACATATTTGAAGCAATGAAGCACCCTATTGAGAACTGATGAGTCACAAATTATACATCTTTTATGGACCTAAGAAGAGTGTTGTAGGATTATTTTGTGCTTAAGGAATAATTGTTAGCTAAAATTCACATTAAGGACCTAGGAAAGAGAAAATACAAATCTATGTTAAATTGAAGGCCTTAACTAACAAAAAGCTTTCCCCTCTTCTTCTGTAGGGCTGAGCCGAGTCCATCTTGGTTGAGACTGACTCTGTCTCAACCAGGCCAGGCCTCACGACCCAACATCCCAAGTAGGTGCAGCGCAATAAGGAGTGGCCCAAAGGCGCTGACCACCTCAGCTCAACTCAGCCTACCACGTCACCCCTAGAGAAACTTTTAGCGCAAGTCTAACAAGGGTAGAATAGGAAATTCACTTTTGTAATTCCGTTAGGGCTTGTAATTCGCGTGCTTTAGCTCTTGTATATATAGAAGTAGTTATGTACATTTTAAGGGTCTTTGAACTCATACTATACGCACATTCACTATCTCCATTAAATCGCTCTTGTTTTCCCTATCGACGGTGGTACACGGTGCTGCATTGGTGCTTCTCTCGATCGAAGGATGTGCAGGTCTGAGACTAGGAAGTCGAAGTCTGTTAGAGGGGACTGATTGGGATTTCCAACACACTCTGATGGATCTGATCCTCAATTCTCAGGCTACTGGAGGTGAACCACCACTATCAACCATGGCGATCGTCGTGGAAGATGGATCCACCTGAGTTCGAACATTGTGTTTGTAATCTGTTTCCTATTAATCGAATTCTGTTTTGCATTTTTGATCTCTATTTCCTTCCTCTTCTTTAATTCACAATCTGAATCACGATTGCACTTGGAATGTGAATCATGTTAAACTAAGCCGATTGGAACTGGTTTGACTAATTCAGTAGGAAATCAACTAATGACTATGGATTGAGAACCTAAAATCAGCTCTGAACTTAATTCCTACCAACTGATGAGGTAGCGATTGCGTAATTCCTCGGTATGGCAATGGACGAACCTTTGGTGATTATCATAAGAATTCCCAAGGCTGATATGGACTGAGAACGGGAGTGAAGAAATTGGACTAGACTTGGATTAATGGAACTGAACATGAACACAGTTATATCATCATAATAATAATAATAGTAATATTCGTAATAGTAGTATATTTTCTCTGCATTCATAGTTTCGTTTACTTTCTGTTTTACTCTACTCGTATTCAAAACCCCTTTGTTTATTGCTTTCTAAGTTTGGAATGGGGTCAGTCCAACTCTGTTGCGTCAAATCTGCAATCAGTCGAGTCTGAGTCTGATAAGTCTCTATCAAGATCATATCGACTCAGTCTCTACCGAGAGCAACTCAGCTAGTGGCCGAGACGAGTCAACACTCTACACTTTAGATTTTGCATCATTTTGTTTCATACTAATTCGCAATTGAGCACATTGTGTCCTTGAGAAAATTCGACCTAGGGTTGACTATACTATAGTTAGCTTTAGTTTATTTGATAAGCGGAATACGACTAAAATCGCTTTTGATCTCCTAAGTGTTGGGGATGCCTAAGTGAAAGTCCCTTCTCACCCGTTGTAACACAAAATTGATCTCCTAAGGAAAGACGCCTAAGGGAAAGTCTAATCCTACATACACTCACAAAACTACGTCGACTTTGATTCCTCCCCACTAGGAGGGGTATGTAGGAGTGAGAGGCACACTCTCGTCAAGTCCAAAATCATCCACATCTTATCTCACGCATTTCGATCCGGTCAAGCTATTGGAAGTGAAGGTTATGCTAACATATACAAGTCGTCGGGTAACTACCAGGTGGTAGACAAATAGGATGGTGTGCCATCCCATGTGTAAATGACCCCTTACCTGGATCTCAAATTCGCTTGCCTGCCTTATCCGTTTTAGCTTCCCAATGTACCATTAAAACATTGGTGGCGACTCTAATTCAAGTTAGTACATGTTTAGTCAATTCCCCCCAGGGTTGATTGAATCCATATCGACTCGACGCTGTGTTAGTGAGCGAATCTGGTCCCCGGTCTATCTCTATTGAAAAAAGATATTTCAAAGAATACGAAAAAAAACAATGAAAAAAAAAATGCATCACGACACGATTTAGGTCGCGTTAGACGGCTCATAAGCTCATTTTTAGTCGTCTTAACGGGCATCAAATAACTAAAGTTAACTATAGTATAGCCAACCCAAGGTCGATTTTTCTCAAGGACACAGTGTGCTCAATTGTGATCCGGTGCAAAGTGAGATGGCGTAGAACCTAAGGTGTAGAGTATTGACTCGTCTCGACACTGGCCGAATCGCTCTCGGCAGGGACAGGTTCGATATGGTCTCGGCAGAGACTTATCAAACTCGTCTTGGCTAATCGTGGATGGACGCAACAGAGATGGACTATCTCTGTCTCGGACTCAGAAAGCAAGAAACGGGGGGGGGGGGGGTTGAATACGAGTGAAATAAGGACAGAAATTAGCTACGAATGTAAACGCAATTACACTAAACTACTCCAAGTGTTACTTCAATTACTGTGTTCATGTTTAGTCCCAATAATCAAGGTCCTTCTGGTTTAGTCACTCTAGTTCACAGTCCATATCAGCCTTCGATATTCTTATGACGATCGCCAAACATCCGTCCATTGCCATATCGAGGATTTACACAAATGCTACCTCATCAGTTGGCAGGGATTACGTTCAAGCTGATTTTAGGTTCTCAATTAGGTTCTCTAGTTGATTACCTACTGAATTAGTTAAACTAGTTCTGATTGGCTTAGCTTAACATTGTTCACATTAGTTTGTGCAATCGCGACGCAGCAAGTGAATTAGAGTTTAGGAATGCAACAGAGATCAGAAATCAGAAAATACTTATATTATTGGAAACGAAATACAAACACAGGGCCTGGATTCGGTGGTTCCATCTTCCACGAAAATCGCTATGGTCGACAGCAATGGTTCACCTTTGTTAGCTAGGATGCTGAGGATCAAGTCCACCAGAGTGCATTGGTAATCCAATCAGTCCCCTCTAGTAACCTTCGGCTTCTCAGTTCCTAACCTGTACTTCCTTGATCGAGAGAAGCACCAATGACAGCAGCGTGCACCACCGTGAGTGTAGGAGATGAGAGCGAGAGAATGGAAATGAAAGCTAATGCGAGCGCAGAATTATGAATGCCAAAGACCCCAATTTGTTCATAGTTGCGCCTATATATACAGGGCGCGAAAGCTAACATCCCTAATAGAATTACAAAGTGAAATCCCTATTCTACCATTGTTATGGCTTGCATTGCAAGTTACTTCCAGGGTGACGTGGCTGCTGAGTTGGAGCCGAGGTGGCTTCTGAGTGGATGGATGACATGGAATGTGCCACTAGGCTTCGCTCCTTATTGAACCACTTTGTTTATTGGTTGTTCTTGTTCACTGGGCCGAGTCTCGGCCTGGTCGAGATAGAGTTGACCAGGTCAGGGATGCTCTCGGCTGGGTCTTCTTTGGATGGGCTAAGAGTCTTTGCTGGACCTGCAATGAAAGAATAGTTAGCTAATGCCTTTTGATTTAACACAGAATTATGTTTTCTCTGTTTTTAGGTTCCTAATTGGAATCTTAGCTAATAGTCATCTTTTAAGTACATGAGTTGCTTATTGACACTCTTCTTAGGTCCACCTACGGTGTATGATTTATGACTCATCAAACCCCCACACTTAGCCTTTTGCATTCTTGGGCAAAATAAAATGTTTTATACAAGGGAGGTTTTGGGTTGTTGGAGAAAAATTCTTTCGTTGACTTCCTCATTTTGACTGCACAGAATTAGCTTCTCTTCATCCCGGCTCAAGATGTTCATGCAGTCAAAGAATCACTCCCTCTGGGCCTAAGATGCCTTCATGACCTACAAACAGGAGGAAGTAACCAAGAGTGATAGAGCCCTCACTTGGACAATCACTCTCTCAATTCTCTCAAGTGTTTGGCTTGTATTTATACTCAGCATTGCATGGAATTGGTATTACCATATCTTGTCAAAGCTCTCCTCATACACCTGCAAAACACAAACAATCATGATCACTAGGACTTTTTGGCTTGTAGCGAGGCTAAGGTCATGGGTAGGATAGAATGTAGAAAAACTAGCTTCAGGACTCGTGGGAGCAATGGGGAGTGAGTCTTATCAGCATGAGGACAGTCTCGGTTACTATGGTCTCCTTCCATCTTTATTTGCTTGCCTTTCCTTTTCATTTCTTTCTTTTTCTTTCTTGTATTCATGCAGCTTGCTGTTTTTGTTTGAGCTTAGATTTCTCAGCTGCTTATTTCTTACTATACATACTTTTCCTTTTTCTTCCTTTCATTCAATTCCTTCCTTTTTCTTTTCTTCTGAACCTTCAAATACTTCTGACTAGGTTCTGCTTCCTAGAACTCCCCCACACTTGATTCTGACTCACTCCCAAGACAATTCCAAGGCTCCTCAGCTTCCAAAGGGTGGGGTGAAATTATGGTTTTTCTGGCCTCGGCTTGTGGTGAGCTATAAGAAGAAATGGTTAGATTAGGCCCAAGGGGGGGTGAACTAGGGATAGAATTCTTTCAGGTAGGCTTTGCTTGGCTCAAGGCTCATAAGAAATATGGCCTAGATCATGTCATTCTTGCATGTGAAAATAGTTGTATCCAGAGAGTTAAGGAAAAATGCAGAATACACAATTAACATGCATGGAAATCACTCAAGAAGAAGAAAGATGGCAAGAATGTAGGCCATCACTGTTGCAAGGCTCAAATTCTCACACGGGTTATTTTTGCTTATCCTTCACTCTAGAGGTTTCCTCTTCCCATTTTTCAGTCATTTATTGCTTAGGACACAAAGGTTTGGTTCCCTTCAGGCAGGAATCACTTCTTCCCAGGATTGGAGGAACTGCCCCGCTGTTTCATCAATCTTCCGAATTCAACTAGGAATTCTTCTCTCTTTTCATTTTGGCTCTGTGACTTTGCTGGGCCGAGGTCATTCTGGCTCTGATCAAGTCGGTACAAAGTCGGGATAGACTCGGCTGGGGTAGCTTCTTATTGAAATAAAAGATTTGTAAACAACAAATTCAGAAAATTAAAGAAAAGTAAGTAAAAAGAGAATTAGAGCCAAATAGGAATGGCAGCTAGTTTCGTGGTCTCAGATGGCCACCCCCCACACTTGAATCCAGCATTGTCCTCAATGCATAGTGTAGATTGAGAGGGGTTTAGCCGAGTAGGCTTAGGCTGTGCCATCTGGTGGAGCTAGTTCCACCAATGAAATGATCTCCATGTCATTTATGGTTGGTGCTGGACCTTTGTGGAATGGCTTGATTTGATGCCCATTGACCTGGAAGGTGTTGTTGTTATGCTCGTTCTTTAACTGTACTGCACCATGGGAAAATATGTTAGTGATAACAAAAGGTCCATCCCACCTGGAGCGAAGATTACCTGATATGAGCTTCAATCTTGAGTTGAATAGCAACACTTTTTGGCCGATATGGAAGTCTTTCCTCAAGATCTTCTGGTCATGAAATCTCTTGACTTTCTGCTTGTAGATCCTAGCATTCTCATAGGCTTCCAAGAAGAGTTCATCAAGTTCTTGAAGTTGGAATTTTCTTTGTTCTCCTGCTTGGTCATAGGCCATGTTGCACTGCTTGACTGCCCAGTAAGCTTTGTGTTCTAGCTCCACAGGAAGGTGGCAGGCTTTACCGAAAATGATTCGGTAGGGAGACATCCCTAGGGTTGTTCGGTATGCAGTTCTATGTGCCCATAGAGCATCCTCGAGGAGTCGGCTCCAGTCCTTCCTGTTGGGATTTGTCATCTTTTGTAGTGTTTGCTTGATTTTCCTGTTAAAAACCTCAACTTGGCCGTTTGTTTGGGGGTGATATGCTATAGCGATCCTGTGTGTCACCCCATATTTTTGAAGAAGGGAGGCCATGGCTCTATTATAAAAGTGACTTCCTTTGTTGCTGATGAGCACCTTTGGCACACCAAACCTGCAGAAAATATTGGACTTGAGAAAGTCCACTACTACCTTAGCATCATTGGTTCTGGTGGCAATGGCCTCTACCCATCTTGATACAAGTCAACGGCCAGCAGAATATATGAGTAGCCATTGGAGGCTAGGAATGGTCCCATAAAGTCTATTCCCCAGACATCAAAAACTTCATAGAACAGAATAGGTTGTTGGGGCATTTCATGCCGCCGGTTAAGCACCATTTCTGCTTTTTGGCATCTGTCGCAGGTGGAGACGAAATGATGAGTGTCTCTAAAAATAGTAGGCCAGTAAAGGCCACAATCTAGCACTTTCCTAGCAGTTTGAGTCGATCCATAGTGGCCGCCTCCAGGTGTCGAGTGGCAGAATTGGAGGATCGAAATGATCTCGGTTTCAGGAATGCACCTGCGGATGACTTTGTCGCTGCACAGTCTCCAAAGGTAAGGGTCATCCCAAATATAATACTTGGCATCGCTTTGGAGTTTCTCCTTGTATGGCCGAGATGCCTCTAGTGGGAACTGAGATGTTGCCACATAATTGCAGATGTTGGCAAACCATGGTATAGCCAATTTGATGTGCAGAAGTTGCGCATCAAGGAATTCATCTCGGATAGGCATCGGTTCGCTTTCTTTCTCAATCCTACTTAAGTGGTCTGCCACGGAGTTCTTAGCACCTTTTTTATCTCTAATCTCTAAGTCGAATTCTTGGAGAAGAAGCATCCAATCCACCTGATCAGTCTTGGCATGGCGTCGGGCTTCTTCAACAAGTATCTCAAAGCGGCATGGTCAGAGAACACAATTATTTTTGAATCAAGAAGGTAGGAACGAAATTTGTCTACGGCAAACACGATTGCAAACAGTTCCTTCTCAATTGTTGTGTAATTCTGCTGGGCTGGATCCATGGTTCTCGATGCATAAGCAATCACATGCACTGGTTGTCCGACTCCGACTCTTTGGCCGAAAACAACTCCTAATGCTGAGTTAGATGCATCACGCATCAGCTCGAATGGCAGGGCCCAGTTTGGTGCTTGTAGGATAGGGGCGGATGTGAGTCGGCTCTTTAGCTCCTGAAATGCTTCGATGCAGGGCTGGTCAAATTTGAATTCCACATCCTTCTGTAGCAGTTTGGACAGAGGCAAGGCTAGTTTGCTGAAATTCTTGATGAATCTTTTGTAAAAACCTGCATGTCCTAGAAATGAGCGAACTTCCCGCACAGAAGCGGGGTTTGGAAGGGAGGTGATAACATCTATCTTTGATTTGTCCACCTCAATGCCTCTGTTGGAGACCAGGTGTCCTAACACAATTCCCTTAGTCACCATGAAATGGCACTTTTCAAAATTCAGCACAAGATTAGTGTCAACACATCTCTTCAACACCTTGGATAGGTTACTCAGACATGCCTAAAATGAATCTGCGTACATCGTGAAGTCATCCATGACTACCTGCATGCAGTCCTATAGAAAATCCGAGAAAATACTTTTCATGCAGCGTTGTAATGTGCTCGGGGCATTGCAGAGGCCAAATGGCATGCGTGTATACACAAAGGTGCCAAATGGGCAGGTGAAGGTTGTTTTATGTTGGTCTTCAGGTGCAATATGAATTTGCATGTAACCTGAGAATCCATCTAGAAAGCAATAGTGGAATTTCCCTGCTAATTTCTCCAGGACTTGATCAATGAAAGGCAAAGGGAAATGATCCGTGCGAGTTGCCTGGTTTAATCTTCTATAATCGATGCAGACTCGCCAACTATTCTAAATCCTTGTTGGCACCAACTCGTCGTGTTGATTCTTTGCGACGATCATTCTAGACTTCTTTGGCACCACTTGCACAGGGCTTACCCATTGGCTATCCGAGATGGGGTAGATGATCCCTACAGCAAGGAGTTTGGTGACTTCCTTTTTAACCACGTCTAGGAGTGTCAGATTCAGTCTTCTTTGTTGTTTCCTTATGGGCTTGATTTCCTCCTCCATCAAGATTCTGTGCATGTAGATGGAGGGATTAATGCCTAGAAGGTCCAGAAGCTTCCACCCGATTGCCTTTTTGTGTTGCCTTAGGACGTCCAACAACTTATCTTCTTGCTCCTGGTGGAGGTTGTTGGCAATAATAACTGGGAGCTGCTGCTCACTGTCCAAGTAGGCGTATTTTAAGTGATTTGGCAATGGCTTCCGTTCCATGGGTGGTGGTGGAGATGAAGATTCTTCTATTTGTGGTTTCGGATCTACCTGACCGACTTGAATTGGACTTGGCACCAGGTGTGCCATCGTGAATTCGACCTATAGCTGCATTGGCCGACTTGACTTGATATCTTCGATTCTGCTCGGATTGGAGTCGGTCTCGGTTACTTGTGCAGCTTCAGAGTCGGATCTGGGTGGAACATCGAGTTTTTCGCCAGCTTGTGTCTAGTTTTCTTTAGCAGGTTTTATTTCAGCCTTCGTGTCGACCTCATTGCTTATCCTCTCTGCCGAGTTGATTTTGATCTTTTCTTGGTCTCGGTCTACTTTGGCCGACTTGCCTTCGATGTTGGCTGTGTTCATGAGATGTTTGCCCGAGTTGACTTTTGACTTGGTATGGACTCGGCCTTCATTGGCCGACTTGGTTTCGGCCGTGAATATGGTTGCCAACTGTGCAGGGGCAGGCATTTTAGTCTCGACAACTTTTACTTCTGCATTATTTGTATACTCTAGGCTCTCCAAGTAGCAAACTTGGTCTAGTAGCTCTGTTAGCTTTGCTTCAAATGCCAAGTTGGCAGTGTCATTGTGGTTGGCCTCAGGGTTGGGGATTCTTGTACTTTGTCTTGGTCGACTTCCGAGCAGCTAAGAATGCTTCCAGCAAAATCTTCTATATCTTCACTACAGCTGTCTAACTGGAAATATTCTTCCACCAACTCCTCTATCATGTCTATGCCGAAGAGAAAGTGATCTTTGGTAGGGTGCTCATAGCATCAAAGATGTTGAATTGCACCAGGGTGTCACCGAATTCCATTGAGAGCGTTCTGGCATGTACGTCAATCTTTGTCCTCGCTGTCATTAGGAATGGTCTCCCCAAAATTAAGGTTGATTCCTTCCCTGATGTTTTGTCCTCCATATCAAGCACATAGAAATCAACTGGAAATATTAACTCGTTTACTTGGACTAGGACATCTTCGAGAACTCCCAAGGGTTGCACAATGCTTTTATTGGCAAGTTGGATAGTCATCCCTGTGGGCTCCAAATCACCAAAATTGAGGGACTTATAGATTGACGCAGGCATAACGTTGATTGATGCTCCTAGGTCCAGCATGGCATCAGCAAATGTGCATTCGCCAATGGTGCATGGGATCGAAAGATACCGGGGGTCTCGGCACTTCTTCGGCAGTACTTGTGAATTTTCTATAGTGGATTCTTCACTCCTTGTTAGGGCCGACACCACGCCTCCGAATTCCCTACTCCCCTTCATCTTTCTTCTTTTGTGTACACATAATTCCTTGAGGAATTTTGCGTACTTGGGAATTTGTTTAATCGCGTCGAGGAATGGAATGTTAATTTCCACCTTCCGAAACATCCTTAGCAGTTCTTCATCTGACTCTGGTCTCCTTGCTGAGATGGTCCGAGATGGAAACAGCAATGGGGGAGCTGTCTCTAGGCGTGACTGTGAGTCGATAATTGCTTCGGAGTCGGCTTCGGCTAGCTTCGACATTTGCTGCTGTGCAGGTTGAGGTAATTCTTTGCCGCTTCTAAGTGTTACTGCACTAGCATTCCCTCTTGGATTCGGAATGGTTTGAGAGGGAAGGTTACTTGAGCCGGCCGACTGTAACTGGCTCACAGTAGTTGCTAACTGTCCAATTTGCATCTTGAGGTCTTGAATGGTGGCGGTCATGTTTTGTTGGAATTACATGTTTCTGGAGCTTACGGACTGTTGGAACTCCAGGTTGCTTGTTGCGAGCTGCTTGATCAAGTCTTCCAAAGATGGAGAGTTGCCTTGAGTAGGCACTCTCTACTGATGTTGCTGTTGGAAAGGTGGTACTTGAAATTGTGGATTCGGCTGCTAGTAACCTGCTGGTCCTTGAGGTGCATTTGGCACGGATCCGACTCTTTGGGTAGCATATGGTCCTTGTTGTGGACCTGGCCGAAATGGTTGCCTTCCATACTACTAGTTACCAAAGGGCTGCATCTGATATGGTTGCCTGCCATATTGGAATCCACCTATGGCTCCAACATTCTCTGATTGGTCTGACTCAATCTCTTCAAGGGTGGGGCACATGTCAGTAGAGTGCTCCATAGAGGTACATATGCCACATAATTTGGCTGCCATGGCTGGTTGGTGTTGACTAATAGCCAACTGTCTCACCAGTGATGTCAATTCGGTCAGTTGATTCTCTAGTCTTTGGTTAGAAGTTGCACCGATCTCATTTACTGTTCGAGACTGATTCGGCCCTCTGATCCCAAACTGCTGTGTGTTACTTGCCATATTCGAGATCAGGTGCCTTGCTGCTGTTGGTGTTTTGTCCATTAAGGCTCCTCCACTGGCGACATCGTCCATGCTTTTGTCCATCATAGATAATCCCTCATAGAAGTATTGGATCAGCAGCTGTTCGCTGATTTGATGGTGTGGGCAGGTGGCACATAGTTTGTTGAATCGCTCCCAGTATTCATGCAGAGTTTCTCCTGTATGTTTCCTGATCCCACATATTTCATTTCTGATGGTCGTAGTCCTGGATGCTGGAAAGAACTTTTCCAGGAAGGTACGCTTCATATCTCCCCAAGTGTTGAAGAGTGCTGGCTGAAGATACAGCCAGTCCTTTGCTGCTCCATCAAGGGAGAATGGGAATGCCTTCATTTTGATATAATCCTCTGGTATCCCCTGCGACCTCATTGTGGAACAAACCACATGGAATTCTTTGAGGTGCTTATGGGGGTCTTCTCTTGCAAGACCATGAAATTTAGGCAGCAAATGTATCAAACCAAACTTTAACTCGTATGTCTGAGCCAGCTCCAGCTGGGGTTATTGGATACACCATGGTTGGTACATCACATTTGGAGTGGCTAGCTCCGTTAGAGTTCTGTCATTATTTTCCATCTGTCCTAGCTCTGTAAAAATGTTAGAACTAGAAACAAGTGCGTTAGCAGAAAGCAAGTTAGAATAAATGGTAGAATCCGTACTGCTACTAATATTTACTACAGTATTTCTAGTTTTTCGTAATCTTCGTAAAGTTAATTCTATCTCCGGGTCAAAAGCATACAATGGGTCAGTACTACTCCTAGTCATGCATTATGCAAGTCATGTAAAAAAATGATCTGTGATTCTAGACAATGACTACGGTTAACAGTTAATTCTAGTGAAAAGGTATGAATGCAATGCAAAGATGGATGCAAAACAGAATGTTTAATAATATGTAATGCAAAATTGAGTACAAAGCAAAAAAAAATTTTCTTTATTATTATTATTATTATTATTTAACAATGAATTCATGTAAAAATTCTACTTACAGAATTTCAGCATGCAAGATTATTATTGAATCCAAAATACAAAACAAATGCAAACACAATTTATAACTCAACAGACTCTACAAACTCTGGATTCGGCTCAATCTACTTGGCACATGAAAACACGAAAGAACTTGTGTCCCCGGCAACGACGCCAATTTGATAAGCTCATTTTTAGTCGTCTTAACGGGCATCAAATAACTAAAGTTAACTATAGTATAGCCAACCCTAGGTCGATTTTTCTCAAGGACATAGTGTGCTCAATTGTGATCCGATGCGAAGTGAGATGACATAGAACTTGAGGTGTAGAGTACTGACTCGTCTCGGCACTGGCCGAATCACTCTCGGCAAGGACAGGTCCGGTATGGTCTCGGCAGAGACTTATCCGACTTGTCTCAACTAAGCGCGGACGGACGCACCAAAGATGGACTATCTCTGTCTCGGACTCGGAAAGTAGGAAACGAGGGGATTGAATACGAGTGAAATAAGGACAGAAATTAGCTATGAATGTAAACACAATTACACTAAACTACTCCTAGTGCTACTTCAATTATTGTGTTCATGTTTAGTCCCAATAATTAAGGTCCTTCTGGTTCAGTCACTCTAGTTCACAGTCCATATTATTAGCCTTCGATATTCTTATGACGATCGCCAAACATCCGTCCATTGCCATACCGAGGATTTACACAATCGCTACCTCATCAGTTGGCATGGATTAAGTTCAAGCTGATTTTAGGTTCTCAATTAAGTTCTCTAGTTGATTACCTACTAAATTAGTTAAACCAGTTTCGATCAGCTTAGCTTAACATTGTTCACATTACTTTGTGCAATCGCGATACAACAAGTGAATTAGAGTTTAGGAATGCAATAGAGATCAGAAATCAGAAAATACTTATATTATTGGAAACGAAATACAAACACAGGGCTTGGATTCGGTGGATCCATCTTCCACGACAATCGCCATGGTCGACGGCGATGGTTCACCTCTATTAGCTAGGACGCTGAGGATCAAGTCCACCAGAGTGCATTGGTAATCGAATTGGTCCCCTCTGGTAACCTTCGGCTTCTCAGTTCCTAACCTGCACTTCCTCGATTGAGAGAAGCACCAATGACAGCACCGTGCTCCACCATGAGTGTAGGAGATGAGAACGAGAGAATGGAAATGAAAGCTAATGCGAGTGCATAATTATGAATGCCAAAGACCCCGATTTGTTTATAGTTGCGCCTATATATACAGGGCGCGAAAGCTAACGTCCCTAACAGAATTACAAAGTGAAATCCCTATTCTACCCTTTTTATGGCTTGCGTTGCAAGTTACTTCTAGGGTGACGTGGCTATTGAGTTGGAGCCGAGGTGGCTTCTGAGTGGATGGCTAAGGTGGAATGTGACATTGGGCTTCGCTCCTTATTGGACCGTTCTATTTATTGGTTGTTCTTGTTCACTGGGCCGAGTCTCGGCCTGGTCGAGATAGAGTTGATCAGGTTAGGGATGCTCTCGACTGGGTCTTCTTTGGATGGGCTGAGAGTCTTGGCTGGACCTGCAATGAAAGAATAGTTAGCTAATGCCTTTTGATTTAACACAAAATTGTGTTTTCTTTGTTTTTAGGTTCCTAATCTAAATCTTAGGTAACAGTCATCTTTTAAGTGCATGAGTTGCTTATTGACACTCTTCTTAGGTCCACCTACGGTGTATGATTTATGACTCATCAACGCCGACTCCACTGGGGATACTCGTGTGAAAGCTAGGGTCAAGCTCAATTCAAATGACTTGCATAAAGTAGCACAACCTTTTACCTTCCCCATAATATTGCATGCAATTATGATGGCTGGCTTGTTTCTTTGTTTTGGGGAGCTTGTTGGGGCTGGTCTTGGTTCCCGAGTGGGTCCTATTCCCGGACCTGTGAGTAAGTGAGTGATGGATGTGTAGTGGTAATCATCTTTAGGTACATTCGTAGACTGGTGACCGCAATAATCCGGCTAAGGTATGGCCTTTAAAGGATGACCACATTTTGGGAGTTGCTCTCATCTATGGGACATTCTTGATAAGGATATTAAGCCTTAGTGACCTTTTTGAGCAGTGTGTAGAGCCACAAAAGGAACCCGTAAAAGTCCTAGGCCTCAGGGATACCCTTAACCACCCTAAGAATGGACAGGGACCACAGGTTCAACTCCCCTAATCTCTCACACCCAACGATCAGATGCATATTGCATGCATGCAAAAAAAAGTCGAAAAAAAGGGATAAAAGTAAGAGAAAGAGAAAACAGAAGCATGCATAGCATTAACATACTAATCGTGAATCATTTCAAACATGGAAGGAAATACCCATCATTGTGTTTGAAAGTTACGACCCGTCCCAACCGGGACCCCAATATTCAATCCCTACGGCGTTGGGGCGAACAACTCAAAGGTCAATGGCGAAGAGCCTTCGAAAAGAAGTATGGGAATCTCTTGGTCCCGGTCAATATAGAAGTACAGCCTGCAGCATTGTCAGTGCTCACTCAATATTATGACCCGCCTCTCAGGTGCTTCACTTTTTGTGGCTTTCAACTCGCCCCCACACTGGAAGAGTACGAAAGGATGATAGAATACCCTATGATAAATCTCCACCCTACCTCTGTAGGGGGAATTACCCCTCTTGGGCTTCGGTGGCCAGATTATTCAAGGTGCCTGAGTTAGAAATATTAAAGCTGAAGAAAAGTCGGAACAAAGTGGAAGGGATCCCAGAAGCGGCCTTGGAAGAGAGACTTCAACAGCTTCAAGAGGAAGAAGACTGACTGACCTTTGTGGACGTGTATGGACTCTTGGTTTATGGCATAATGCTCTTTCCTCAAATAGAACACTATGTAGATTTGGCCGCCATAGATTCCTTTCTCGGGAAACGAGACCGGGGAGAACACCCTATGGTGGTAGTCTTGGCCAACACCTACTATACTTTGGACTACTGTAGGAAGAAAAATTGAAGAGGGTTGAGGTGCTACACTACACTACTCTTCCTATGGTTAACTGCGCACTTGTTCCATAGTAGCAAGAGGACGAGGTGTCCCATATAAGACCACTATTGGAGCTGTGTTAAGCCCCTAACGAAGGTGGAATGGACTACACGCCTGGACGAGGCCATAGAGAGGTTAATCCAGTGGTACCCATAATGGAATGAAAGAGAGGATGTGATTATCCGTTGTGGAGGATTCCCGAACATCCCTCTAATGGGTACCTAGGGAGCAATTAACTATAATCCTGAATTGACACTCTGCCAAGCCAGATATCCTATGGTCTTACCTCCGTCGGAGGAGGCGATGAGGCCCTTCATCTTCCACGGTCTAGGGATATAGGAGGGAGAGTACTTGAAGAAGATCCACCAAGCCTGGAAAAAGATCATTAGGAAAGGACCCGAGTGGGGACTACGGAGCTGTGGAGCCTCGTCCAACTACAGAGCAGAGTCCATTTTCTTGGCATTCAAAGACCCTCGGTTTAAAGCCGTGGAAAGCGAACTAGCAGGTCTAGAAGGGCAATCAAAAAGGAAATGGAAAGAGCTCAACTCTTGAGAAGGCGAGGAGAGCTGGGAGATTCCTGAAGTAGAACGTTGGTCGCGAATTGTTGCCTAGGAAAAAGGACTGAGGGAGATGGAGCGGAATCAAGCCTTACTAGAAAAGGAGGAGCTAATAGCAGCCTTAACGGATGTTAGGTCAAAGGAGGAAGACACCAGAGGCCACCTTTGCCAACTCCAAGAGCAGATAGCCCTGTTGAAAACAGAGCTGGCTAAGTACAAACTCCACAACGAATATCTGGAGAAATAATGGCGGCAAGGGCTGGTGGAGCTCGTTGAAGAAAGAAGGAAAGCCACCGATTGAGGCTCACAGGCCGACACCGCAATCCAAAGATTAAAGGAGCAAGCCAATAAACACTTGGAGATAGCGATATTCAATACCATAAGCCATATGGACGAGAGGGTGGCAAGTCCCAATAGGAGAAGAGACGAAGAACCCGGACAGGCCTTAGATTCAGCTAATCGGGTAGAGGAAGGTTCCCACCCGTATCCGTCGGACAATATCACTGTAGTTGCATACATTGAGGGAAACGACAACCTTCACCCCAAACCGTTAATTATTCAATATAATTTGGCTCCCAGACCAGTGCCTTTTATCATACAGGTCGCAACCAAGCCTGTTTACAATAATAATGTGGTACCATGGAGGTATCTAATGGAGGAGGCATAGGCACCTCAAATAAAAGAAGAGACTACAACCCCTGAAATCACCAACATAGTCTGAATAGGGGGCATGACACGGAGCAGGAGGATATTTGCCCCCAAAGCCTTGAGAAATAAAGAACTGACTCCTGTGAAAAAGGAAAAAACAATAGAGTCACCCAAAAGAACGGTGACGGAAGAGGAGGCTCGGGAGTTTCTTAAGGTAATCCGGCTTAGAGAATATGAGATGCTGGACCAATTTCACAAAATACCCACGCAAATTTCACTCCTTTCGCTGTTGATCAACTCAGAGAGTCACCGTGAACTCCTCCTGAAAATACTGAACGAAGCCCACGTACCGCAAGATATTACACCCGCAAAATTCGGTGGTATCATCAATAACATTACCGCAAGTTGTCATCTGTCGTTCTCTGAAGAAGAGGTCCTAGACGAGGGCAAAAACCATAATCAGCCCCTTCATATTGCAGTTAAGTGTGGAAATTACATGATAGCAAGGGTGCTGATAGACAATGGGTCCTCACTCAACGTCATGCCGAAAACCACACTGGACAAACTCTACTCCCTGGCCCCATCTTGAGAAATAGTCCAGTTGTGGTTAGGGATTTCGATGGCTCTAAGCGAGAAGTGATGGGCGAAATCACTCTTACAATACGTATAGGGCCAACGACCTTTGACATCACCTTCCAGGTGATGGATATCTGGCCAGCGTACAACTGCTTGCTAGGCCGACCTTGGATAAATTCTACGAGGCAGTCCCTTCATCGCTACACTAGAAAGTCAAATTCACAGTTGATGGACAGCTGGTCAACGTCATGGGAGAGAAAGAAATAATGGCCAGCACACCTCTTTTCAAGCACTTGAAATAGTAGGTACAACTACCATCTAGCAATGAAATAGGAAGGGGTGACATTAAGCAATCCAAAGCTGTGATTATGGCGGCAAAGGTGTTGATCACTAATGGCTTCGAACTTGGAAAAGGGTTAGGAAGAAGACTCGACGGCATAGCCAACCTAGTGGCAATACAAGAAAACCCAAGACGAGCCGGACTTGGCTTTAGCGGGGTCGCAAGGAAAGCAAAGTCGGGGTGGAAGGTCCAAAGCAAGCAACAGGTGAGAACTAGCCTCTACCGCTACTTCATTAGTGGGGGCATCGTGACTCTAGAACACGTAGCAACAGTAGAAGATCAACCGATGGAGCCAGTAGAGTGAGTGTACCTCATGGCATGAGAGTTGGAGAATTAGACTGCCGAAGTGCTGCCTGAACTGGCCCTTTGGAAAATGTAATTAAAAGCGTGTAAAAAAGGGGGCCTCGAGGCCAATTCTAAACAATATCGTAAAAAAATAAAAGTTGTGAATACTTCCATTTACCTTCTTGCATATTTGTTCCTTTTTCATTTTTCATTTTCATTTGCATTAGAGTTACATCTAAAGCACATTTTTTCCTGCTTTCTTTTAAAATGCGGGCAGAATAATAATCAGCCCAAACAAGGAAAACTTCCCCCAAATCAATAACGCGGCCCTTGCACCTAACGATGCTGACAAACCAGTAGGCAAGACGAAGAGGAAGAGACGGAGGAAGAAGCTTTGAGAGAACTCGAGAGGTTGTTTGAACAAGAAAGGCCAAAACTCTAGTCTGACACTAAGGAGCTGGAGATCATTAATCTCGGCAAAGGAGAAGAAACGAGAGAAATACGAATAGGCAAACTAATCCCACCGGATTTCAAGCAAAGGTTGACAGAGCTCCTGAGGGAATACGAAGATATTTTTGCCTAGTCTTATCGAGATATGCCAGGACTAGACACTGCCATTGTCAAACACAGGCTACCCTTAATCCCTAATGCCATCCCAGTATGACAATAGTTAAGGAGAATGAAACCAGAAGTGGCCTTAAAAATCAAAGAATAAGTGGAAAAATAGTGCAAGGTCGGTTTCCTAGCAGTAGCGGAATACCCCCAATGGGTGGCCAACATCGTGTCAGTCCCCAAGAAGGATGGAAAGTACGAATGTGTGTTGATTATAGGGATCTCAATAGAGCAAGCCCAAAGGATAACTTTCCTCTACCCCACGTTGACCTATTGGTGGATAACACTGCTCAACACTCCTGTTATTCCTTCATGGATGGATTCTCCGAGTACAACCAAATCCAGATGGCCTCACACGATAAGGAGAAAACCACTTTCATCACCACGTGGGGAACATTCTATTACAAGGTCATGCCATTCGGACTCAAAAATGCCGAGGCAACCTATCAAAGGGCCATGGTCACCCTCTTCCACGACATGATGCATAAAGAAGTGGAAGTCTATGTGGACGACATGATCGGCAAGTCAAAAACACCAGGGCAACACGTCGATGACCTGCCTAAACTTTTTGAAAGGCTGCGAAAATACCGGCTCAAGCTAAACCTCACCAAGTGCACCTTTAGAGTTGGGATGGGGAAGTTATTGGGGTTTATTGTCAACGAAAGAGGGATCAAACTAGATCCGGATAAAGTCAAGGCCATCTGGGATATACCGGCCCTAAAAACCGAAACGGAAGTAAGAGGCTTCTTAGGAAGGGTCAACTACATAGCCCAATTCATCTCTCAATTGACGGCTACCTGCAGCCCAATATTCAAACTCCTACGGAAGAACCAAAAGATGGAGTGGAATCAAGAATGTCAAGAAGCCTTCGAAAAAGTTAAGCAATACTCGGAGTCACCTCCTGTTCTCGTTCCAGTAGTACCCGACAAGCCCCTAATATTGTACCTCACGGTGTTGAAGGAATCCATGGGGGGCATCTTGGGACAGCAAGATGATTTTGGAAAAGAACAAGCCATCTATTATCTCAGCAAGAAGTTCATAGAATGCGAACAGAGGTACTTGGCACTAGAACGAACGTGTTGCGCTTTGGTCTGGGTCGCGAAGAGGTTAAGGCAATACATGCTGGCTCACACCACACGGCTTATTGCTAAAATGGATCCTCTCAAATATATCTTCAAAAAGCTAGCACTAACGAGGCGAATAGCATGATGGCAAATGGCTCTGTCAGAATACGACATAGTCTATACAAGTCAGAAAGCCATTAAAGGAAGCACTCTGGTGGAACAACTGGCCTATCACCCTCTGGATAATACCATCCCCTCTCACACGAATTCCTGAACGAGCATATCATGATGGCGGAAAAAGATGAACAGGAGGCTGAATTAGACGAGTGGAAACTTTGGTTCGATGGAGCTTCGAACTTATTGGGAAACGGGATATGAGACGTACTAGCATCCCCGAAAGGTCAGTATTTTCCCTTCTCGACAAGGCTGGGTTTTGATTGCACCAACAATATGGTAGAATACGAGGCTTGTGCCATGGGAATCACAATGTCTATCGAGCACCAAATTAGTAGGCTTAAGGTCTTTGGTGATTCAGCATTAGTAATCTACCAACTCCGCAAAGAGTGGGAAACACGAGATGACAAGTTGGTCCCTTACCATGCACACATAATGGTATTGAGGGAGCATTTTGAGGAAATCTCCTTTCACTATGTCCCTCGGGATGAAAATCAAATGGCTGATGCCTTGGCAACCCTGTCAGCCATGCTTCAAGCAAACCGAGGCAAAGAAATGATTATACATGTCCGACAGCAGACTAAGATGGCCCATTGTCAACAAGTAGGCAAGGTAGAAATCGACGACAAACCATGGTATCATGACATCAGGGAGTACTTAAAGAGGGGGTGTCTATCCCTCGGAAGCAACTGAAAATGACAAGAGGACACTAAGGAGGCTGGCGATAGGCTTCCTCCTAAGTGGAGTAATCCTCTGCAAAGAAGTGCTGATTTGACTCTCCTACGTTGCATAGACGATTGTGAAGCTCGAGAAATAATGAAGGAAGTGCACGGGGAGCCTTCCGGCACTCACGCCAATGGTCACGCCCTCGCCTGCAAAATCCTTCGAGCTGGATATTATTGGAGTAAGATGGAGTCAGACTATTGCCAACATGTGAAAAGATGCATGAAGTGCTAGATGTATGCCGACAACATCCACATGGCACCCTCTGCCTTGCACAACCTAACCTCTCCATGGCCATTGTCCATGTGGGGATTAGACATGATTGGCCCGATAAAGCCCAAGGCATCCAATGGACACAGATTCTTTCTTGTAACCATTGACTACTTCATGAAATGGGTGGAATCTACCTCGTACGCTAATGTGACAAAGAGCGTGGTGACTAAGTTCATCAAGAAAGACATCATATGCCGCTACGGTCTTCTAGCTCGCATCATCACAGACAATGGAACAAACTTAAATAATAAGATGATGACCAAGTTATACGAATAGTTCAAAATCAAACATTTTAACTCCACTCCTTACCACCCCAAAATGAACGGAGCTATAAAATCGACCAACAAAAACATAAAGAAAATAATACAAAAAATGGTGGTGGCATACAAGGACTGGCATGACATGTTACCCTACGCCCTGCACGGATATCGGATATTAGTGCGTACGTCCACGGGGGCAACCCCCAACTCATTGGTGTACGGTATAGAGGCGGTTCTCCCAGTAGAAGTAGAAATACTCTCTCTAAGAGTCCTAGCCGAGGCAAAGTTGGATGAATCGGAATGGGTCTAAAGTCGGCTAGACCAACTGAACTTAATAGAAGAGAAGAGCCTAACTGTCGTATGCCACGGGCAGTTGTATCAGTGGAGGATGAAGAACATCTTCGATAAAAGAGTCAAGCCTCAAGTGTTCAAGGAAGGGGACTTGGTACTCAAGAAGAGGCTACCCAATGTCAAGGACCCGTGGGGCAAGTGGGCTCCCAATTACGAGGGACCATATGTAGTCAAGCAAGCATTCTCAAGAGGAGCCTTGGTACTAGTAGACTCGGAGGGACAAGAACTAATCCACTCGGTTAATGCAAATGCGGTCAAAATGTTCTACCTTTGAGAATTCCTTCAGGAATGAATCCAAAGAATCAACCTCCAAGTCTCCAGGATGGAGGAGTCAGTGCCGACCAATGCCAAGGAAAGCGTTATTGATTTCCAATTGAAAGCATTAGGCCCATAGTTGATCTTAATTTGTACGCCTTAAACAGCCTACGAGATCCCCCAACGGGGATCTGCCATTGTATCACATGTTCTTAATAAAAATAATATCCTTGTTACAATAGGCCTTAATTCGTAAACATGTAATTCCCAAGACCGGTAAGGTAGACGCATAAGGCTAGGCCAAAATTTGAAAACTTCGCTGCCACAAGCGAAACCCGCGAAGCCCAGGTTCAAAGTGGGCTCGCCTCGACGTGAATAGCAGCCATCCCCCGAGGCCATTGCAAATCAGAAAGGTGCGTGACCGACAGGGCAATCCATGTGCACATGAAACGGGATGAGAGACATCTATGCATACGTTCACAAAATATATACGCATACAAAGCGAGGATGGGAAACACCCCATGCATACATGCACACATGCATACTCACATCCAAACCTCAAATCCGATCCCGTGTCAAAGCCTACCTTAGTGTAGTGAACCTTAATCTGACCCCGTGTCGAAACCTACCTTAGTGTAGTGAACCTTAATCTGACTCTGCGTCGAAGCCTGCCTTAGTGTAGTGAACCTTAATCCAACTCCACGTCAAAGCCTACCTTAGTGTAGTGGACCTCAATCCAACTCCATGTCGAAGCCTACCTTAGTGTAGTGAACCTAACTTAATCCGACCTCGTGTCGAAGCCTACCTTAGTGTAGTGAACCTTAATCCGACTCTGTGTCGAAGGCTACGTCAGCGTAGTGAATTTAAGGCCTCACATCAAAGCCTATCCCAAGGTAGCACACTCAAACCTGACTCTGCGTTGAAATGCACAAAAAAAACGAAAAAGAAACACAGAAAAACGAGAAAGAAAAAAAAGAGAAAACATCAAGCCAAAAGAAGGATTCCTTTATAAAAACTGTACAAGTCTATTACACTTATCCAAGAAAAAGAAATAAAAGCAATACTCAAAAGAATCAATCGGCTTTAGGGGGAAAAATAGAAACAAGCTTTCCATTAACAACATCCTGTGCAATAGTACACCGGCTGAAATCGGTGGTAGGTGCAATCAAGGTGGCCTGTCTCAAAGCTTTGGAAAAACCATTATTGTGTTGGGTCAAGATGGCGTTTTCCAATTCGTCTAGGCAGCCAAGAGCAACAACTTCAAAGTCGACAAACTCGGCCTTAGTCTTATCAGCCTTCTCCTTCATCGTGGCGGCTTCGACTCTTAGTTCCTCCCTTTCCTCCTTGGCCTTCAACTCGGCGGCCTCACAATCATCGCACGCCTTCTTAAAGCTTTCCTTCATGACCTGCAAGGTTACCTTGTTTGCTGCTGAAGTAGCCTCCAATTCCACCACCTGGAAGCGTGCAACACTCGAATCACTAGACATGGCATCGGAAGCTTTCTTGATGGAATCAATGGTGACCTTAGTCATCGACAGGTCCACCTTGAAATCAGCAATGACAACTTGGGATAAGGACAAGCTCGCTTGAGCCTTTAATAGATCTTCTTTCAGCGCAGCATTGACCCCCTTCAACTCATCATTTTCAAGTGATAATTGATGCGCGGTCTTCTTCAGAGCGGCATTATCCTCTGATAACTGCTGATTGGCCTGCCTTAGTTCTGTAAGATCGTTCAGTAATTTGGCCATCTCTTGCTTGCTCCATAGCCCCTATCGGGCCAGTTTCTCCGTTTGTATAAAGGTTGGCCTTAGGGCATTCATAACGGTAGTCGCACAGATGCATGAGGTTGCCACCACTTTGAGCGAATGCTCGGGGCCATTGGAAAGTAGCGACTCACGGTTGCAGGCGTCAAGCTTCACTCCCAACTTCAAAGAGGAAGGGTCTAGTCGTAGCCCCCACAAAGAGCTTGTTTCAGAAGGGCCCGCGGCAACATTCGAATCCCCTTTCCAAAAACTGGTGGAGTGCGCCACTCGACCAGCAGACTCAGTAGCCGTCGAGGTAGAAGAATCCGTAATGGCAACGATAGCAACGACACCCTGATCGGTAGATACAGGGGTGCTCTCTCAGAAACAACTCCGGCCTTTGAAGAAACCTCCCTTGTAATTGCAGTTTTGCCCGAGATGACAACTGGAGAAGGATCAACTGCCAAAATCACCTCAATCGGTTTGACCTTCTTGGCTTTATCTTGGCGGGGAGAGGGAGCCCTCTTTCTCTTTGTACTTGGTGCAGGAGGCGAAGCCGGCACTAGTTTTAAAACTGATCCTGTTGTAGGATAGGTGTCAATGGAGCAGGTGAATGAGATGCTGGATCATCAAGATGTTCGACAGGTGTGCTTCCCATAGCCGCCTGATTCCGCCGCATTATGGCACCTAATCATGGCCGAACTTCTTGAAAATAGCTGAAATATGAAATAAAACACATGTCAATGGTTTGGCGCTTGGTCAAGTAAGTTTAAAAGCCACAAAAACAATAATTACCTATCAAAAAGGGGTTAGGGTTGTCAGTGACAGAAGTTGCTACCACTTCTTTGTAGTTCACACCATGAGGAAGTCAATTGAGGATGCCCCAACTTACTTGCTCTTTGGCACCCATGTATTCCAAACTTAACCCTGTACCCGGTTTGGCATACGCTAGTACCAAGGTATCGGTTCCCCATCCATAGTAAGAGGAGCATCCTTTACGGGGAGCACCTTCACATAACAGGTTTTGAAACCCTTATAAGATTCCAAATAGGGGCGAAACAAATTCATGCGGTGCATGGCCACAAGAGACACCCAGGTGGTGCCCTGGCTGATTCGGGCAGTATAAAAGAAAAATAGGAGGGAGGTTGTAGGCTCAATTGAAACAACTCGGCAAAGGGTCTTGAAAGCTCGAAGAGTGGCCCAACTATTGGGGTGAAGTTGCGAAGGGGCTATCCCCAACATCCGGAGGACCTTGGCAAAAAAGAAGTCAAGGGGCAGCAAAATCCCCAAATCCTCGAAAACCGTTTCGTACATGAAGATGAAATCATCCTCGTCCTCCCGAGCCACATGGGAAATGCGCCATCATCGAAAAGGCGCCATCATAATGAAATCATTGACTAAAGATGGGTCCACCCAGGTACCTTTCACAACTAATCTATCCACCTCAGAGGGCGTCATGCTAGACACCTACTTGAGGATATCTGGACTCACCCACTCCTCATAATGCTCTGTCGAACGGGAGGGAACACTAGCGGGGACCATCGACTCCGGCACGATTGCCAGTGGAATTGGCTCCGCAGATGGAAAAGAAGAGGAAGATTCAGAAAAGAAAGGGACTAGAGACTTACACTTGGATTGACCCGCCATGAGCAATGAAGACAAGGTGGCTTTGAGAGAAGATCCTGGTGCACAAGAGGGTGAAGAAAGTAGATTTGTAGGGAAGAGGGAGAGAAAGGAGAAAACCCTTATTTATACCCGTGAAAAGGCGTGTGAGGGAAGCCAAAGGCAGGGCGCGAAGTACCGAGGGAGTGCAATCATGAGGGAGAGGCGCATTTAAGGAGAAAAAGACAAAACACATTTAAGATGAAGCGAAACGATACGACTTCCGTCACTCCAATTTTAAAGCGCATAACCTCTTGACCCTCCAACATCACCACACCGAAGGGGCACATCACCTTCACGCGCGACTTTTGAATTCCCAGCAATCACAACTATTAACCGAAGGGGCGCGTCGCCATCATGCGCAACCCTTGAATCCCCAATGGTCATGTTACTTGACGAAGAACACATCACACCTACACGTGACTCCCCATGGGCCACGTCGCCTGACACTTAGGCTTGCGATCTTCTACCTCCCAACAACCACTTCATATCCCTCACTAGCGAGTCGATAGTATTCCCCAATGAACCGTTACCTGGCCAACCACTCGCTTCGCCCTATCCCTCGTTGAACTGGCATATGCCTCAATGGCATGACTAGTGAATAACCCAGCATGCGGATCAAGACCAAGAGGAAGTGGTCTTTGTTCTTGATCACCCTGGAAGACATCCACACCTCCCTTAGGCGATCACAAATAAAGAGGGGGCAACTGTAAGACCCCAAAAGTGTCCAGCTCAGGAGAACACCTTGGTGGAAGGAAAATGAAAAGGGTCTGCAGCCCAAGGCAGCCACATGGGAATAATGCTGGGCTTGTCCCAGATCACCACGAGAGAGAAGACTTGACCGTATTGGAATAGGCATTGGACACCAAAAGGCCTAGACGCAAACCAGATCCAAGAGCCTAGCTCAACGTTGGCAAGGTTCGCCACCTCAGTAGAAAAGGCATTGCCCTACCATACTCAAAGCATCCAGGCTGTAAGGCTCCACAAGGAAGCAGAACCCCTGATCAAGCCACATCAGAATGGCAAGTCTTAACAGACTAAATAATCCTCGTAAATTATAGTACACAGGAGTGCCAGCTCAACCACTACCCATGAAATGCACCGAGAATCACGAAAAATCATGGCACGATTGAGCGTAGAGCCCCATGAAGATCAACCTTGGGATTGCTGGCAATAACAGATTGAATCAACCAGTTGAGAAGGGGCCAGGTGGCAAAATCAGGCACGTCCCTAGCACCTCCCCAAAGGCTATAAAAAGCCTCATCGCGAAGAGGTCAGGGTTAAGAAGCACTGAGTATTGAAGGAATCCGCTGAAGAAATGCTGTCAGAAGAAATTTGCAAGACGCTTGTGCAAGTTCTGTGTTACTCGTACCAACCGTCTCTCTGGATACCAGGTAAGGTTCTTGGCCGAGTCTTGTTCATCATCTGGCGAGTTCTCATTCATCTCATAAATAGTGTACATTACACTTCAGATGGCATATAAGGCTCGTTTTTAGTCGTCTTACGGGCATCAAATAACTAAAGCTAACTATAGTATAGTCAACCCTAGGTCATTCTTCTCAAGGACACAATATGTTCGAAGTGCGTTTTCATGTGGAGTGAATCAAGCAGAATCTAAATGCAGACAGATGCTACAGAGTTGGATTAACTCTACATCAGACTTGGTAAACAGAAATCGGGGGATTGGAATGAGAGTAAAGTAAAATACAGTAAAATACAAGGTGTAAATGCAACTACTAACTATACTACTGCTATTGCTATGACTGTGTTCATGTTTCAGTCCAATAATCAAGTCCTTTCTGGTTCGTTCGTTCGGTTAACAATCCATATCAGCCTTCGATATTCTTGTGAGGATCGCCAAACATTCGTCCATTGCCATACCGAGGAATTACGCAATCGCTACCTCATCAGTTGGCAGGGATTAAGTTCAAGCTGATTTTAGGTTCTCAATTCGGTGATCTAGTTGATTACCTATTGTTTCTAATCAAACCAGTTTCAATCAGCTTAGTTCAATCATGGTTCCTTCACCTTGTGCAATCGCAACACAGATAAGGAATTAACGTCTAGGAATGCAACAGAAATCAGAATCAGAAATCACTTTACGTTAATGGAAACGAAATATAAACATAGGGATTTGGCTTCAGTGGCTCCGCCGTCCATGACAATCGCCATGGCTGACGGCGATGGTTCACCTCGAGTAGCTAGAATGTAGAGGATCAGGTTCTCTAGAGTGCGTCGGTGTTCCAATCGGTCACCTCCAGCAACCTTCAACTTCTCAGTTTCTAGCCTGCGTTCTTCGATCGAGAGAACGCCACTACCACACTGTAAACCATCATGAGAGGGAGAAGATGGAATTGAGAGAAAATGCAGATGGAAGCGCGAGTGTAATTATGAAGCCAAAGACCCCCATTTGTTCATATCTGCACCTATATATATATAGGGCACGAAAGCTAACTTAACAAAATTACATTTGAAATCCCTATTCTACCCTTGCTATTACTTGCGTTGCAAGCTACTCTAGGAGGTGACGTGGTTGTTGAGCTGGTGCTAGGGTGACTTTATCATAGATCGCTAACGTGGGGCGCCACTGGGCTTTTCTCTTCATTGGGCCGAGATGGAGTCTACCAAGTCAGAGGTATTTACGGCTGGGCTTCCTTGGATAGGCTGAGGGTCCGTCTGGACCTACAATGAAGGATTTGTTAGCTTATACCTTGTTTAGCACATATTTGCGTTTTTCTCTGGTTTTAGTCCCTTAATCTAGATCTTGGCTAACAATAATCTTTTAGGTACATGAGTTGCCTACTTACACCATTCTTAGGTCCATATTTACTGTATGATTTTTTACTCATCAATGGCCAGCGAGCCATCATTCTTCCCATAAACAATGTGCATTAAACTTCAGATGGCCGGCGAGCCATTGTTCACTTCCCCAAACACTGTGCATTACACTCCAGATGGCTGGTGAGCCCTCATTCATTTCTTAGATAGCATGCATTGCACCCCAGGTGATCAACATACCACCATTTAGCCGCACAAAGCAGTTCATAGGACAGCCTATAGCTAATCCTTGAATTCAGGCATTCAAGCATAAGGTATTTCATACATCCGGGTCAATCCACATATTGTCCGAGTCATCCTAGCTCATCCTCACATAGCCAGAGGACGCCTAGGAGATAGTCCGGCTTTAGCTCCTTGGTCACCGAGTCGATTGGTCACAGACTCTGGCTCCACCATGTCGGGGACGCCTAAGTGAAAGTCCCTTCTCACCCGTTGTAACATAAAATTGATCTCCTAAGGAAAAACGCCTAAGGGAAAGTCTAATCCTGCATACACTCATAAAACTACGTCGACTTTTATTCCTCTTGGTTGTAAGGGGTACGTAGGAGCGAGAGGCACACTCTCGTCAAGTCCAAAATCATCCACATCTTATCTCACACATTTCGATCTGATCAAGCTATAGGAAGTGAAGGTTGTGCTAACATATACAAGCCGTCGGGTAACTATAAGGTGGTAAACGGATAGGATGGTGTGCCATCCCATGCGTAAACAACCCCTTACCTGGATCTTAGATTCGCTTTCCTGCCTTATCCATTTTAGGTTCCCAATATACCATTAAAACATTGGTGGCGACTCCAATCTGAGTTAGTACAAGTTCAGTCAATTCCCCCAGGGTTGATTGAATCCATACCGAATCGATGCTAGGTTAGTGAGCGAATCTTGTCCTCGGTTTATCTCTATTCGAAAAAGATATTTCAAAGAATACGAAAATAAAACAACGAAAAAAAAGCCTCACAGTGTGATTTAGGTCGCATTAGTAGTTAGTAGGACAAGACCAGTAAGGACACACACAAACTAGCCTACGACTCGGACAAGGCCCAAGGAGACCAGCGACCACACCAACTTAGGGTAAGCGTGGCCCAAACAACCAGGTACCTACACGAGGCCCCACCTTAACAACAATGAAAGTGACCATCATAGCAGAATCAAAAAGGATTCACCACCTCAACACATAGGTAGCAACCTCACCAAAATTAGAGCAATCTGAGCTACACGATCTCCTGAAAGGAAAAGAAGGGCTATCAATGAAGCCATGTCAGTAAACCAAAGGCCCCACCACCATGAACAGAATAAAATCCTCGCCAATTGCAGCAAGGGAAAGATCCATGCCAGCCATTACCCGTAGAGTGTGGCACGAATTCAAGAGAACGTGCCACAACCTAGCGTAAGATCCAACGAGCATCAACATGTGAATCACCAGTGCTAACAAACTAGATCAAGAGGCAGGCATGATTCCACCTGGCAGGATCATGCACTTTCTCAACACTCTCCCCAAAGGCTATAAAAGTCCATAATGCAAATAGCTCTAGGCCAAGAATTGAAAAATTTAAAAGAAGAACAGAATCGCTGCAGGAGTGTTACGCAAGCTGCCGACTGTAACCTTGAGGTAATCCATTGTCAACATACGCCTCAGCCAGTCTTCCAGATACTAGGTAAACTTCTTCTCTTGGCCAAACTTCACTCCAAGCAACAAGTCGTCCACCTTTGTGGAGAACTGAGTCAGTCTTAGTCCATCCCTGATCCTATCCCAACCTCGCACGAGTCTCAAATTACTTGCCTCTATGGGGAAGCGAGTCAGCCTTGACCTATTCCCAGTCCTACTTTGACTTTGCTCCCACTACAAATAACCTTCCCCCCACTCCCGATGGTGAGTGCGTAGCTCGCCTTTGATCAAAGCCGAGTCGGCCTCAACTGCAACCTTAGCGCATTCTCGTGTCCCCTCAATTCCTGTCCTCTAGATTACTATCACATGGCACACCTCGCGTCAAGCCAAGTCTAATATACTTCAGATGGCAAACACATAGTCTGCCATTGATGTAAATTAAGTCAATATTACCTAGCACCACATTCTCGGGTTAACTCGACCCTTCATCTCAGCCAATTGTCACATATTCAACCCTATACCAAATTGAACTAGCAGATGGCAGGTTCGTGGTAAGCCCCCACTTAAGAACCGAGTCAACCACCTTTTCCGGCTTCATGGCCGACGTGTCCCACCTGCCACTGATCATCACCGGCGTGATTTAGGTTGCGTCAGCCCATCAAGAAGAGTCCCAGCCTAGGAGAAGCCATCCCGGCCAAACCGACTCCCTCCCAGACCGGCCGACTCTATAGTCCAGTAGCCTAAAGGAGTAAAGCGGCCCAAGCATAGTGGCCCAATTAGGGCGACCCAACCTAGGCACGCTCATTATAGCCTTATCCAACTCATCTACCACGTCACTCTTGGAAGAAACATGCAGTACAAGGAAAGTCATTAGAGGGGTAGAATAGGTAATCTAGGATTTGTAATTTTGTTAAGGAATTTATTTATGGGGTTAGTGTGCAACATAAGGAATCCACTCTTGTATATATAAGATTCTTGTGCACGTTTTAAGGGTGCTAGAATTCATACCTAATTCCATATTCATCTACACTTCATTGTCTCGCTCTCGCATCCACCATAAACGACGATGTGTAGTGTTTAGTAGCGTCTCTCTCGATAGAGGAGGTGCAAGTCAAGAATTGGAAAGTCGAAGGTTATTAGAAGGGACTGATTGGCACAGCCAACGCACTCTGATGGACCCGATCCTTAGCGTCTTGACTACTAACGGTGAACCATCACCACTCTTCCATGGTGATCATTGTGGAAGACAGATCCATTTAATTCACGCCCTGTAGCACTCTGTTTCTAATAATACAAGTACTTTCCATTACTTATCTCTTGATTATGAATCCTATATTTTAATCTGCTTGCTATGTCGCGATTGCACATTGTTGAGTAGACCAACATTAGACTAGGTCGACTGGAATCGATTTAACAACTTTAGTAGGTAATCAATTAGAGAACCTAAAATCAACTCCGAGCTTAATCCCTACCAAATGATGAGGTAGCGATTGTGTAAACCCTCGATATGACAATGGACAAATGTTTGGCAATTGTCATAAGAATTTCAGGCTGATTCGGAGACGTAATCTTGAGTAAAAGAGATGGAATCGACTTATTTGTTAGGACTCAGTATGAATACAGTAGTAGTTTAGTCGTAGTATAGTTTAGTTGCATTTACTTTCATACTTAGTTTAATTTCCGCTTTATTTCCTCTACAACCAAACCCCCCTATTTTCCTGCATTTCTGTTCGAGATTGAGTCTAGTCCAACTCCGTTGTGTCCGTTTGAAACCAAGTCAGTCCAACTTTGTTGTGTCCGAGTCTACGCTTAGCCAAGACCCTGTCGAATCCGTCTCTGTCGAGACAAGATCAGATCAGTCTTTGCCAAGAGCAAGTTGGCATTCTACACGACCATTTTCTGCGTTACTCTAGTTTCCACAGTAAGTCACAATCGATCATATTGTGTTTTTAACAGAATTCGACCTAGGGTTGACTATACTATAGTTAGCTTTAGTTTATTTGATGCAAGTAAGACGATTGTAAAATGAGCTTATCAGTCTCCCTACCAAACTGTCTTTAGTAAAGCCTGCCATCTACCGGTTGAACTGAACATCACACTTTACTGGGCAGTCAAGTAGTGCAATATGGCTTACAACCAAGCTAGCAAAGAAAGGAAGCTCTAGTTGCAAGAATTGGAGGAGCTTTGCTTGGAAGCATATGAGAACTTGAATCTACAAGCAAA
Source organism: Mucuna pruriens (assembly GCA_025330945.1). Taxonomy (NCBI): domain Eukaryota; kingdom Viridiplantae; phylum Streptophyta; class Magnoliopsida; order Fabales; family Fabaceae; genus Mucuna; species Mucuna pruriens. The sequence continues at coordinate 1,333,266 of JAENHJ010000532.1, read as the reverse complement.
AAGTCAAGCAATTCCATGATAGCCAGATCCTGAGGAAGGAGTTCCGAGTCGTCCAGAAAGTACTCTTGTTCAATTCTAGATTAAAGCTCATTGCAGGTAAGCTCCGTTCTAGATGGGATGACCATTCATTATCACTGATGTTTTTCTCTATGGTGTAGTCAAATAAAAAGATGAAACTACAAACAACACCTTCCAGGTCAACAGGCATCAACTGAAAATTTTCGATGAAGGTCCAACATCGACAATGGGCGAGATGGAGAGCATCTCACTAATGGAACCAGCCATGCCGGATGACAAACCCTGAGCAAGCCTCAGAATCCCCTCTATTTTCATGTCATGCATTGAGGGAAATGCACCATTCAAGTGTGTGTATGTGTGTGTGTGTGTGTGGGGGGGGGGGGGGAGGGAGGGTGTAGTTATTCCAAGCTTGCTTAGTTTCTGTTCTTACAATTTCTTGCTTTGATCAGACTCCTTGACGGCTCCATTTTGTTTCTTTTGTTTGTGTTTTGTTTTTCATTTTATTTTTTCTATTGTGTTTTTGTTTTTGTTGTTGTTTTTGTTTCCTTTTAATTTTTTATTTTATTTCATTTTCCTAAGATGTTTTCATCGAGTCTGTGCTGATTCTGGTTCCATCTCTACCGGGTCCGGACCGACTTTGGTTTTGTTTCGATTTCTGTTTTCATTTTCTTTTTACTTAGTTCTCCTGAACTGATTTCTTTTTTTTTTTATTGCTGAAGAAAATGATTTGAAAAAAATTTTAAATTTCTTTAGGATTGGATGAAATAGTAAGAGGAAATGCAAAACCTTGGAGGAAAGGTTTTTCAACTTGATAGGACAATTATCCGTGTGAGAATTCTTAAGCCTTGTATATAATAATGGCTTTGCATCTTGCCATTCTTTCCTTTCTTGTGTGATTTTTTCATCCATGTTAACTATGTACTCTAGATTTTTCCTTAACTCTCTAAATATACCTTGTTTCACATGCATGAGTGATATGATATAGGCCATTTTTCTAACAAGCTACGAGCCAAATGGACCGACCTTGCAAATTGAATCCCTTGTTTACCCTCTTTGAGCCTGTATAACCATTTTTTTCTGTTATGATAACTCATTACAAGCCAAAAGCCGGAACACCATGATCAACCTCAACCTTAGGGGTTAGAGGAGCTTTGAAATTGTTTTAGGAATGGGTCTCGCTTAAGTGTAGGGGTGATACCCGGGGACATGGCAAGAGTAGTGCATCTAAAAAAGGAGTAGTAGTTGTGGTGAAAAAGGGTTGATAAAAGAAAAGAACGAAGTATGAAAAAGAAAGAAAAAATGTGGGATGAATCAAAGAAAAGAGAAAGGGCAGCAAAAGCAAAAGGTTGCGAGAAAAAATGCAACACAAGGATGCAAAATAAAAAAAAAGGCAAGAAAAGAAAGAAAAGAAATTCAAAAAGGGAGGTAAAGCAGTAAGCAAAATGCTCTCAAAGAACTTGTAGTGTCCAAGGGGATAGCTCTCAATGCTTACGAACTCATTGCCCATTGTTCCTCTCACCCTTCTGGTTATCGTAGCTTACTTTACCATCCTGAATCCTACCTTACCCCTGGCCACGTTACAAGCCCAAAAAGTCCTATTGATCACGTATGCATATGTTTTTGAAGGTGTAGAAAGAGAGGACAATCAAAGCTTGGTAGTTCCAGTTGACATAGGATGTTTTGAGTGTATATACAATCACAAACACTTGAGAGATTGAGAGAATATGCCCTGAGAGAGAGCTTGGTCACTTCTCGGTTACTCTTTAATGTTTGCAGGTTGCTTAATTGTCTTGGATGTGGAGGAAGTAACTTTCATAGATTGCTTGAATGTCTTGATTCCAGGATGAATGTGTGCTAAATCTGTTTTTTCAAACTTGAGAAATTTATATGAAAAAACATCTTCTCTTTCATTTCCTAGATGATCAATTCTAATTTTGCCTAGGAGTGCAAAAATGTAAGTGTGGGGGTGTGATAAATCATATTTTATACACCTCACAAGGGCTTAAGATGGGTGTTATTAAGACCATTTGGTAACTAAGAATAACATCTTAGTTAAGATTCAAATTATGGACCTAGAGATATGGAAAATATAAATCTATTCCAAAAAGAGGATTTAAGCTAATAAAAAGATTGCATTCATTTTAAAGGCCAAACTAAGGACATCTCAGCCCATTAAGAAGCATCTCGGTCCAAGAGAAGCTGTCCTAGTCAGACCAGCTCCTTTCTAGACCAGACCGGCTCCTTAGCCCTACAGCCCAAAAAGGAACGTTATGGCCCAAATGAAGTTAATACAGCCAAGGCACGTTCCTTCCCAACAGAGTCCAGCTCAGCTACATTATAAATGATCATTTACGGGTAGAAAGGTTAATTAGGAATCTTTAAATTAGTTAGGAAGTTTGTTAGGATTAGGCTTGCGTCACAAGCTACCTAACTCATGTATATATAGGGGTGCTAGTGCATATTCTAATCAGTTGTTGAATTTAGACTGTTATCCATTATCATTTATGCTTCATCTTCTCACTCTCACTCTCATTTTCACGGTGGTGTGATAGTGTGTTCTTTTAGTCGTCTTAAACGCCTATCAAATAACTAAAGCTAACTATAGCATAGTCAACCCTAGGTCATTCTTCTCAAGGACACAGTGCGTTCTAAACGTGTTTCGATGTGGAGTAAACAGGAGCAAAATCTAAGTGTAAAGTACTGACTCACCTCGGCACCGGCCGAGTCGCTCTTGGCAGAGATTGAGCCAAGATGATCTCGGTAGAGACAATCCGGCTAGGTCTCGGCTAAGTGCACACAGACGCTATAGAGATGGACTATCTCTATCTCAGACTTAAAAACAGTAAATGAGGGGGGTTGGAATGCAATCGAAATCAAAACGAGATTAACTACAATCAAAACTGAAATTAACTATAATGAAAATGCAATTACGCTACTCCTAATGCTATTGCTATTACTGTGTTCATGTTTAGTTCCAATAATCAAGTTCTTTCTAGTTCAATCACTCCAATTACAGTCCACATCAGCCTCTAGTGTTCTTATGGCAATCGCCAAAGGTTTGTCCCTTGCCATACCGAGGATTTACACAATCACTACCTCATCAGTTGGTAGAGATTAAGTTCAACCTGATTTTAGATTCTCAATTAACAATCGTTAAGTGATTACGTACTGAATTAGCTAAACCAGTTCCAATCGGCTTAGTTTAACATTGTTCCGTTACCATGTGCAATCGCAACGTAGTAATTGAACTTTTTAGGAATGCAATAGAGATCAAAATTCAGAAAACACTTATATTATTGAAAATGAAATACAAACACAAGGCCTGGATTCGGTGATTCCATCTTCCATGGTAATCACCATGGCTAACGACGATGATCCACCTCTAGTAGCTAGCACGCCGAGGATCAGGTCCACCAGAGTGCGTTGGTGCTCCAATCGGTCTCCTCTGGTAACCTTCGACTTCTCAGTTCCTAGCCTATATTTCTTCAATCAAGAGAAATACCATTAACAGCACTGTGTACCACCATGAGCGAGAGAGAATGTAGATAATGGACGCGGGAAAATATGAATGCCAAAGACCCTTAATCGTTCATAGTTTCGCTACTTATACGGGAATGGACGCAGCTAACTAACTTAACAGAATTACAAGTAAAATCCCTATTCTACCCTTGTTGTGACTTGCGTTGCAAGCTACTCCAGGAGATGATGTGGCGCTTGAGCTGGCACTAAGGTGGCTTTGTATTACTAACGTGGAGCGCCACCTAGACCAAGCTTCTGATTGTGCTATTGGCTGAATGGGCCGAGTCTCGGCCTGAATGAAAGGCTCTCGACCTAGGCTTCCAGTGGCGGGCGGCGAGCTTTGCTGGACCTGCAATGAAGGAATAGTTAGCTTAATGTCTTGAATTAACACATCTTGTGTTTTTCTCTAATTCTAGGCCCTTAATCTGGATCTTAGCTAACAATCCTCTTTTAAGTTCATGAATCGCTTAATGGCATTCTTCTTAGGTCCACTTAAGATGTGTATTTTACGACTCATCAAACCCCCACACTTAGCCTTTTGCACTCTTGGGCAAAATACGATGACTTGGACAAGGGAGATTTCGGTTGAGGGGGAGAGATTCTTCCCTTGACTTCCTCAAGTTTGACTAGACAGATTCGGCCTTTCTTCATCCCATTACAAAGTGCTCATGCAGTCAGGGAGCTACTTCCCTTGGATCTAAAAGGCTTCCATGACTTATAGATGGGAGGAAGTGCCCCAAAGTGGTGGAACTCTTACTCATGTGCTCAATTTTCTTGCTTCTCTCAAGTGTTTGGACTGTGTTTACACTCAACATTGCATGGAATTGGTGCTACCATATCTTAACAGAGCTCTCTTCTTACACCTGCAAAACACAACAGTTATGATCATTAGGACTTTTCTGGCTTGTAGCGAGGTTAAGGTTACGGGTAGGATAGAGTGTAGGAAAACTAGCTTCAGGACCCGCGGGGAGGAGAGGAGCAATGGGGAGTGAGTTTTATCAGCATGAGGGCAATCCCGGTCGTTGTGGTCTCCTTCCATCTTTATTTACTTGCCCTTTTTATATTCCTTCTTTTGTGTACTCATGCAGCTTGCTGATTTTATTTAGCTCAACTGCCTGTTTCTTATTTATATGTACTTTCTTTTTCTTTCTTTTCTTTTCTTTCATTCAATTTCTTTTCCTTTTTCTCTTTTTCTGAACCTTTAGATGCTTTTTGACCGAATTCTGCTCCCTAGACTTCCCCCACACTTGATTCTGACTCACTCCCAAGACGATTCCAAGGCTCCTCGGCTTCCCGAGGGTGAGGTAAGATAATGGTTTTTCTGGCCTCGGCTTGTAGTGAGCTGCAAAAAAATGGTCAATTTAGGCCCAAAAGGGGGTGAACAAAGGTCAGCTTGTTTTTGGACAACTTATTTGGCTCTAAGCTCATAAGAAATATGGCCTAGATCATGTCATTCCTGCATGTGTAAAACAGTTGTATCCGGAGAGTTAAGGCAAAATATAGCATACACAGTTAAGGCAAAATACAGCATATACAATTAACATGCTTTGCAAAAATCACTCAGGAAGAAGGGAGATGGCGGGAATGTAAGCCATCACTACTGCAAGGTTCAAATTCTCACACTGGTTGCTTTTTGTTCCTTCACTCTGAAGGTTTCCTCTTCCCATTTTCGTCACTTACCACTTAGAACCCAAAGGTTTGGTCCCCTTCAGGCAGAGGCTACCTTTGCTCGGGAATGAGGAGATTGCTTCTACCGGTTCGTCAGACTCTCGGACTTGATAAAGAATTTCTCTCTAGTTTTGGCTCCATAATTTTGCTAGGCCGAAACCATTCCGGCTGGCCGACTTGGCTGGGAAGCTTTTATTAAAAAAAACTTAAGTAGCAGGAATTAAAAGTACTATTGAAACTAGAACAGTATAACAGATATGAAAGAAACAATTTAGACTTAAAGAAAATGAAAAAGTTAAAGAAGAGAAGGGCAGATATGAAATGAATGATCAGTTCCAAATGGTCAGAACCCCCCTCCCCCCCCACACACTTAATTTCGGCATTGTCCTCAATGCGAAGATGAAAGGGGTGGTCGAGATGGCCTAGGCTGTGCCATTTGGTGGAGTTGGTTCCACCAATGAAATGATCTCCGTGTTTTCTCCAATTGGTGCTGGACCTTCATGGAATGGTTTGACTTGGTTCCCATTGACCTGAAAGGTGCGGTTGGTCTGTTCCTCTTTTAGCTGCACTACACTATGGGGAAATATGTTAGTGATAACAAAAGGTCCATCCCATCTGGAGCGAAGCTTACCTACTATAAGCTTCAATGTGGAGTTGAATAGGAACACTTTTTGGCCAATATGGAGGTCTTTTCTCAGGATCTTTTGGTCATGAAAGTTTTTGACTTTCTGCTTGTAGATCTTGGCATTCTCATAGGCTTCCATGCGAAGTTCATCTAATTCTTGAATTTGGAATTTCCTATGTTCTCCTGCTTGGTCATAGGCCATGTTGCATTGTTTGACTGCCCAGTAAGCTTTGTGTTCTAGCTCTACAGGGAGGTGGCAGGCCTTCCCGAAAACAATCCGGTAGGGAGACATCCCTAGCGGTGTTCGGTATGCAGTCCTATGTGCCCATAGAGCATCCTCAAGGAGTTTGCTCTAGTCCTTCCTGCTCGAATTTTTCATCTTTTGTAGTGTATGCTTGATTTCCCTGTTGAATACTTTAGCTTGCCCATTTTTTTGGGGATGGTATGTTGTAGCTATCCTGTGTGCCACCCCATATTTCTGAAGAAGGGAGGCCATGGCTCTGTTGCAGAAGTGACTTCCTTGGTCACTGATGAGTGCTTTTGGTACACCAAACCTGTAGAAAATATTGGACTTAAGAAAGTCCACTACAACCTTGGCATCATTGGTTCTAGTGGGGATGGCTTCTACCCATCTTGATACATAATCAACGGTAAGCAGGATGTATGAATAACCATTGGAGACTGGGAATGGTCCCATGAAATCTATACCCAAGACGTCAAAGACTTCGCAGAACAGAATAGGCTGCTGGGGCATTTCATGTCTTTGGTTCAAGGCCATCCCTACTTTCTAGCATTTTTCGCAGGTGGAGACGATATGATGAGCGTCTATGAAAATAGATGGCCAATAAAGGCCATAGTCCAACACTTTCCTGGCAGTCCGAGATGATCCGTAATGCCCTCCTTCAGGGGCCGAATGGCAGAATTGGAGGACCGAATTGATCTCGGTGTCAGGAATGCACCTGCGGATAATCTTATCATTGCATAGTCTCCATAGGTAGGGGTCATCCCATACATAGTATTTGGCATCACTTCTAATCTTCTCCTTGTAGGTCCGAGATGCCTCAGGTGGAAATTGAGATGTTGCCACGAAGTTGCAGATGTTGGCAAACCATGGTGTGGCCATCTTGATGTGCAGGAGTTACTCATCAGGGAACTCATCTCGGATAGGCAATTGTTCGCTTTCTCTTTCAATCCTACTTAAGTGATCTACTATAGATTTTTCGGCACCCTTCTTGTCTCTGATATCTAAGTTGAATTCTTGAAGAAGAAGCATCCACCGGATCAGTCTCGGCTTGGCATCCGACTTCTTCAGCAAGTACCTTAGAGTAGCGTGATTAGAGAACACGACTATTTTGGAACCAAGAAGGTAGGAGCGAAACTTATCCAAGGCAAATACAATTGCCAGAAGTTCCTTCTCAGTTGTCGTGTAATTATGCTGGGCCGGATCCATAGTTCTGGATGCATAGGAAATTACATGTGTCCGTTGGCCAACTCCGGCTCTTTGGCCAAGAATAGCTCCCAACACCGAATTGGATGCATCACACATCAGCTCAAAAGGCAGGTCCCAGTTTGGTGCTTGCAGGATAGGTGCGGATGTGAGTCTGCTCTGCAGCTCCTGGAATGCTTCGATGTAGGGCTGATCAAAATTGAATTCCACATTCTTTTATAACAGTGTGTACAGTGGCAAGGCCAATTTGCTGAAGTCATTAATGAACCTTCTGTAAAAACCTGCATGTCCTAGAAAAGTGCGAACTTCTCGTACAAAAGTGGGGTTAGGAAGGGATGTGATAACATCTATTTTTGCTTTGTCCACTTCAATGCCTCTATTAGAGACCAGGTGTCCCAACATTATTCCCTCGGTCACCATGAAATGACATTTTTCGAAATTGAGAACCAAGTTCGTGTCAGTGCATCTCTTCAACACCTTGGATAGGTTGTTCAAGCATGCGTTGAATGATTCTGCATACACCGTGAAGTCATCCATAAACACCTCCATGCAGTCCTATAGCAAATCCGAGAAGATACTCATCATGCAGCATTAAAACTTGCTTGGTGCGTTGCACAGGCCAAATGGCATGCGTGTGTATGCAAAGGTACAAAATAGGCAGGTGAAGGTAGTTTTGTGCTGGTCTTCAGGTGCAATGTGAATTTACATGTATCCTGAGAATCCGTCCAAAAAACAGTAGTGGGATTTCCCTGCTATTTTCTCCAGCATTTGGTCAATGAAAGGCAAAGGAAAATGATCCTTGCGGGTTGCCTGATTTAGTCTTCTGTAATCGATGCACACCCGCCAGCTATTCTGAATCCTCATAGGTACCAACTTGTCTTGTTGGTTTTTCATGACAGTAATCCCAGATTTTTTTAGTACCACTTGCATAGGGCTCACCCATTGACTATCCGAGATAGGGTAGATGATGCCTGCGGCAAGCAGCTTTGTGACTTCTTTCTTGACTACATCCAGGATGGTAGGATTCAGCCTTCGTTGTTGTTGCCTTATGGGCTTGATGTCCTCCTCCATTAATATTCTATGCATGCAGATGGAGGGGTTTAGGCCTGGAAGGTCAGAGAGTTTCCACCCAATTGCTTTCTGTGTTGCCTTAGGACTTTCAACAGCTTCTCTTCTTGCTCCAGTAGGAGCTTGTTGGCGATAATGACTGGGAGCTGCTATTCACTGTCCAAGTAGGCGTATTTTAGATGATTTGGAAACGGTTTCAGCTCCACAGGTGGTAGAGATGGAGATTCCTCAGTTATTGGTCTCGGATCTGTCTGGCCGGCTTGTTCTAGAATCGGCATCATGAGTGTCGACATGATCTCGGCCTTGTGCTGCTTCGGCCGACTCGGCAGGATGGTTTTGGTTCTTGTCGGATTGAGGTCGGCTTTGACTTCTTGTGCAGCTTTAGTCTCAGATCCAGGTGGAGCAATGAGCTTTTCGACTTGAGTCTAATGTTTATTGGCCGAGATGGTTTCGGCAAACATGTCGGCCTTCATGCTTGACTCTTCAGCCGAGTTGACTTTCATCCTTGTGTTGACTCGGCCTTCTTTGGCCGACTTCATTTCGGCTGTGAATATGGTTGCCAGCTGTGTAGGTAGAGGCTTTTTAGTCTCGGCAACTTTTACCTCTGCATTGTTCGCACTCTCTAAGGTCTTAGGGTAGCAGACTTGATTTATTAACTCTGTCAATTCTCTTTCAAATGCCAAGTCACTAACGTCGCTATAATCATCCTCAGAGTCTAGGAACTCTTGTACTTCATCATGGTCGGTCTTTGAACAACTGATTGATTTAGTGAGTTCAGCGCAATCTTCCACTTTTGCACTGCAGCTGTCTAGTTAGAAGTACTCTTTAACTAGCTCTTCCATTGTGTTTATGCCAAAGAGGGAATGGTCTTCAATGGGGTGCTTCATGGCTTCAAAAATTTTTAACTACACCAATGTGTCATCGAATTCCGTCGAGAGTGTTCCGGCATGTACGTCAATCTTCGTCCTTGCTGTCATTAGAAATGGTCTCCCCAGTATCAAGGTTGATCCTTTTCCTGATGTCTCGTCCTCCATGTCAAGCACATAAAAATGAGCTGGAAATATTAGTTCGTTCACTTGGACGAGGACATCTTCGAGAACTCCCAAGGGTTGCACGATACATCTGTTAGCAAGCTGGATGGTCATCCTTGTGGGTTCTAGATCTCCGAAATTAAGGGACCTGTAGGTTGATGCTAGCATGACGTGGATTGACGCTCCTAGGTCCAGCATAGCGTCAACAAATGTAGAATCACCAATAGTGCATGGGATCGAGAAGATTCCGGGATTTCGGCATTTCTTTGGCAAGACCTGTGAGATTCTGCAGTGGGGTTATTCCCTGGTTAAGGTCGACACCATGCCTACTAGTTCTCGACTCCCCTTCATCTTTCTTCTTTTGTGTACGCATAATTCCTTGAGAAATTTTGCGTACTTCGGAATTAGCTTGATCGCGTCGAGAAGTGGAATGTTGATTTCCACCTTCCGGAACATCTTCCGCAGTTCGTCGTCAAAATCTGGTTTCCTTGCCGAGATGGTCCGGGATGGAAATGGCAATGGGACAACTGTTTGTGGATGAGACTGTGAGTCGGCCATTGCTTCAGAGTCGGCTTCGGCTGACTACGGCATCTGATGCTGCACAGGCTGAAGTAATTCCTTGCCGCTTCTGAGTGTTACTGCATTAGCATTCCCTCTCGGATTCGGAATAGATTGAGAGGGAAGGCTATTCGAACCGGCTGACTGTATTTCACTCACAGTGTTTGCTAGCTGTCCTATTTGCATCTTGAGATCCTGGATGGTGGCAGTCATGTTTTGTTGGAATTGCATGTTGCTGGAACTTACTGATTGTTGAAATTCTAGGTTGCTTGTTGCCAGCTGCTTCATTAAATCTTCTAGTGATGGTGAGTTGCCTTGAGTAGAAGTTCTCTGTTGTTGTGGCGGGAAGGATGGTGCTTGGTATTGTGAAGTCGGTGGTTGGTAACCAACTGCTCCATAGGGTACATTTGGCATAGATCCGGCTTACTGAGCTGCATATGGTCCTTGTTGTGGGCCTGGACGGAATGGCTGTTTCCGTATGGTTGGTTATTGAACTGTCGAGGTTGATATGGCTGCTTCCCGTATTGGAATCCTCCTACAGCTCCAACATTTTCTGTTTGCACCGACTCGGTTTCTTGTAATGTGAGGCATAAATCGGTTGGATGCTCCACTAAAGTACATATGCCACAGACCTTTGCTGCTGTGGTTGGATAATGTTGATTAACAGCCAGCTGTTTCACCAGGGACATCAACTCGGTTAGCTAGTTCTCCAGCCTTTGGTTGGAGGCTGCACCGATTTCATTCACTGATCGAGACGGGTTCGGCCCTCTAATCCCAAATTGTTGAGTGTTGCTTGCCATGTTTGAGATCAGGTGCCTTGCTGCTGGTGGTGTTTTGTCCATTAAAGCTCCTTCATTGGCTGCATCAATCATACTCTTGTCCATCATTGACAATCCTTCGTAAAAGTACTGGATCAGTAGTTGCTCGTTGATCTGATGGTGGGGATAGGTGGCACAGAGCTTGCTGAAACGCTCCCAATACTCATGTAGAGTCTCTCCGGTGTGCTGCCTTATTCCATAGATTTCTTTCCTGATGGTCGCAGTCCTAGAAGCTAGGAAAAATATTTCTAGGAAGGTCCGTTTCATGTCTCCCCAGGTGTTGAAGAGTGCTGGCAACAGATATAGCCAGTCCTTTGCGGCTCCATCCAGGGAGAATGGGAACGCCTTCATCTTGATGTAGTCTTTTAGGATTCCCTGCGGCCTCATCGTGGAACAAACCACGTGGAATTCCTTGAGATGCTTGTGGGGGTCTTCTCCTGCAAGACCATGAAATTTGGGCAACAAATGTATTAGACCAGACTTCAATTCATATGTCTGAGCCGGTTCCAATTGTGGATATTGGATACACCATGGTTGGTACACCACATCGGGAGTGGCTAGCTCTTTCAACGTCCTGTCGTGGTTCTCCATCTGCCCTGGCTCTGAAAAAATGTTAGTACTAGCAACAAAATTGTCAGTGTAAGATTGGTCAAAGTTATTAACAGAATTTATACTACTACTAATATTTATTGTGGTATTTCTAATTTTTTGCAATCTACGTAAGGTTAGCTCTATCTCTGGATCAAAAGCATATGATGGGTCAGTGCTACTCCTAGTCATGCATCATGCAAAGTTAAAGTAATTAAAGCGACAGTTAATTCTACTAAAAACAGAATAGGTAGGGAAATGAATGTAGTTAATATGTAATGTAGAGTTAATTGTTTCTAATATATCTATACGTATATATATTTTTGTTTTAACAGTGAATTCACGTAGAGATTTATTGAACAAATACAGACTCAACAGACTCTAAACAAAACTCTATAGACTCGGATTCGGCTCGGTTCACTTGGCACACGAAAACATAAAGGAACTTGTGTCCCCAGCAACGATGCCAATTTGATAGTGTGTTCTTTTAGTCTTCTTAAACGCCTATCAAATAACTAAAGCTAACTATAGCATAGTCAACCCTAGGTCATTCTTCTCAAGGACACAGTGCGTTCTAAACGTGTTTCGATGTGGAGTAAACAGGAGCAAAATCTAAGTGTAAAGTACTGACTCACCTCGGCACCGGCCGAGTCGCTCTCGGCAAAGACTGAGCCGAGATGATCTCGGCAGAGACAATCCGGCTAGGTCTCGGCTAAGTGCAGACAGACGCTACAAAGATGGACTATCTCTATCTCAGACTTAAAAACAGTACATGAGGGGGGTTGGAATGCAATCGAAATCAAAACAAAGATTAACTACAATCAAAACTGAAATTAACTACAATGCAAATGCAATTACGCTACTCCTAATGCTATTGCTATTACTGTGTTCATGTTTAGTTCCAATAATCAAGTTCTTTCTGGTTCAATCACTCCAATTACAGTCCACATCAGCCTCCAGTGTTCTTATGGCAATCGCCAAAGGTCCGTCCCTTGCCATACCAAGGATTTACACAATCGCTACCTCATCAGTTGGCAGAGATTAAGTTCAAGCTGATTTTAGATTCTCAATTAACAATCGTTAAGTGATTACCTACTGAATTAGCTAAACCAATTCCAATCGGCTTAGATTAACATTGTTTCGTTACCAAGTGCAATCGCAACGCAGTAATTGAACTTAGATTTTAGGAATGCAACAAAGATCAGAATTCAGAAAACACTTATATTATTGAAAACGAAATACAAACACAGGGCCTGGATTCGGTGATTCCATCTTCCATGATAATCGCCATGGCTGACGGCGATGATCCACCTCTAATAGCTAGGACGCCGAGGATCAGGTCCACCGGAGTGCGTTGGTGCTCCAATCGGTCTCCTTTAGTAACCTTCGACTTCTCAGTTCTTAGCCTGCATTTCTTCAATCGAGAGAAATGCCATTAACAGCACCGTGTACCACCATGAGCGAGAGAGAATGTAGATAATGGACGCAGGAAAATATGAATGCCAAAGACCCTTAATCATTCAGAGTTTTGCTACTTATACGGGAATGGACGCAGCTAACTAACTTAACAGAATTACAAGTAAAATCCCTATTCTACCTTTGCTGTGACTTGTGTTGCAAGCTACTCCAGGAGATGATGTGGCGCTTGAGCTGGCACTGAGGTGGCTCTGTATTACTGACGTGGAGCGCCACCTGGACCAAGCTCCTGATTGTGCTATTGGCTGATTGGGCCGAGTCTCGGCCTGGCTGAAAGGCTCTCGGCCTGGGCTTCCAGTGGCGGGCTACGAGCTTTGTTGGACCTGCAATGAAGGAATAGTTAGCTTAATGTCTTGAATTAACACAAATTGTGTTTTTCTCTAATTCTAGGCCCTTAATCTGGATCTTAGCTAACAATCCTCTTTTAAGTTCATGAATCGCTTAATGGCATTCTTCTTAGGTCCACTTAAGATGTGTATTTTATGACTCATCATGGTGCACGGTACCGTAGTGGTGTCTCTCTCGATCGAGGAGGTGTAAGCTAGGGACTAGGAAGCTGAAGGTTATCAGAGGTGATTGCTCGGTATAGACGATGTGCTTTGGTGGACTAGATGCTCAGTGTCCTAGCCATCGTTGGTGAACCATCATCGTTCTTCCATGGCGATTGTTGTGGAAGGCATAGTCCATGAATTCACTCCCCGTATCCATGCTTTGTTTCAATAATACAATTGGTTTACGTTTTCTATCTCTTGATTGTGAATTCTTTTTTAATCTACTTTACTATGTCGCGATTGTGTATTGTGAAAGTGGATAAACGTTAGACTAGGCCGATCGGAACCGATTTAACAACTTCATTAGGTAATCGATTAGAGAACCTATCATCAACCACATGATTACTCCTTGTCAACTAATGAGGTAGCAATTGTGTAAATCCTCGGTATGGCAATAGACGAATGTTTGTCGATCATCGTAGGAACTTAAGGTTGATTTGGAAGCAAAATCTTGAGTACAGAACCAAGGACTAATTGCTTATTGAACTCTGTGTTGGTATAATCGTTAATTAGCATAGTTTAGCTTGCATTTACTTTTTTATACTTAGTTTACTTCCTGTCTTACTTTACATTCCAACAATCCAAACCCCCTATTTACTTGCTTTTGGTCCAAATCCGAGCCAGTCCGACTCCAATATGAGTTCGAGATAGAGTCGACATCCGTCCCAGTTTTATCCAAGTTTGAGTCGACATTCCACATACTTAGTATTTTGCATGAAACTCTGATTCCTACACAAAGTCATAATTGAGCACACTATGTCCTTGAGAAGAATGACCTAGGGTTACGCTATGCTATAATTAGCTCTAGTTTTATTTGATATTGCCACTACGATTGAGCGATCATCAATGTCTCAATGAGATTCTCCCATATCTCATGAATGGAGGAATAGAACATATAATTCCAACTTATTTCTGAGTCATAGAGTTTCTATAGCCATATTATAATGAGAGAATCTTCATCATCCCACGCTTCCAACTTTGGATTATCTCTAGGTGAGTCACTTCCTTTAATATGACTCAACTTCTTATACCCTTTGAGAGTAATACAAATATACTATGCCTATTATTGATAATTGTGATCATTAAGTCGAGAGGAACCCTCCAAATTTGGAAGTTCTTTAGGTCCCAAGATAATGACTTTATCTTCTACCATTATCACCGATCATTGGTAAGGACAAAGAAGACTTTGACTAGTCTCAAATCGACGTGTGTGTCTTGTTAGAGGGTAGTAGTTCACTAAAGTGAGGCAACAAAAACAACAGAGTTCACAAGATTTGGAGCTCTGTTACCAAATTGAAAGTAAAAGAAATGGGTATTGGTTGAACTGAATAATACAATTTCTAATCTCCCTTTTTATAGGGTAAAGGTGAATTGCTTGAAGATAATATAACTAAAAAAAAAAAAAAAAGATAATCACGGTAGATAAAATGCGATATTCATGATCTCCTAATGAGATATTTATATATTTATATATTTATAACATCTTAATTTAATGAGATATTTAGATATTTGTAACCTCTTAATGAGTTACCTATTATATTTTATCATATATTTATAATATCTTCAACATTAATATGTTGAAAAATAAATTGATAAGTATAAAAAATATACAGAAAGTAAATATATGTTAATAACAACTCAAAAGAATCCAAAAAAGAAAAATCAAAATAATATGATAAAAAAAGTAGGAGAAAAATTAATAAAAATGTAAAATATATGTAAAAATTAGAATATTAAAAAATAAGTTAGTTAAACCTTTCACTTGATATATTTCATTTTGAAGAATATTACTCCAGAACAGAAGGTTAAAATAAAAAATATATATGCTAATTTAAGAATTTATATTGAATATAGTGTAACACTATTAATTAATTAAAGATTAAATATAATTTTAATTAAATAAAATTATTAATTTATAATTAAATAAAAATGTAATTTTTTTATTTTTTATTTTAATTAAATACACAATTTAAAGATAATTACCATTAAAACTAGAACAACAATCAACGCATTGTACAAGATAATAAAGCAAAAACAAATATTTTAATGTAAATAAAAAAAATAATCATTGTGGACAAAAGGTTGTTCCAAAAGTCAGCACTTAACGTTTGTATTAATTTTGGATAAATTTAATATTGACTTAAATATTATTTTAATTTTTAATTTTTTTTTTCTCTCAAATTAAAAAGTGATCGAGTTTTTTAATCCTAGTTTAGAAACAATCCATTGTAGTCTATCGTCATGAACAGTGTTACCCTCGTTACAAATTTACTTTTTTAAAAATTTTACTTAAATTTCTTTTAATTCCCCAAATTTATACAAATTTTTCTTTGGGTCTCCAAATAAAAAATTGATTTTTTTAGCTTCTTAATGTAGAAATACTCCAATTTGGTTCTCAAAATTAACGTTATCAAGAATGTTGCAGATAGTGTAGAAATTTGTGGCTATTTAAAACCTTCAAATTTTGGATTCGCAATTTAAAATTAAAATGAACACTATTGACAGTTTTTGACCAACGCAAAATAATTTGTAATGCAATTTGAAACCCACCACCACAAATCCAAACCCTCGTTGATCCGAACCACCTCTTTGAAAAAACAACCCAATACCTCAGCCCTCAAAATCTAGATAAAACTAATAACATCATATTATTAACAATCAATGTATAGGAAACATTGTGTTGCACGTCAATCTCCTACCTGAACGTTGTCTTCCGTATACTGCTGAGGTCGTGGTGCCTCACATTGACGAGGCAGAGCTGAAGAACATAGTAGAAATCGGTGACAACAAGGATTCAAAGGGTGGAAAGTGGTGGGCAAAGTCAAGACAGGAGGAGAAGCGACAGAGGGAAAGCATGAAAGTGCAAGTTATGACAGCATTGCTTTTGTGTTCAAAGTCAAATCCTTTGGGTAGATCCATCTGCATTTAGGGTTTGGGGATAAGAGCTTCTAGGTGCTTTGTAATTGTTGGTTCTAACCAGGGTTTTGGGTTTCTGGTGGTGGATTTGAAATTATTTGGCAAAAATAAAATTTTAATTTGTGATAGTAAAAAATCGTGAATAAGTGTTATTTTTAATTATAAATTATGAATTTAAATTTTTGGAGATTTTAAACCAATATGGACAAATAATGTTGACATTATCTTTCAAGATTAAATTTGCCTACTTGAAATTTAGAAGACTAAAAATGTTACCTTTTAATTTGAGACTAAAAATATGTTACTTTTTAATTTGAGGACTAAAAGAAATTGACACAAATTTGAGACACCAAAAAGGTATTTAAGTAAAAAAATTATTAGTTTTACATTGGTTCTTTTACATTGATTTAAAAAAAAAAACGATGCAAATAAAAACATGATGAAAATTTTGTAAATATTGCGTTTTACATCAGTTCTAAAAACAATCGCTGTAAAAGTGTTTTAAATACTCATGTGAGTTGCAACACTTCGCCTTCTCTATTCAAATCTCGTTTCTTCTACAGAAAAATCTCATTTGTTCAAAATCATGTACATTTCGAAATCCCACTGATTGAAACCTTTATTCGTGCCACCATTCATCCGTACTTTCGTCAACACCACTATCCCCATTGTTATACCTTCGTCTTTCTCTTTCTTGGTCATTTTTGGTCTTATAAGGTAATATTTTTTCTTTTTGATTCTCTTTGTCATTTTTGTTTGTTTCGAAAGTATAGGTACGTGGGATCAACAAATGCAACACCATATCTGTAGGATCTATTTGTTATACAAAAACAAAAGCATAGATTTGTGGGATCTGAGACAAACTCACGAAGCTTTGCACAAACTTGGAATCGTTGAGGCCTATATGTTATACAAAAATGGAAGCTTAGATTTGCTTCATTTCTTTTATAACCGATGTAAAAAGATTTTTCAACTCAGGTGAATTTAAAATAGCAAATTTTTGCCTAATGAGTTAGTCATGCCAGTAACGAGTGTAACATTATTTATGACGAAAGATTAAAATGAGTTATTTTACAAAATACATAAACTAAAAATTACTTTCGAATTTGAGGTACCAAAACTAAACTTTCTCAAATTTTGGAAACTAAAAATACATTTAAGTTTTTAATATATTATAAATTGGAAGGAAAGAATTTTACTTTTCACTTGTATAAAAAAAGTAAGTCTTAAATTTATGTGAAACGGTATAAGTTATCCGATTTATTGTTATGAATATTGTATGTTTAATAATGAAATTATATATTGCAGTAACTAAATTATATGCGTCTTCTTTGTATACTACTTTGCAGCAACTAAATCCCTAAATTTTCAAACACTATACCACGTCGCCTTTTCCTAGGCACTCACCACCGAATTCTGCCTCCCTACCACAACAAAATTTAACCCCACGAAGAAGCAACAAGAAAATAATTTTAGATGCAGCCATTCTAAATAATCATCTTCAGGCTATCCCTTCCATTTCATGTGCTTTAATAATGAAACTATAATTCGTCCCTTTTGAATTTTCTTCAATAAATTGTTTCAAATTTCAAACAACGTAACGAGTAGTGAGAGTTTGAGAACTTAGGGATTTGGCTGCTGCAAAGTAGTATAGAAAGAAGACAGGTGAAATCTTTTAATAACTTTTAATTTGAACGATTTATTTTTATCCAATGATTGAAATTAATCTCTCTCCCTCTCACATAAGAAACCTCCACTATGTATGTATATATATTTATCATATGTTTATGTATCCATATCATGTATTTATCTATCCATGTATATTTGTATCTATCTATCTTTATTTACGGGTGGAATCTAACCTGTTGATTTATATATATATATATATATATATATATATATATATATATATATATATATATATATATATATATATATATAAAGGCTATGACAAATAAATTTGTTGTGTGTTTAAAAATTCAATTATTTGAAGTAAAAAATTGCGACCAAATCCAAAAGAATCTCTGATAGCTTCACTTTGAAGGTGGAACACCACAAACGCATGACGAAGCATGCGGTTATTCATGATATACGTAATTAGAGAACAAAGTTAGTTTGAATCACCTATAACGACGTCTGCAGGGAATATACGTACCTATTTCATAAATCAAAAATGCTATTTGTTACAAAACTACAAACTAATTTTTGTCAAAATCGTATGATGCCTGATTTTCGTCAGATTACTTTTTACATGTTTTCAAAATTTTTAATTAAATTTACTTAAAAATATTATCACCGCCCAATTTGAAATTGGTGCATGTTTAATTTCGTATTAAATAGCAAAACTCTTCATATATTAGAAGAGGTAGGAATCGTACTATTCGTTTTGCAAATAATTGCAAGCTCGTTAAATATATGTTTATATTTAATATAATACACACATCTTGACTTCTAAAAGCAATCTTGTGACATTGATTAAGATGTAATTAGTATGTTTAACGATATAAGTAATGAAATATTTTATAGTTATTTTCTAAGTTAGAATCAAAGTGTATGGCTCTTCTCTGATGTAAAAATGTATTCTTATTTAATACACATGAAACGATACAAATTAGTATTATATGGTTCAATATTATCATATACTTGATAATGAGATTTTATAAGATAAAATATACGGTGGATTCTGCAGTGAAGTAGGATGGATGGTGGTATTTCAGTGCACTATTAGTATTTACAGTTAGATTTATTAATTAAAATTTTGAAGGTTAAGATTGATTATCAATAATTTTATTTTATTTTTTTTTTGGATTTTTATCAGATTTGCAGTTTAGTCCTCATATAAAAAAACGAATTGTAAATTGTGATTTGTAAATCTAGGAGGTTGTCTGAAACTGTAATAGAGCAGTGATGAAGATGATTGCACCAAAAACCTTTGATTGTTGCAAGAGCACCATGGCTATGGAAAATCTGGTGGTTGCAAGCATCGCCATTTGCATGGTAGTATTATTTATGTTTTTGGATTTGCCTTTCGTTTTGTATTTTTGGATTTGTTTTTCATTTGCATTTTTGGATTTGTCTTTTGTTTACGATTTTGGACTCCTCTTTCATTTGCACTTTTGGATTCCCCTTTCGTTTGCATTTTTGGATTCTCTTTTTGTTTGCGTGAGTAGTTTACACTTCCTTTTGTGTTGCAATATTGTTAGGAGGCATAATAATAATAGAAATCCTTAGGGAGTTATAATAGAACCCTTAGTACAGTGTGAATGGTAGTAGTAGACCGTAACTTAGAATTGGTTGAAACTTAGCTAGGTGATAGAGAAAATTCATAGATTTAAGGCAATATATAAGGGACGAACACAATAGGAGGGGCCTTCTTTTTGCCAACTTCCACCGTTTAGATCACTTTTTCAATTTTTTTTTATTTTCATGATTTTTAAAAATCACCAAAAAGTTCCATAAAATCATAAATATATCATATAATGTCATTGTGCTGTTAGATTTTTTTTAAAAAAAAATTGGTATAATTTTACCCCTCTTAGACCTTTCTTGACAAATGTTTACTTTAGTAAGGGTATTTATGTCATTTTACTATTTTGTGTCAATTCTGTTGTTTTTTATTGTTTTCTATCATTGTTTATGTCAATCTATTTCTATTCTATATGACTAGGAGTAATCCTGGTAAATTGCATGCTTTTGATCTAAAAATAGATAGGACATTCCATAGGTTGTTATGAAGTCTTAGGAGTAATGAAGTAGCTAATAGTAGTCATAAGAGTAGTGTTGTTGCATCTGATATTGCTAACTCTGATTCTAATTTTGGTGGTTTTATATACCAATTTAGTTTGGATAATATGGCTGACAATAACAACACCTTGAAGGAGTTGGCTACACTTGATGTTATGTATGAACCTTGGTGTATTCAATATCCTAAATTGGCACAAGCTTAATCATAACTTTTGGCCATCTATCAAAGTTAATGGGAATATTGTTCAAATTAGTGGCAATATGCCCACAAGCTCTTGCAAGAAGTGATGTTGCTTCTCCATAGGCTCACATTTGCCTATTGTGAGACCCTAAAAGTATCTGGGTAGAAACTCTTTTCAATGAATAGCAAAGTTTTGGATTTCACGGCCCCAAAACAAGTCCTAACCAAGAACACCATCAGGCCTCACCAGAATAACCACTATCTTTCAGGACTTAATACGAGCCGGATCCAAGAAAGCCCAATCCGATGTGGACAAGACTCCACCGGATTAGCAGAAGAGATGTTACAGCACAGCATCAAGGCCATAGACACTCTTAGTTAAGGGATGCTGATAATCGAGCCACGTCAGCCAAGGCGAAGTACAGACTTGTCTAACGGATTGCTCAATCCTCACCAATTAATGAAGACGCGCAAAAATTCCATGTCAGCCACTACCCTGTAAGTGCGCCTAGAATCATGGAGGAACGTGCCACGATCAAACACAAAGGCCGAGGAAGATTACCCTCAAGATTGCCTGTAGTAACAAATTGAATCAAAGGGAGGGGAGGAGGCCAAGTGGCAGGATCAAGCACGCCCTTAGTACCCCCCGAAGGCTACAAAAGGGCCTCGTTGCAAAGAATTCAGGCGACGAGGACGACGACGAGAATGACGATGAGGACGACGACGGACGAACGAAAGAAAAAATAGAGAAAAAGGATAGTGAAAGAAGCCTCCCGAAGAACTTGTTGGGAAAAATTCTAAAAGTACTTGTGAAAATTCCCCTGATTGCCCTCCTAGTCTTCTCTTTGGATACCAGGTAAGGTCCCGTGCCAACTTACTCCATAAACATCGTGCATTACACTTCAGATGGTCGGTGAGCCACTGATCATTCCATAAACAATGTACATTACACTTCAGATGGCCAACAAGCCACTGATCATTCCATAAACAATGTGCATTACACTTCAGAGGGTCAATAAGCCATTGATCATTCCATAAACAGTGTGCATTACACTTCAAATGGTCGATGAGCCACTGATCATTCCATAAACAGTGTGCATTACATTTCAGATGGTCGGTGAGTCACTGATCATTCCATAAACAATGCGCATTACACCCTAGGAGGTCGATACCTTGCCTCCCGACCCTAAAACCAATTAGTAGAAGCCGCTGGAATCCATTCCTCAAAACCAAACACCCTAAAGCATATTGCATTCCACATGACCGGGTGAACAAGCATGTATCCGAGTCATCCTAGTTATGTTCACACAACCCAAGGACGCCCAAGGGATAGTCCAACTTCCATTTCCTGATAGCTAAGTTGAACATCTAGTGACTCGAGCTCTACCTTCTTGGGGACACCTAAGTGAAAGTCCCATCGCATCAATTACTCATTTAAGGAAAGGTACCTCTTGGAAAGTCTAAATCCTTTATGCATCCACAGAACTACGTTAACTTTGATTCCTCTAGGCTAGGAGAGGTACATAGGAGTGAGAGACACACTCTCATCAAGTTCAAAACCCCATATCTCCTCATTCTCACTCTCAAACCAATCAAGTTCCCAAAAATGAAGGTTGTGCCGTCATTTGTAAGCCATATAGGTAACTACCAAATGGTAGGCGGATGGGACATCTCAAGTTCCGGATGTACCATTAAACATTAGTGGCGACTCCAAATCCGAGTTAGTATAGGCTCGGTCAATTCCCTATATTGATCTAATTTATACCGACTTTGTACCAGGTCAGTGAGTGAATCTGGCATTCAAACCGCCCCCCTCAAGGGAGAAATGTTTTCACCTTACCAAAAGTGAAAAAAATAATAAAAAGGAGAAACCCGTTTCAAAAAAAAATCTTTGAGAAAGCCGTGAGCGGGGAGATTTAGGTCGCGTCACCTATCAAATTAATCATACATTCACCACGAGGCATCTCAAATATACCTGATTTTGTCAACTGAATCTTTTTTGTATTTCCTTGTTCATCTATCAAAAGGTGACATAATTAGCTTGTGTAGAAATAACTTTGTTAGCACTTCAAGACTAAAAGCAACTTATCTAAATACACATATTACCTATAGCTTGTACAATCCATACTCTACTAGACTCATGTCCTACGTGTGGTCATTGAGTAGAAGCCATGAGAGGAATATTTGATTGTTGAGTAGGAGCCTTAGGAGGAATATGTGGCTATTGAGTAGGAGCCATAAGAGGAATATGTGGTTCTTGAGTAGGAGCCTTAGAAGGAATATGTCGCTATGGAATAGGAGTCTTGAGAGGAATATGTGGTTGTTTAGGAGCCATAGGAGGAATATGTGGTTGTTGGTGAGGAACAAAAAGGAGGAATGAAGGTTTTTAAACGTTTGGCTTTAGGAGGCATGACTACTTGAACTAGAGTAAGAAAGTGATATTCAACCAATGATGACTTTGTTAAGTGCACACCAAAAATTGCAATTGAAGATTAACAAGAGAAATTAGAATATAAACAATAACAAAGTTTAAAGCAAAACTACAAAAAGAAAATCAATACTAAGTGAAAATTGTAACAACAAAGTAAATAATATTTTATCAATTATTGACTTGAAGAAATAGAAAGCCATAATCATCTTTATAAATGATAAATATAAAGTGAATAAAATATCTTACCATGAAATAAATTAATTAATGATATTTCTCTTAATTATTCAAACATATTTGCATCTCCTTGAAGTTGATTTTCAACATGGTTTATAGTAACAAACTCATCATTAACATCATTCCTTGTCAAGGTTATTATTTCTGTTTCATTTGTAAATAAATTGCTTAAGTCTTGCTCATGATATGGCTCACTTTCAAATGTAATATCTTCTTCAACTTCTCCCATATCATATAAATCCCTTGGCATCATGTGGACAACAATACTCCAACCTTTATTTACTTCATCATCAACATAATATACCATTTGTGCTTGTGAAACTTCAATATAGGGGTCATCGTCTTCATGTTCACCTGTGTGAATACAATGAGAAAAGTTTACTAGAGTAAATTGCCAAGAATCCTTTCTAAATCCTCTAGGACGTGTAGTATTTGCCCATGTGCACCTAAAGAGAATAACTTTAAGAAAACAATAATAGTTAAGCTTCTAATTTCCCATAATATGGTAAATCTGCTAGCCTCAAATTTGCATCAACTTTACTTGCAACACATGATGTGTTTGAAGTTAGAAAAACTATTATTTTGAGTTTTTAAACCTTCATCTCGTTCCATGGTTCTGAATTTTTACTCATTGATGTTATATGCAATATATCTTCTTGCAATTGCCATCGGGCCCCTACCTAGATATTTTATTTCATCTGGTACTACAACTATAATGTCTGGATTTGTAACCTAATTAAGAAATCATGTTAGTCACAAAAGTAAATTATAATTTTCACATAAATTTTTTTTAAAACTTACCTGATGAAGAAACCAATATGCAAATTCTTTACTAACTATCTTTTCTAACTGAGTAGCTAAAAGTCTTCGATTTCTTGTCTTTCTCTTAATAAATGTTTTAAATTCATTACCATAAAAGAATTCCATGTTACATTTAATACATGGCAAGACTCTTAATTTTACCACATATAATATATATAAATACTTACTCAATATATGGTTGAACTTTTGGACAATTTAGTAGCAAATATCGATGTGCTTGTGTTTTCTCTAATGAGGTAAGAGTTAAAGTTGATGAACTTCCTACTGGTCTACCTAATTGAGAATAAATGATTTGAGAAGTTTCATTATCATTAAGACAATCATCAACACATCAACTTCTATTCGATCTTGACTCAACTTCTTCATACAATTAGTAGAAATTAAGAGTTTATTTAGCCAAATAAACTTCACTTATTAAACCTTTTGGTTATGCCCTATTCCTCACAAAGGACTTCAAATGTCCTAACATCCTACGATAAATGAAAATAATAATTTAATCAATATCTTTTTAAAAAAAGTGAGTTAATCATAATAAAATGTATTTACCTCTCAATTGGATACATCCAATGATAATACATTGGCCCTCCTAATTTCACTTCTTCAACAAGATAACAAGTTAAATGAACCATCATGGCAAAGAATGATTAGAGTAAGAGGATTTCCAAATGACAAAGAGCGAGTAGAATCTGATGTTGTAGTTTGTCAAGATCTAAAATATTCAATCTTTTGCAACATAACTCCTTGAAAAACGAGAAAAACTCTACCAACACAACAGTCATGCTATCAGGTAAAACATTATGTATAGCTAAAGGAAGTAAACTTTTGCATGAGGATGTGACAATCATGACTCTTAAGCCCAAATATCTTGGTGTTTTGATCATCAATACAATGAGATATGTTACTTGAGTAACCATCTGGCATCTTTACATTCCTTAATGTAGTGAGAAATATCTTTCTTTATTCTCTCATCATTGTAAACAATAGAGGAAGATATTTTCCATTTTCATCTGGCCAAAGATCTTCTTTTATACCCATAGCTTTTAGATCTTGACAAGCTGGAAGATGATCTTTTGATTTGTCATCTTTAAGTAATGTATACAACACATTATCACAATTATTCTTCTTAATATGCATAACATCAAGATTATGACGTAAAAGATTATCCTTCCAATAAGGAAGATTAAAGAATATGTTCTTCTTTTTCCATTTCTTTGGTCCATCTTCTTCACGATTTCTCTTCCCTTTAATATTTGACTCAAGGTTGCTTTCAAAGGTTACATTAATGTCCTGAAGTTGCTTCAAAATTTCTGATCCAGATAATAATTTTGGTGCACCCCTTTCTTCAATTGTGCTATCAAAGTGCTTCTTCATCAATCTAAATTTATGACCCCTCTCTAAAAATTGTCGATGGCCCAAAAAAGACCATTTTTTACTACATCTTAATCTACAAGGGAAAGTATCATAATTACAAGTTGGGCAAGCATAACCAGTATAAGTATTCCACCCTGATAAAGTACAAAGCCCAAGAAAATCACTAATTGTCCACATGAGAACTGCTCACATTCTAAATAGATCTTTCAAAGAAGAATCATAAGTCTCCACACCTTCAATCCATAACTCATCCAACTCCTTGATTAGAGGTTGTGGATACACATCTATATTATTCCTCGACATTTTTTTACCTAGGATAATCATAGAAAGAATAAAAGACGTTTGCTTCATGCACTCCCAAGGAGGTCAATTGAATGGAATTAACATCATCGGCCATATACTATTGCTATTACTCATGCTTCGATATGGATTAAAGCCATTTGTTCCAAGGCCAAGGTGAACATTTCTAGGTTCTAAAGCAAATTTAGGGTAAAGTTGATCAAAACTCCTCCATGCTTTAGCATCTTTTAGATGCCTCAACAATTCATCTAGGTTACTATTTAAAATATGTCATCTCATGGTTTTAAGGGAAAGTAACGTAAGACCTTTGCAGGTAGTTTCTTTTTACCATTAGTACCTTTTGGTTTTCATCTAGATTTTTTACAATGTTTGCAAATCTCTAAATTTTCATCTTCTCCCCGATACAAAATGCAATTTCTTAGACAAACATCTATCTTGGTATAATTAAGACCAAGGTTGTAAATAACCTTCTTTTCCTTATAAAATGAATTAGGAATGTTTGCATATTCAAATGCATCTTTCAATAACTCCAAAATCATTGTCATTTCCTTGTCGGTCACACCTCACAAATACTTTATATGATACAGTCTTAATAGAAAAGACAACTTTGAGTACTTTTGACATCCGTCATACAAATTTTGGTTACAATCTCTTATCAAATTACCAGTTTCTTCATTTTCTTCATTAGGCATGTTGTCTACAAATTCATATGGTCCTTCGTAAGAGTTAGGTTCCACATCATGGAGTCTATTAATCCCAAATGCATCATTTATCATACTTAGCACTGGATTTCCATTTTGCAATGGTTCTACTATTGCTTTAGTGCTCCTTGATGTCATAGTTTCATATGTTTCACCATGCCATATCCAGACTTTGTAATTTTTTGGAAATTGCTTGCAAATCAAGTGGTCACGCACAACATCTCTAGTTTCCCATTTATTACAGTGACATTTAGGACATGGACACCTTATTGCATCATTAACAGATTGATTCTCAAATGCAAAATCTAGGAACTTATTCAACCCATCTAGATATTTCACTGTGTTTTGTGGCATATCATGATTTATCCATTATTACATCCATCCAACTAAGCTTAAGAAGAAAAAAAACTAGTTGTAAGCATATTTTATGTCATTTATGTAAATTGACATATAAAAAAAATATGTCATAAAATATATATCATAAATTGAGACATAGAATACCTAGATAAGATAATAGAATAATATGGTAGATGTTACTGATCTAATTGCTGAAAAAGGTTTCACCACTAAAGTCAATACATGAACTCAACCTTAAATCAGAAAAATAAAATGTTATACAATAGCGAATTCAACTTTACTTCGCTGTACAATGATAGCCTTACAATTAAAAAAAAAACTTACCTAAAACAATAAATAAGAATTAGAGCACAGAAAAAATAAATAAATAGAAAACGTTATAGTCAATAGTGTAATGTGTACCATAAAATATAAGTACCCCAATACCGTGACAGGCCACCTAATTTAATATACTTGAGATCTATTTTTCATAACTATCTCTAACTAAATTCTTATTAGCGCGCTAGATGCAATCAAATCACTTTAGTTGTACTACTATTATTTTATTATTTGCTACATTCCTTATTTATTTTAGTCTACAGTACTTGAATAAAATCAAAACTATTAGCCTAAATATCTAGGTATTAGAATCATTAAATATATAACTAGTCAGTTTTTACCTGACGGAAAATGAAAAAGGGTGATGAACATCCAACCAATCACTAGAGATTGAGCTACACAAGTCACAACAAACAAGGAGGAGCAGTCTTTAACCTTAAAGTAGGCTAATGCTATTAAAGAAGAAATAATTAAAATTGTGAGGCATGTATATATTAAACAAAATATTCTTAAGAAGAGTAGCATATCGTATTCATATCTACTATAATAAAAATCTTGATAGCAACACATTGAAGTACATAATTCTCTGCCATAGAAACCTTCCCAATATACTCATGAACTAACAGAGATGTGTCTGACTATAGGATTGCTTCAACCATTTACATCACTGAACCAAAACATGCTTCTTGCACATCCTACCAGAAATAAACTGCCTTACATCTAAGGCATATAACAGAACTAAAGTATATATGTGCAAACTGCAAAAAAAAAGTGGTATAAACTAAAATCAAAACTATAGATTTTTTATTCTTTTTACAAAACTAAATAAATAAGAGTTCAAGTATCAATAGAACAAATAAGAGTTCAATTACAAAATGAAGTGCACTTAGTAATGACATAAATGATAAATCACATATTGAAGGTTTGGAAAAATTTTATAATGAGGTTGGAGTTGTATTTGGGCCAAATCCTTAATCCAGTTGAGGCTTGACAGACTTGAGTCAATTCTTTATTTGAAAACAAACTAATCACGAGTAAGAGTTTACACAATTTTCAAAATCAGATCTAAGTAGCAATTCACTTAAGCATAATAGTAATTCACTTTTTTCTATCAAAATGAATAAGTGTGGAACATCCCCAACTTTATACAAGTTAATGTCCAATCAAAAGAACAAGCTAGAGTAAAAAATCCAATAAGCAAGTTCCAATTTTCCATCATTCAAGCAGAGTACATTTACTCTTGCTTTTTCCCAGCCTTTTTGGGCCATGCACTTGGTAACTTGAAAATGAATGCCAAAAGCGAACTCTAATGCTACCTTAACATTGCTTTTATTCAATTCCTCCAGCATCACTATCAATAGCAAAAGCATCGAGCAAATAAAGAGAACTGTACCCTTTTTCTTCACAGTTTCAATAATTTTGCACTTGCTTTAGCACAAACCTCTCAATGACTTCATATTCTATTAGTTCTTCCATCAAAGACTCACATGCACCTAATAGAAGATAACTCATTCTTCATAACACATCCATCCAATTACGCATAGTACAAAACTATGAAACGCACTAGAATTAAATCAACAGGACAATACATATCGATGCAATATTAATGAAGGTAATAAGTAATAACAGCTTATAAAGAAACATCGGAGGAAGAGAGAAAAATTACCTCAGTCAGGTACACATTTTCGAGTAGAAATTCGAAAGGAATTGCAATGAACAAAGAAGAATATAGATAAAGCAATATGCTTATGCTTGCACTGGAATTACTACTGAACCTGTTAGTGTCTGAGATGCAAGAGAGTGTGAAGAAAGCAGAGGGATGAGGGACTCGAAACGACAGAGAGGGAGATGTTGTATGTAGTGAGTTATGCGCGCGGGGAAGAAGGGGTTTTGGACTTATGGTTGCAACTGTTCTGAATGAAACATTTGAGCCTGATTCTGAAGATTGAAGAATGAGCCATTATATGTACAGGTGTCCCTTTGATATGGATTTGGCCTAAATACAACTCCGGCCTCGTATTATAAAATATTTTCAAACTTTTAATTATGTGATTTATCATTTATGTCATTACAAAATTAATCTTATATTGGTGACTGATAACGGGTTGTTTTTACTTCTTATAATATAAAAATTATATTAAATTTTAAATATTTTATAGTACTTTTATAATAACTACTTAAAAAATTATATTAATAATTTTTTATTAATATTGACTACTAATAAAAGTTATGTACATATAAATATGATTTTTATAAAAAAATATGATTCTTAAATTTGATTTATCTTTTGGATAAGTTAAATTGATTAAAAATAAAAAAAATAAAAAAATAAATTAAGAATTATATAAAGTAAAATAGCAATCAAAATTAAGTAAAAAATATATAATAACATATAAAAATTTAAAACAATGTATAACTAAAAAAATAAGCTACCAAAAAAATATCAATTTGTGGTAATCATATCATGTGTCAGAAATTGCATATTTTTCTAGGGGTTTATGAATACCCCCACAAATTATGTTCCTTTGTAGTTTGTGGAGGTTAAAGAAATGGTCAAAAATCATACAATTTTATGACGGATTAATAAACCCCACAAATAAACTCCTAATAAAAATAATTTTTTTTGTAGTGAGAATAAAGTAGAAGTTCAAAAGGCCTAAACAAGTCATTGCTTGGAGATCTGAAGTCTAAGAATAAGCTTCTGAACCGTAGAACCTCACTTGTATTGAAAACATGCGAGGTTCTATTATCAACATATATAGGAAAAAGCTTTAAGTTCATTCCCAACCGAGGACTTTCTTCCCATGCAAAACTGTTAATGAAGAGCTGATTAAAACGTACATTAAGACCCCTTGACATCAAGCTCTAAAATGCATTCATGTATGGACGGAAATCTGAAAATCTTGGACTTTTTAACCGATAATTAACAACCAATGGGGCAGCACAGAGACACTCCATAGGGACTTCGTAAAGAGGGGGGCATGCTTGACTGGGACAACTAACCCTGCCATGACCATTGATGCTATTCTCACTTTCAGGTCCACAAAACTGAACTAAGGAGTTATTATTTGAGCACATAGGATTTCCCTCAAGCGTGGAAAATAGTAACTTTCAAATACAACTAATGAATCGCAATTCAAATTCAGTTTGTGAATTCCCAAGGTAATTTATAATCATGAATTGTAAACCTATTGAATCATAAGATTTATAGATATAATAAAAAGATAACTTCAAATATATTCTATAAATGATGTAAAGTGTTCGATGTAATCATTGGAAACTAGGAATTGACAAAATAGAGACTTAAAACAAAATCATAAGTCATACGAAGCAGGTTAGGACTTAGAATGAAAACAAAGCAATGGTAAAGCAAAATAAGGCTTAGATAGAGCATGCAAGTAATTGAATAGAGTATATGTTTTATTCTCATCTAAAAGTACAGGTAGTATAGTGTCATAGTAAGTTTCTAAAAACCCAACCCCATACTTGAGATTTGCCTGGTATTTATAAAAGATGAGGCCCTTGAGGGGGTTGCTTGTTGCTCACGTTATCCTCTAACTACTCTGTAACCACTCGCAATTGCCTCAACCGCTTCTTCCTTAGATGAACGGGCCTCCGTGGTGGATTGATTGGCTTGCATAGTTTGTTGGGCCGGCCCAACACCGTGTTTGCAATCCTGACCCTCCCCCCTAGTTCTCTACTAGGTTTGAGGAGGCAAAGTGGGCTTGGGCCCTCAGTCAATTAAGGTCGGCTAGTACACAGCCCCTCAAGCTTGTGACTGGAGGACTAGAGTTTACTTTGTTCTTGAGATGTTAGTCATCCAAGGATCTCGACCTGACGGGTTGGCGGCATTTCAATCTTTACGCTCCTCTTAAATGCATCACCTTGGTTATGGTAACTGGTCATTATTAACTGCTAATCATTATCCCACAGGCGTTTCGTTTCCCCGTTAATTATCCTTTATCAAATGTGTCTTTTCACATTCTCCTGTTAACTGTCCTTACTCCCATTTTCCTCCAAAACCTCTTACTTCTGCAAAAACCCTTGCTGCTCTATCAAAAAAACCTTTCACCTACCTTCGAGCCTTCGTTTGTTCTGGTTCGTTTTGCTCTCTACTCTTATCAAGTGTCCGTGCTTCCTTATTGCCTTCATCTTTCAACATTTTTCTACATTCCCAATGGCGAGACGAGGAGGTAATCCTTAGTTCTTCTTCTTTCCTATTTGCCTGGTTATTTATGTTTCTGGTTTTTCTTTTTGGTGCGTGTTACTATCCATTGGGTGTTTCCTCTTTTTTCCTTTCCACGTGTGAGAGGGACTTTTCCCTATTTTGGCTTGGGTCTTCTTATTTGACCCTTGCGTTTTGTTTGTAGGGAGCCATTCCGGTGGGTCATTTGGTTCTTCCCACCCCGACGGCTCCTCTGTGAGAGGGGGTGAAACTCAACATTTTGCTAGCCCGGCAGCAGAGGGGGAGTGATAAGAGCGTTTTTAGTCGTCTCAACGCGCATCAAATAAACTAAAGCTAACTATAGCATAGTCAACCCTAGGTCGAATTCTCTCAAGGACACAATGTGCTCAATTGTGAATTAGTGTGAAACGAAATGATGCAGAATCGAAAGTGCAGAGTATTGACTCGTTAGTGTTTGGACCTCAAAAGTGGTGAAGAAAATGAGGGTTTGTATGCGAGAATAACAGAAACTAAACTAAGGCTATGAATGCAGAGAAAGTATACTATGGTTATGAATATTACTATTATTATTATATTACTATATTACTGTGTTTATGTTCGGTCCCATTAGACAAAGTCCAGTCCGAGTTCAATACTCCAGTCCTCAGTTCATATTAGCCTTGGGGATTCATATGACAATCGCCAAAGGTTTGTCCATTTCCATACCGAGGAATTACACAATCGCTACCTCATCAATTGGCAGGGATTAGGTTCAGAGTTGATAGGTTCTCAATTAACATTCATTAGTTGATTACCTACTAAATTAGTTAAACCAATTCCAATCGGCTTAGCTTAACATTGTTCATATTCTAAATGCGATCGCGATTCAAATCGCGAATTAAAGAAGAGAAGAAGGACAGAGTTTAGAAATGCAGAATGAATTTGATTAATGGAAACATAGTACAAATGTAGTGGTC
Organism: Mucuna pruriens; assembly: GCA_025330945.1. Classification (NCBI taxonomy): domain Eukaryota; kingdom Viridiplantae; phylum Streptophyta; class Magnoliopsida; order Fabales; family Fabaceae; genus Mucuna; species Mucuna pruriens. The sequence goes on along the minus strand of JAENHJ010000532.1, from coordinate 1,301,382 downwards.
TGAATTCAGGTGATTCCATCTTCCACGACAATCGCCATGGTTGATGGCGGTGGTTCACCTCTAATAGCATGAGCACTGAGGATCAGATCCACCAGAGTGCGTTGGTAATCCCAATCAGTCCCCTCTGGCAGACATCGGCTTCCTAGTCCCAGGCTTGTGCTCCTCAATCGAGAGAACACCAATGTTGTGTTGAGCACCACCGTGAACAAAGATGAAAGTGAGGTAATGGATATAATGGATATGCGTAGAGTGTGAATTCAAAGATCCTTAAAAAGGGCATAGCTCCTCCTATATATACAAGAGCGGAGTGCGCTAACTATGAATCTTAACAAAATTACAAATTGATTTCCTATTCTACCCTTGCGTAACTTGCACTGCAAGCTTCTCCAGAAGTGACGTGACAGCTGAGTTGTAGCTGAGGTTGCCTCTAAGCTGGGTAGCTGATGTGGAAAGCTCCATTGGGCCACTCCTCATTGGGCTACCTCTCATTGGGCTGTGAGGCCTAGTTTGGCCGAGATGGTGATCGGTCTGGCCGGGACGACTTCATCTCGATTGAGTCTTCTCATGATGGGCCGGGGTCTTCTCGGCTGGACCGCTTATGATGAGCTGGGATAATCTCGGCTGAACCTGCAAAACGAGAATAAGTCTTTTATTAGCTAAGATCCCCAAATTAGCACAGATTTATATTTTCTCTATTTTTTGATTCATAATATGAATCTTAGCTAATACTCAATTCTTAGGCATTGAATGATCTCACAAAGACTCATCTTAGGGCCTTGTAAGGTGTATAAAATCTGACTCATCAGGGAGTTTCCCTTCAAGATAGTTTTTTGCGAAGCCGGGGAGGTGCCCTCTGAGGGGGTACCCTCGTGGATTGACCCAGGAGTTGTGGCAGCTCATTCCTCCTACACTCACCCAAGCAAGCTGGTAGGGATGGTTGACGCCATCTATCATCGAGGTCCCTGGTCCATTACTATCCTCCCTTGCCGCTCCGACGAGTTCGTGTGTGAATGGGCGGCCGAGAGCAAGGAGCCTTACTTCTATTTCTATGAGACCTTGTTCTCGAAGTTAGGCGTCACACTACCCTTCACAGATTTTGAGCAGGCTATCCTCTATGCGCTGAACATAGCCCCCACCCAACTTCATCCCAACAGTTGGGCCTTCATTCAGGCCTTCAAGTTGCTAAGTGAAGACCTGGGCTGGGAGCCTTCGTTGGGCCTCTTTTTTTTGGTTTTTCTCCTTATAGCAGACGAAGAAAGTCGGGTGGACTTCCTTGAGTAGCTGCCCCCGACAGAAGCTAATGACCCCCTTTTGTGAGTGTTACAAGCAGTTTAAGGAGAACTTCTTTCGAGTATCAATCAATAATATTGAGTCGAACGTGCTTTTTGATACGTTAGGAGATTCCCTCTTCCCTTTATATTGGATCGATCAGCCAGCCTATCAGTCACGGTTGATTGAGATGAGATGGAAAATTGGGAGGATGAGTTTGTAGAGGAGCTCTACCGCATATCCACTCTTTCTTGCTCAACACTTATTAGCAACAAGGGTAAAGAGTGTTGTTGTTTGTGTTTTTTTTTTTGTAATGTGTTGTATTTCTTATTTGCAAGTTACTCTACTAAGGATATTGCCGCCCTGAAGGCGTGCTCCTCTAGTTCCGCCACTCTAGACATTACTAGAGCTTCTCCCTTTTTGGCTGCTTGACTGGCCAAAGATGGAACTCAGCCTCCCCCCGTGGTTGTGTTGGACTCTGCCGAGGAATCTCCCTCTCCCACAGTTGAGGTGGTTGGTGGTTCTACCACCAAATGGACTACCGAGGAAAGGGTACTCCGAAGCCAAGAGTGTCCTTCTAGGAGGATGTTGGTGGCCGAGGACATGGTTGAGGGTGCCGAGGACATGATTGAGGGTGCTATGAACTTGAACTTCTCTCAATTAGGATATGCTAGTCAGGGGGAGGCAAATGATACCTGGGTCGGGGTCTTGGTGAGCCGATCTTCAATCCCCTTTGTTTTTAATCCCTGCTATCCTTTACGCAAGGTGGTTGATGAGCGGTTAGGCTGCCCTAGTGATCAATAGAAGGCTAAGGAGTTAGGGTTACCCAAATCTCTTGAGGCGCTCCAGAGGTTCGATGGTTACACTTTAGTTTTTGCTAGGGCCGTGGAGAAAGAGTTTGGAGACTTGGCAGCTCATCAGGATGCATTATTTGCAAAGAGCCAAAAGGCCCATGATCCCCTGATGAAGTTGAGCGCCGAGTATATTGAAGCTCAGGTGAAGATTAATAGCTATCGAGAGGCTAACGCTAATTTTCAGAGCGACCTCGACCAGTCTGTTATAGAGACCAAGGAGCTGAGACTGGTGCAACAAGACTTGGAGAGCTCTCAAGATCACTTCCGTGCTCAAATAAACTTGTTGAAAAATGAGAAGAAGGCCATGATGTTAGCCAAGGCATCTGCCGAGGAGGAGGTGTCTCAATTGAAGGCGGAAATTGAGGCCCGGAATCTTTTGCTAAAGAAGGACATCCTCTTGGACAAGCGTGGGCTTGCTATTGCAGAGCAGTTCGAGGAAGGGTTTGCCTATGCCTTAGGACAGGTGGCTTTCCTTTATCTTGACACGGATACCTCCGCCCCCAGCCCCTTCAAGGAAGTAGTGGATGGGAAACAAGTTGACATTGTAATTAAGCCTCCTCCTAAGCCTACTCGCTGATTTTTTTTTTCTTTCTTGCACTTTACAATAACATAGTTTTAGGATGGTTGTTAGAACCTTGTTTCCATTTTTTGGCTTTCTTTGAACAATAATCACACTTTTAGCTTTCTGAATTGATGCTTATGTTAATGCACCTTGGTCTATATATGTTTGTTTTGAATGTAGTTTACTTCCTTGTTTTGTTCGTTTCATAACACGTTTCGGGCCAATGCTTTTCTTTTTAGTTTTCTCGTGGTTCTTCGAATTTTCGACCAAGTCCCCGTAGGACTTAGTACATCTGAAATGCTTCTAGAAATTTTGGCTTTCGTCCTAGCTCTATGTCCCTATGGGTAATTTGAGCCTTTTCAATTGGGTCTTCTCGAGACTTGCTCTTGCTCTCCAGGATTTCTTTATTTGTGGTCGGGTCTTACTAGGACTTTGGCGCTTTGCCTTTGGAAACCGGCTTTTGGATTATTCTATTGAAGCTTTGATCTCGCCTCGGAGGGTCTAATCAATGACTGCTCGTAGGTCTTTAATTGACCGCCTCTTGCATGGAGGGGACCTTATGGCTGGCCTCTCAGGTCTTTCGCCTTCGTGCCTGGAAGGGACCTCTTCGGCCGTCTTCACCAATCTTTAGTCTTTGTGCCTAGAAGGGACCTCTTTGGCCATCTTCACAGGCCTTTAGTCTTCATGCCTGGAAGGGACCTCTTTGGCCGACTTCGTAGGTCTTTATTTTTGTGCCTAGAAGGGACCTCTTTAGCCGACTTTGCAGGTCTTTATCTTCGCACCTAGAACGACCTCTTTGACCAACTTCACAGGTCTTTACTCGCACCTTGAACAGACCTCTTCAATCGACTTCGCAGGTCTTTATCTTCGTGCCTAGAAGGGACCTCTTCAGTCGATTTTGTAGGTCTTTGTCTTTGTGCCTAAAAGGGACCTCTTCGGTCGACATCGCAGGTCTTTGTCTTCCTGCCTGGTAGGGACCTCTTCGGCCGACATCGTAGGTCTTTATCTTCGTGCCTGGTAGGGACCTCTTCAACTGACTTCACAGGACTTTATCTTCGCGCCTGGAAGGGACCTCTTCGGCCAACTTCGCAGGTCTTTATCTTCGTGCCTAGAAGGGACCTCTTCGGGCAACTTCGCAGGTCTTTATCTTCGCGCCTGGAAGGGACCTTTTTGGTCAACTTCATAGGTCTTTAGTCTTCGTGCTTGACTTCTTTGGCCGACTTCGTAGGTCTTTATCATAGCGCCAAGAAGGGACTTCTTCGGTCGACTATGCAGGTCCTTATCATGGTGCCTGGAAGGGACCTCTTCGGCCAACTTCACAGGTCTTTATCTTTGTACCTGGAAGGGACCTCTTTGGCTGACTTCGTAGATCTTTATCTTCGCGCCTAGAAAGGACCTCTCTGGCCGACATCGTAGGTCTTTATCTTTGCACCTGGAAGGGACCTCTTCGGCCAACTTCGCAAGTTTTTATCTTAGCGCCTGAAAGGGACCTCTTTGGCTAACTTCGCAGGTCTTTATCTTCGCGCGTAGAAGGGACCTCTTCTATCGACTTCGCAAGTCTTTGTCTTTGTGCGTGGAAGGGACCTCTTCAACTGACTTCACAGATCTTTATCTTCGCACTTGGAAGGGACGTCTTTGGCCGACTTTGTAGGTCTTTATCTTCACGCTTGGAAGGGACGTCTTTGGCCGACTTTGTAGGTCTTTATCTTCACGCTTGGAAGGGACCTCTTCGGCTGACTTCACAAGTTTTTATCTTCGCGCTTGGAAGGGACCTTTTCGGTTGACTTTGCAGGTCTTTATCTTCACTAGTGGAAGGGATCTATTCGGCCGACTTCGTAGGTCTTTATCTTCGTCTCTATAAGGGACCTCTTCGACCAACTTCACAGGTCTTTATCTTCGCACCTGGAAGGGACCTCTTCGCCCAACTTCGCAAGTCTTTTGCCTGGGAGGGACCTCTTTGGCCGACTCTGTAGGTCTTTCACCTTCGTGCCTAGAAGGGACTCTTCAGCCGATTTCGCAGGTCTTTTGCTTGGGAAGGACCTCTTCGGTCGACTCCGTAGGTCTTTCGCCTTCGCACTTGGAGGAGACCTCCTCAGCCAACCTTGCAGGTCTCATTGTATTGGATTAGTAAAAAAAATTGAATTTTTTGATACATTTGCGATATAACTTGGTTTAACTATGATTCAATCAAAGGTTTAAGGCGTCCCACATTCGAGGAATTTTCTTACCATCGAGGTGCTCTAGGCAGTAGGCTTCCCTTCCTACCTCCTCGGTTATTCTCAAGGGGCCCTCCCAAATTGGAGTAAGCTTGTTGCTATCGACCGTCGTTGTTATTTTTCTCAAGACCAGGTCGTGAGGCTGGAATTGCTGGGGGCTAGTTTTTCGTCCTTGGCGCATGGAAGCTCGGGCCTTGGCAGCGTACTCCTTGACCTATGCCACTTCGCGTGCTTCCTACAGTAGGTCCAAGTTCACCCTTAACTCACCTTCATTCTTAGTCGGTTGAAACAAGGTCGTTCAGGGTGAGGGCTCTCCAATCTCGACTAGGATGATTGCTTTCGTGCCGAAGGTTAAGCGGAAGGATGTCTCGTTGGTGAAGGAGTAGGGGGTCGTTTGGTAAGACTAGAGGACTTGGGGAAGTTCCTCGGTCACCTGCCCTTTGCCTCTTCAAGTCATCTCTACAACCCTCTCAAGATGACCTTGTTCGCAACCTCGACTTATTTGTTCGACTAGGGGTGCTTAACTGACATGAATCATTGTTTTATCTTCAACTGGGCGCAAAAACTCGCGGTCGACCGGGATGCGAACTATGTCCCATTGTTGGACACTATCTCAGTCGGGAGGCTGAAACGATATATTATCTTCTTCCAATAAAAGCATTTAATCCTTTCCACCGATATCGTGGCCACGGGCTCAACCTCTATCCACTTGGTGAAGCAATCTACCACCACAATCAGATACTTCACTTGACCCGGAGTAGGTGGGAATGGTCCTAGGATGTCCACCCCCTATTTGTGGAATGGCCATGGGGAGGTGATGGAGTGTAGTTGCTCTAGTGGTGCAATGTGCTTATCTTCGCGAATCTCTAGCATTCATGCAATCGCTTTTCAAGTTAGCTAATAGTAGCTGGCCTTGGCAATCTTGTTGACCAATGCTCGGCCACCTATATGGGTGTCGCATACCCCTTTGTGAACCACCTTGACCATGTATCGTGCTTCTTCTCCTTTGACACATTAGAGCTGTGGGAAGGAGAAACCTCGCTTGTACAACTTTCCCTTGATAACAATGTACCTGGCTGCATCTCTAACTAGCCTTTTAGCTTCGGTTGGGTCCTCCGACAATCGCTCATCCCTTAGCTATGCTATTAGAGGGCTCATCCACATCCTCTACTCTTCCACGCAACCAACATTTGGCTCTTCAATAGTCGGTCAGTCGATGCTTTCATGGATGACCGACCTCTACACTCCTCTTTTCTGGGAAGTGGCAAGCTTTAACAACAGATCAGCTTTCTTGTTCTACTCTTTGGGTACATGGTGGGGTGTGAACTTCTCGAAGGTGGCTGCCATCCTGGTCGCTCTCTCGAGGTACTTCATCAGTTGAGGGCCCCTACCTTGGTACTCCCCATTCACCTGTCCTATAACTAGCTTCAAGTCACTCTTGGTGGTTAGGGTTTTTACTTCCAACTCCTTAGCGAGTCTTATCCCGACTAGTAATACCTCAATCAACACTTTATTCGGTCCCTCTAATATCACTCTGGTTCCACTTCCTGTCTGGTTGGACACCCCATCCACCAACAAGAACCATCTGTTATCCTCCTCACCCTCCAAACTTCCTACAATCATTTTTGTGACGAAGTCGGCCAATGCTTGGGCCTTAGGCCTTTATGTGGCCTCTGCTCTCGTAGGATATATCAAATTCAGAGAACTGGACACTCTATGTAACCATTTGTCCGACTAAGTTTGGCTTTCTCAGTACTTGCTTGATTGGTAGGTCTATCCATATGATCATCGGGTACCCATGGAAGTAGGGGCAAAGCCTTTGAGATGTGATTACCAAGGTGAGGGTTGCCTTCTCTATCCTCTGGTACCTCCTCTCCGCGTCTTGGAGGACCTTGCTTATGAAGTATACCGGTGTTGTTTCCCCTCTCTTAATTGCACTATCGCCGCACTTACAACGAAATCAAAAGTGGTAAACTTAATCACAATATTAAGCAGCTCAAACAGCATCCAATTATTTACCCCAATGAAATTGCAAAGAATGAATTTATCCATATATGAGGGGTGTCATCAAGCGAGTGCATACAAGCTAAGAGCTAATCTTAGTGTTTAGCCTAGCTTTTTTTTGTGCTTCCCTTCTCCATAAAAGGAAGGAGAAGGTGAATCAAACACATTTTCTAAAATGCTCTTAAAAGATTAAGTAGCTTAAATTTTATATAAAGGAATAAAAGTAGCTTTTAAGAAAAAGCTAGCTGAAGTTGGTTTCTCTTTTCTCTCTCGCTCACTCACACTCTCTCTCCCCGTTGTCTCTTTCCATCCATTGTCTCAAGTCACCAGTTAAAAAAATGAATACTGCTAAACAACTTCTACTTTACTTTCAAATTAAGTTTAATTTAAAAAAAAATTAAACTAAAAATAACCGAGTCAAACACAACTTTAGTATCTTATAATCAAATCTACATAGATGGTCAATATTGATTTTGCTTAAAAATAAGAAAAAATGATCAAATGAAGAAAGTTAACTGCAAGGGAGTGAGTATTACAGGAGTAGCCAATTTTGGCAGACCAACTTCCAACTCTTCAAAAGTGATTGTTCTACTATTATCTGTGTCCATGGATTTAAACATTTCCATCAAGCCAATGATTTCTTCTTCAGAAAGGTTATCAGCAATAACCTGTAATAAAATAAAAGAACTTTCATATGTAATCCTTTGATGTTTGATCTAATTCAGTTATGCATTCCTTCTCCCTATTTATTTACTTTGGCATTTTGATTGATACCTAGGTTGTAACGCCAATATGAGTATAGCTTTAGAAATGACAATTCGACAGAAGTGAAAAATACTCAAACAAGATTTACAAATGGCTATAGGAAACATTTAGACAATAAAACAACGTATTACTCTGATTAAAAGATCAAAAAAGGTTCGATTTACTGTCAAGAGCCATATAAAAGGTTTCTAAATGGTGTAAATTGCCGTGAATATTTTGATAATAAGATCAACATAATTCACTTCAAAGTTCAAAATATTTCAATTAGAAGAAAGAAACTAATGGAAGATGAAAGTTATCTTTAATCCTACAACATATATTGTGCTATTATTGCCTATTGTTGGACAAGTGCCCCAAAAATAGATCTACATAAATCTCTTATTTAAATAATTACATGTTAATGTTAGACAATGATATAATACATTTTTCTGTATTAACATGTTAGATATATGTCTGTTTTCCTATATCTTTTCTAATGTGACGTTCACTTTCTTTGTATCTTTACTTTTCTTGTAAGCTACCTTTGTTGATGTATTATGTTGGGTGTTGTAAGAAAGGTTCCAATATAAATAAAACTTGTGTATCAAAAACACACTACTCAGTTCACTACTGGTCTGTTTAACTTGGTATCAGAGCAAAGTTTTGCTCTTCCTACGACTGAGAGTTGTCATCTAGGGTGTCGCCGCCACCGTTCGCTACTAGAAGTTTTTTGTCTCAGTGTCTTGTGACTAAGAGTCGTCATCTGGAGTTGTAGTCATTGATGTCTGCCCTATTCGCTATCGTCTACTGTCATAATTTTCCAGTTAATACAGGATTAGGTGCATTGTGAGCTGTGCCACAAAACCCAGAAAGTTACAAGGTCAAAAGACCCTCCACGCGCCACCACACGTCATTCTCGTGGCTCAAGCCTACGGGTGCATGAACACCACGTGCCGCCTTCTAGTCCTCCGTTCTTCGTCGTGAGCCCTACTGTTTTGTTCGTCGGCTCCTTTCCTACCTATTCCAACCCTCAAAAACTTGGTGGGAAGTACTATGGCTGGTAGATTTAAGTTATCGGGCTACTGTTTATTTATTTCAATGTTTAGAACTATTACCCCTCCTCCTTTGTTCACTATTTGAGGTTAAAAATGGCCACTTCCAGTTCTTTTTCACAAGGGTCTGTTGTCTCTTTTTCTGGAACCCTAACTAACACAGCGAAGAAAATCAACTGGAAAAATTATAAAGCTTGGTCAGACTCAGTTGAGTTGTGGTTTTTGGGACAAGGGTCCCATGACCATCTGGAGAAACAAGAGGCTGAAATACCATAAGAAAACAGAGCTCCATGGTTGAAGCTTGTGAGCAGTTTGTAAGCCTTGAATTATTAGAAATCTTAAGGTCATTCAAGACCTACTATTCTTTCTGGACGAATGCTAGAGATGTTTTCACCAATGATGTTCAACATTTGTTTGATTCCACTCAAAAGATTGTTTCCCTTCAATAGATCAACCATGATATGGTGTCGAACATAGCCAAAGCCAGGGTTATTACCGAAGAATTAAAAGGTTTACTTGCATGTAACTCTATTAAGGAAACAACAAAGCGAATTAACAAACTACTGATGGTTCTAATCCTGTGAAATTTGCATCCTGACTATGAGCATGTTCGGGATCAAATCTTGTCAAGCGAACAGATTCCTTCTATGAATAGCCTAGTTACTAGGCTTCTTTAGGTTCCTACCATAACGAAAGGTGATAGTATCGTTGTTGAAAACTTTGCTATGGTAGCCTCTCATGGTAGAGGAAGAAGTGGTCATGGTATTAGAGGAATGTTATGAAATGGTAAAGGTGGTCGTGGTAAGTTTATTTGCTCACACTGTGGAAAAGAAGGACACCTTTAAAATAGATGTTATGATTTGATTTGTTGGCCAAACAAAACTGCAAATATATCTTTGCGTGATATCCCTTCAAATGGAAGGATTGGTTCTTAATTAATCTCAGATGAAGAGTATTAGGAGTTCCTAAGATTCAAATCCAACAACCACACTCAATCATCTACATCACCAAGTGTTTCAACTGCATGTATTTCTCATTCTATGGGGAGTCAAGGTCCATGGATAGTCGATTCAGGTACTTCTGATCACATTTCTGGTAATGATTCTGTATTCTCCTCTATCTGCTCACCTAAGTTTCATCACTTCATTGCATTAGCCAATAGTTCCAAAATAGTATCTCAGGGAGTTGGTCAAGTTTCTCTATCCTCATCAATTAGTTTAAACTTTGTGTTGTACATTCCTACATGTCCTTACAATTTGATTTCTTTGAGTCAATTGACTCGTTCTTTGAATTGTTCAGTAACCTTTTATGCTGATTCCTTTATTATACAAGACTAGAATACAAGCCAACTAATTGGCGAAGGACATGAATCAAGAGAACTTTATTACTTATCCAACAATCCCTCTACGTTGTGTTTTGCATCTATATCTCCAAAGCTTTTGCATAAATGTTTAGGGCATCCCAATCTTGCAAAGCTAAAGTTAATGGTTCTTAGTCTCAATAAATTGTTTTCCTTAGAGTGAGTCCTATCAATTAGGCAAACATGTCAGATCCACCTTCCCTAACCAAGTCAACAAAAGATGTAATTTTCCTTTTACTATTGTCCATTTAGATATTTGGGGACCAAGTCGAGTAACATCTTTTTGGTTTTAACTACTTCATCACATTTATTAATGAATACTATTGATGTACTTGGGTCTATTTAATGAAAGAAAGATATGAACTTTTGTCCATCTTAATGTCCTTCTCTAAAGAAGTGAAAAATCAATTTGGAAAAACCATTAAAATATTGAAAAGTAATGATGCAAAAGAATATTTTTCTTCCAAACTAAACTCATATCTGTCTTCAAAAGAAATCTTACATCAATCTACGTGTCCTCGTACTCCTCAAAAAAATGGTATAGCTGAAAGAAAAAATAGGTATATGGTTAAAACTACCTGCACCTTACTTTTAAGTGCAAATATCCCTACTATTCATTGGGGTGAAGCCGTTCTTACTGCCTATTTTTTAATAAATCAAATGTCATATGCTTTTCTTGAGAATCAAATTCCCCATTCAATTTTATTTCCTAAAGATAAAATGTATCATGTGCCTTCTAAAGTCTTTGGTTGTGTATGTTTTGTTTATGATATCTCTCTAGGTCGTGATAAACTTTCTGCAAGAGCAATCAAATGTATATTTCTTGGATATTCTCGTCTTCCAAAAGGATACAAATGTTACTCTCCATCCACAAAAAGACATTATATGTCAGTTGATGTTACATTCTTTGAGGAAACTATGTTCTTCTCCACCAAAGATGTTTTTGACTTTATCGAACAGGCACTACTAATTCCATATCTTAGTCCAATAATGCCATCATCCTTTGGAACACATAATCTAGACATACTCCAACTTTTTTCTTTTGCTCATTCTTAAGCTAAACTATCTCCACCTTCAATGTCTACATGTCAAAGTAAGACAAAAGAGATGGGTACCCCAGTATGTGAAGATTCACACCCTAACCTTAGGGATTAAAAAGAGCTTTAGAATTGTTTTGGGAATGTGTTCTAAATAAGTGTAGGTTTGATACCCCAAGGCTTTGCAATTAGTACCTTGATAATTTGGCTTTTACAAGTTGTGGTGTTGGGTTTGAAAAAGGAAACAAAAATGTTGAAAGAAAAAAAAATGCAACAAAAGGTTGTAGTGGTGCAAAAAGAGAAGTGAAATTGATGTAGAAAGAAAGAATATATAAAAAAAAAAGAGGAAAGGAGGCAAAGTGGACCTTACTTTTCTTGTATTGCTTTGCATTGTTTTTGGTCACTTGTATTGTTTTAAGGATGTTCTTCATCCTTATTGACTTATTCCCTATCTTTGATTGTGTAACCTTAAATTACTGCTCATATCCTGCCTTGTCCTTGTCCACATTATAACCTTAATAAAAGCTCTTTCGATCATATATGCATGTGTTTCAAGTTGTAGAAATTAGGGGCTAGTCAAAGCTTGGTAGTGCTAGTTTGCATAAGGTGTTTGAGTGTAAACATAAACCTAAGCGCTTGAGAAATTGAGAATATGTATCTTGAGGGGTTCTATCATTTGTGGGTCATTCTTTAAGTTTTATTGCTCTCTTGTTTGCTTTAGATGTTACAAGTAAATTCATAGATTGTTGGGTACCTTGATTCTAGGATGCTTGTACTCTTCTTATTCCTTTTATTAACTTAAAGGATTCATTGGAAAGTGTTTCACTTTATTTGTACTTACTTTTAGTTCATTTGCTTCATTTCCTTTTACTTTAGATTTTTTTAGTTGATTTTACTCGGAGTACAAAAGTTCAAGTGTGGGAGAATTTGATAGAGCATTTTTGAGGCACCTAATAATGACTTATGCTGGACATATTTGACATCATTTTATGGTTAATATTGACACATTGGTTGAGTCTTGGGTTATTGGACTTAATTGGGTTTAGTTGTTAATCTTTGCTTATTTTTGGACTTAGATTTCATTAAGGTGTTGCTATCTTGTGCAGGTCATATCTAGAGCTACAGACATCCAAATTGGACAATCTTGGTGGCTTTGGAAAGCTAAGATATATATCTACAATTTCTCTATGTTTGACTCAAGCCAATTCGACATTTTTTAGTGTTAAAAGTCCAGATGAAATTACGGCCTCTACTCCTACTTTGTTGGACCTTTCTTTGTATATTTTGGCCTAATTTTGGGACCTTGGGTGGTAGGCTTTTATGCTGCGAATTCCTCTAGGTAAAACCACCTTCCTTGGCATTTAGATCATGTATTAAATAGTAGTTGGTTAGTAGGGTTAGGGAGATGTTTTTAGATTTTACACACTTGGATTTTGGAGGTTTCTTGGATCACAACTTTCCTCTCTATTCTCTCTCCTCTCTCCTCTTGTAGGTTTTCTTTGTGTTTTGTGTTGTGTTTTCTACAATGATTGCCATGGAAAGCTAAGCTCTCTTAACAATTCGAGATTCCATGATTGTGGTTAGGTTTGAGTTCTTGAATTCTTTATTATGCAAATTCTATTATGTCTCTCTTTTCTTTCTAATTCTTGACCCGTTTTCCTGATTATATGACTTCGTTTGAGATTTTGGATTGTGTTAGGTTAGGATTGACTAATCACAATCTAATCAAGGTTAGATAATCGATTGATCACCTAAATCAACCAATTATATGCTTCAATCCATGCTAATTAGGGACTACGATTGTGATCTCAATTTGTATGGACGAATGTTAAATGATTATCTCATGAATCTTGAGTTGATATGAATTTACACCCTTAAGTGAACTCTCATAACAAAACTACATGATTGGATCCTTTGATTGGTGTTATATAATTCTGTTTTCAATTCTGTTTTGTTTTTTGCATAATTTTATTTTCTGCATAATTCTGTTTTACATATGACCCTTTTACCTATTGCATTCAAATTGGTTTCTATTCATCAAGGTTAGGCATTGCATGGTTATGTCCTTGAGAGATTTGACCTAGATTAGTCCCTACACTATAAATAAAAGGAAAATCTAGTAGTTTTTATAGTGTTTCAACGACATTATCAAATATGTTATGCATATTTAAATGTTATTGCATCTTCTTCTTCTTCTTTGATTTCTTTGCCTATAGGTATGAAAGATTTGCTGAAAGATTTCAAGGATATGTTCCCTAAAGACATACCTTTTAGGTTGCCACCCTTAACAAGTATAGAACACGATATTAACCTTTCTCTTACCTAACAAGACCACATACAAGATAATTCCTAAAGAAGGAAAAGAGATACAAAAGCAAGTGAGAAGTTACTGGAAAAAGGATGGATAAGAGAGAGCATGGGCCAATGTGCCATGCCTATGATCCTTGTGCCCAAGAAATATGGCACTTGGAGAATGTGTACTGATTATAGGCCTATTAATAACATTACTATTAGATATTGGTATCCCATTCCCTGCTTTGATGACTTATTTGATGAATTGCATGGTTCTCAAATGTTTTCTAAAATTGATTTGAAAAGTAGGTACAATTAGATAAAGGTATGGGAAAGTGATGTGAAGTTAGGTCGGGGTAAGATGATATGAACCAGAACAGGGTAAGGAACGAATCACCTTCGATCTTTTCTAGGTTGGAATTCGCGAACTACACCAGAATTTGATGTACAGTTAAGGAACGACTAGATCTCGAGCTATAGATCTCGGAATTGAGTGATTCCAAAACGAGAGGAAAGATCGCGTTCTAAATTGAAAATTTGACCTATGAACCACCGAAAAATACCAAGAATTTGTTGTGATATAATCTGGACTTAGTTTGCCTAAAAATTGGGAACGTGACTGTGCTAGGGTTACATACAAAACGCAATGATAAATTGGGACATGATAAGAAAGAAAAGATGAAAGGAATTGGTGAGCGTCACACTTCCAAGGATGGAAGATAAGCCTGGAGATTGAACACACAAAGGGGTGAAAACCTTTGATAAATCTCAGAATTCTTGGATTGTAAAAACCCAGGAGAAACACTCTCTCAAGAAAATGAAAATTTGATGTTCTGTCTCTTTGCAGTCATTTGAGGTCTTTTTATAGTGGCCACAACCCTAACCACTAGGTTTAGTGAAGGTCCAACATTAAGTTAGCCCACACAATAGAAAATAAAATAACTAAATGTTTTCTGGGCCTATGGAATAGTGCAGCCTAGTATTTTTATTTAATAAGAAAAACAAACTAAATATCTTTATGGGTCTGTCATGCAATTCAGGCTAGAAGCCTCATTCCTCAAGTTGGATTAAAAGATTGATCAACTTGGGCTTGCATCCTTCTAGGTTCAGTTCTTTTCGAATAAGGGCTGCCAACACTTGTTGTATAGCTTCCTTAACTCTCTTTATCCTTGCCCTTGTCATAGGCCCTCCAAGTTCTTCAAGTGCCGCACTCTTGGTCATGTCCTCATCACTCCCCCCCTTTTGAAGAGGATTTGCCCTCAAATCAGAAGCATCGTCATATGCATCAAAGAGAGTTAAATCAGACACATTAAAAGAAGCACTAATATTATACTCACCAAGTAGATCAATCTTATAGGCCTTGTCATTGATCTTTTATAGCACTTGAAAAGGACCATCTCCCCGTGGTTGAAGTTTTGACTTCCTTTGTTCAAGAAACCTCTCCTTCATCATGTGTACCCATACCCAATCACCAAGTTGGAACACCATTTATTTCTACCTTTATTAGCTTTCCTGGCATAGCTCTCATTTTTCTTTTCAATTTGAGTCTTGACTTGCTCGTGTAGCTTCTTTATGTATTCTGCTTTAGCCTGTGCTTCTTGATGCTTAAACATAGAAATGTTAGGCATAGGCAGCAAATGAAGAGGAGTCAAAGGATTAAATCCATAAACAATCTCAAAAGGTGAACAATTAGTTGTGCTATGGACAACTCTATTATAAGCAAATTCAACATGAGGAAAACATGCTTCCCAAGACATGAGATTTTTCCTTAAAACAGTCCAAAGTAGTGTGCCCAAAGTCCTATTGACTACCTCAGTTTGACCATCAGTTTGTGGGTGACAAGTAGTAGAAAATAACAATTTAGTACCAATCTTACCCCACAATGTCCTCCAAAAGTGACTAAGGAATTTTGCATCCCTATCACTTATAATGCTCCTTGGTAGCCCATGAAGCCTTACTATTTCCTTGAAAAACAAATCAGCCACATGACAAGCATCATCTACCTTCTTGCAAGGTATGAAGTGTGCCATTTTAGAAAACCTGTCAACTACAACAAACACAGAATCCTTTCCATTCTTTGTTCTAGGTAGTCCCAAAACAAAGTCCATAGAAATGTCAGTCCAAGGGTATTCAGGTACAGGAAAAGGAGTATACAATCCATGAGGCTTAACCTTAGATTTGGCCTTTTTACAAACAAGGCAGTGATCACAAAATTTATGCACATTACGTTTCATATGAAGCCAAAAGAAATGTTCTTGCAAAATTTCCAAAGTCTTTTGAACCCCAAAATGGCCCATCAAACCCCCCTCATGCGATTCTCTCATAAGTAACTCTCTAATGGAACACTTAGGTACACACAATCTATTTGCTTTAAACAAGAAGCCATTATGCCTATAGTATCCATTATCAGACTTCTTTTCACATGCAGCAAAATTTTCAGCAAAATCCTCATCATTCCCATACATTTCTTTCAAAGATTCAAGACCAAACAATTTAGTTTCAAGCATAGAAAGCAATGTATGCCTCCTAGAAAGTGCATCAGCCACTACATTCCCTTTCCCCTTCTTATGCTTGATGACATATGGAAATTGCTCTAAAAACTCTACCCACTTAGCATGCCTCTTATTAAGCTTAGCTTGCCCTTTTAAGTACTTTAAGGACTCATGATCACTATGGATGACAAATTCTTTGGGTAACAGGTAATGCTGCCAAGTCTTTAAAGCTCTCACCAAAGATACAATTCCTTATCATAAATGGAATAGTTAAGGGCATCCCCACCTAACTTTTCACTAAAATAAGCAATTGGATGTCCATCTTGCAATAAAACAACCCCAATACCCATATTTGATGCATCACACTCTAATTCAAATGATTTTGCAAAATTAGGCATGGCAAGAATGGGTGCATTAGTTAACCTATGCTTAAGGGCAGCAAAGGCCTCCTTTTGTTTCTCTCCCCATTTAAAACCCACATTCTTTTTAACAATTTCATTTAGAGGTGCAGCCAAGGTACTAAAATCTCGAACAAATCTCTTATAGAAACTTGCTAAACCATGAAATCCTCTCACCTCACTCAAGGTCTTAGGTGTTGGCCATTCTTGGATGGCCTTAACCTTTTCCACATCTACTTGTACCCCTTTAGCACTAACAAAAATCCAAAAAATACATGATCAGTACAAAAGGTGAATTTTTCCAGATTGGCATATAATTGTTCTTTCCTATGTATATTCAAAACAGATCACAAGTGCTCAACATGCAAATCAAAACTAGTGCTATAGATCAGAATATCATCAAAGTACACCACCACAAATTTTCCAATAAACTCCCTTAAAACATGGTTCATTAATCTCATAAAAGTAGTAGGTGCATTAGTCAAACCAAATGGTATAACCAACCACTCATACAAACCATATTTAGTTTTGAAGGCAGTTTTCCATTCATCACCTTCTCTAATCCTAATATGATTATAGCCACTTTTTAGGTCAATTTTAGAAAACACACATGCACCATGCAGTTCATCAAGAAGATCATCTAACCTAGGAATTGGATGCTTATACTTGATGGTAATGTTATTTATGGCTCTACAATCATAGCACATCCTCCATGAGCCATCCTTCTTGGGCACCAAAATAATAGGTACAACACACTGACTCATGCTGTCTCTCACCCAACCTTTGCTCATGAGCTCTGTCACTTTCCTTTCAATCTCTTTGGTCTTCTGTGGGTTGCTCCTATATGCTGGCCGATTGGGCAAAGAAGCTCCTAGAATGAGATCAATGTGATGTTCAATCCCCCTCAAAGGTGGCAAGCCATCGGGTACACTTGCTGGAAACACATCTTCAAAATCCTGCAAAAGAGATATAATACAAGGAGGCAATTCAAACTTGTCAAATTCGTTAGCATACAAAATGTGACTTTGACAAAACAATAAATAAAGGGGCTGGGTTGTGCAAAGCACCCTCCTTACTTCCCTTTCTCTTAATAAACAAAGTTGTTTGCCCTTAAGTGTTTCACTCTTTTTCTTTTCTCTCTTTTTCCTCTCAAGTGTTTCACTCTTCCTCCTAGGTGTTTCATTCATACTCTCATTTGCTATCTTTTCTCTCATTCTAATTTGATCCTCACACACCTCTTTAGGAGTCAAGGGCTTGAGAACCAACTCCTTATCCTGATACATAAAAGAAATTTTGTTAGTGAAGCCATCATGAATGGCTTTGGTGTCATACTACCACGGCCTCCCCAAAAGGATATGGCTGGCCTCCATTGGAACTACACATAACACCTTATCTTGATATCTCCCAATGGAAAAGGACACTTTCACTTGCTGTCTCACTTGTACCTCTTCTCCTTCACTAAGCCATTGAAGCTTGTATGGCCTAGGATGTGGTGTAGTGTCCAAGTTCAGTTTTGACACTAATCTAGAACTCAGCACATTTGTGCAGCTTCCCCCATCAATGATCACCAAACAAACCTTACCATTGATTGAACATCTTATATGGAAAATGTTCTCCCTTTAAGATGCATCCACAACCTTAATTTGGCTTCCAAGCAACCTCCTAATCATGCACAACTGTCCCTTATTAGCCATCACCTCTTCATCACTCTCCTCTTCTTCTCCACTACTAGCATCAGATTGGCTTGTGTATTCCCCACTATCCTTGAGAAGAATGGTCTTTGATGAGTCATATTTTATACAATTTATGTGGGCTTAAGATGAGTGTTGTTAAGAATGTTTAATGATTAAAAGTCTTGTCTTAATCAAGATTTGAATTATGGGCCCGAAAATAGGAGAAATACAAGTACGTGCTAAAATAAGATTTTTAACTAACAAAAAGATTAAGACTTATTTTGCAGGCCTAAGTCATCTCGGCCCAAGTCATCTTGGCCCAAGTCATCTCGGCTCAAGTCATCTTAGCCCAAGTCATCTTAGCCCAAGTCATCTCGGCCCAAGTCATCTTGGCCCAAGCCGAGAACATCCCGGCCAGTCCAGCGCTCCCGGTCAAGCCAACATTAGTGACGAAAATCTTGCCTAAAATCACCCCAGCAAGATGCAGATATGATTTGTTAAGATGCAAATATGATTTGATGCAGATATGATTTGTTAAGATGCAGATATGATTTGTTAAGATGCAAATATGATTTGTTAAGATGCAGATCTGATTTGTTAAGATGCAAATATGATTTGTTAAGATGCAGATATGATTTGTAAAGATGCAGATATGATTTGCTAAAATCAAGGAATCTGTAATGCATATATGATTTGTTAAGATGCAAATATGATTTGTTAAGATGCAGAAATGATTTGTTAACATGCAGATATGATCTGCTAAGATCAATGAATTTGTAATTCGGGTAACTAGGAATGCAGATATGATTCTGCTAGAAATTAGGAAACTGGGAAACTCCTAAGATTGAGGAGATTGTAATCTGTAATTCGAATTGGAATATTTAGGATTTGAATTTCTGTTATTAGAATTAGATTTAGATTTATCCAGCTTGTGTATAAATAAGCACACCAGGCCACGTCTCCAAGCTAGTACAGTGGTACACGAAGCTTCAATATGGTGTCTCTCTCGGTTAAGGAGGTACAGGACCAGGATTTGGGAAGTTGGAAGCCTTTAGAGGTGATCGTTCGATATAGCCAACGCACTTTGTTGGACGGAAACCTCAACGTCTGGCCACCATTGGTGCATCATTGTTGTGCTTCAATTGGTGGTCGTCGTGGAAGGCGGACTGTCTGGAAACTCTGATTTCTCACCTTTGTATTCGGTTTGGCATATCAATAAATACAACTGGTTTGCAATTCTGAATTTCTTTATAATTCTCGCGCTTTAATTCTACTCTTAATTTTGCCATGACACACTGTTAGGGGTAGCTCACGTTAGATTAGGACCAGTCGGAACTAGTTTAACAATCTGATTAGGTAGAGAACCTAAAATCAACCAAGTACATCTCTTTGCCAACTGATGAGGTAATGGTTGTGTAAATCCTCGATATGGCAGTAGACAAACGTTCGGCGGTCGTCGTAAGAATCTAAGGTTGATTCGGAATATAACTCCCAGTAGGAATGGTAAGTTGTGATGTGTTTTTGATTCGCAAATCAGTACAGTAGGTTAGTTAGTTTAGTTTACTTTTAGCTCTTAGTTTATTTTCTTGCACTTAAACACAAACCCCCTATTTACTGCTTCCCAGAGTCCGAGACCGAGTCAGTCCGAATCCTTCACGTCTAAATCACTTTTGGCTGAAACCATATCGGTTCCCTGTTAGCCGAGACAGGATTGCCGAGAGCGAGTCGGCCTTAGCGTTGCCGAGGCCTAGTCGGCATTTTCCTAGCCGAAGTCAAGTCGGCATTCCACAACACTTAGCGTTTTTGCAACACTCTTACTTTTACACTTAGCACAATTTGAACACACTGTGTCCTTGAGAGAATCGACCTAGGTTGGCTATACTAAGTTAGCTTTAGTAATTATTTGAGGCGTGTAAGACCACTAAAAACCCGCTTATCAAATTGGCGCCGTTGCCGGGGACACAAGTTCTTTTATGTCTTTGTATGCCAAAATTGAGTCTAAGTCGAATCCCGAGTGTATGGAATGCTGCGTTTGTTTTTGAATTATAAGGTCTGCCTTTCGTCTAAGTTGTCTAGGTATACCGAGTCTATTCTCTTACTGCACCTTATCTTTGCCACATTTTATTTTTCTGCATTTTGTTTTGCACCTTATTTTTATGGCATAAACTAATGATGTATGACTAGAAGTAGTTCTGAACCATTGCATGCTTTTGATCCTGAGATAGAAAGAATTTTGCATCGTTTAAGGAAAGCTAGGCATACTATAACACTTGATAGCAGTAGTTCTAATTCTATTTGGAATTTTGAGAATAGTAATTTTACTACTGACGAATCTATTTCCTTTGAGCACCAAGAGGAAGGAACAATGGAGAACAATGATAGAACTTTGAAGGAGTTGGCCACACCAGACGTCGTGTATCAACCATGGTGCTTTCAATGCCCACCATTAGAGCCAGCTCAAAGTTACGAATTAAAGTTCAGTCTAATTCATCTGTTACCTAAGTTTCATGGTCTTGCAGGTGAAGATCCTCACAAGCACTTAAAGGAATTCCACATGGTTTGTTCCACGATGAGGCCGTAGGGGATACCAGAAGACCACGTTAAAATGAAAGCGTTCCCATTCTCTTTGGATGGAGCTGCAAAAGATTGGCTGTATCTGCAGCCAGTTCTTTTCAATACCTGGGGGGATATGAAGTGCATGTTCGTAGAGAAATTCTTCCCAGCATCCCGAACCGCGACCATAAGGAAGGAGATTTGTGGGATCAGGCAAGACTCCGGTGAGACGTTGCATGAATACTGGGAGAGGTTCAACAAGCTTTGTGCCACATGTCCACACTACCAGATTAGTGAGCAGTTACTGACTCAATATTTTTATGAAGGGTTAATGACGATGGACCGTAGTATGATTGATGCTGCAAGTGGAGGAGCATTGATGGATAAGACGCCGGCAATAGCACGACATCTGATCTCAAACATGGCCAGCAACACGCAACAGTTCGGGACCAGAGGAATCATAGCTGCCAGAATGGTGAATGAAATCGGTACGATGGATAATCCGAGATTGGAAAATCAGTTGACGAGCTGACATCACTGGTGAGACAACTTGCCATCGGCCAACACCAACCCATCGCAGTAGTAAAGCATGTGGTATATGTACTTCAGTGGAGCACCCTACTGACATGTGCCCCACATTGCAAGAAACCGAGCCGAATCATCCTGAAAGTGTTGGAGCAATAGGTGGCTACCAGTATGGGAAGCAGCCATATGCAACCCGGCTATTTGAAGGCCAACAACACGGACGACCACCATACCAAGGACCGTATGCAACTCAAGGATTCAGTTCAAATCGGAGCATGCCACAGAGTCAAGGCAGCTATCAATAGTCGAATCCGAGACACCAGATGCCCCCGTTCCAACAGCAACAACAAAAGACACCACCACCAAGTAATTCATCTTCCTTGGAGGATTTGGTGAAGCGGATAGCGGCAAGCAACCTGGAGTTCCAACAGACCATGAGCTCTAGTAACTTGCAATTCTAGCAAAATATGAACGCCACTATCCAAGATCTCAAGACGCAAGTGGGCCAACTAGCCAACTCGGTAAGTCAGTTACAGTCGGCCGGATCCGGGAATCTCCCCTCACAAACAATTCCAAATCCGAGAGGGAATGTAAGCATAGTATCATTGAGAAGTGGTAAGGAATTACAAGCAGCACCGTAGCAGAAACCGAGATCCACCAGCACCAAGTCAAATTCGGACGCCAACTCACAACCATCACAGTAGGCTAGTCCTGTCCCAGTCCCTTTTCTAAGTAGGACACTCTTAGCAAGGAAGCCTGAATCTGACGGAGAGCTATTGAAGATGTTCCGGAAGGTAGAGATCAATATTCCCCTCCTGGATGCCATAAAGCAAATACCCAAGTATGCAAAATTCCTTAAGAAGTTGTGTGTGCACAAGAGGAAGAAGATGAAAGGAGGAGTAGAACTAGGAGGGATAGTGTCGGCACTAACCATAAATGATGACCTCACTACCGGCACGAGACAAGCCTTGCCAAAGAAATGCCAAGACCCCGAAATCTTCTCGGTCCCATGCACCATTGGCGACTGTACCTTCGCCGATGCCATGCTGGACTTAGGAGCTTCAATAAATGTCATGCCAATGTCAATTTACAAGACCTTGAATTGTGGAGATCTGGAACCCACCGGGATGACCATACAGTTGGCAAATAGAAGCGTCGTCCAGCCCTTAGGCGTTCTTGAAGATGTCTTGGTCCAAGTTGATGAATTAATTTTCCCAACCGACTTCTACTTGTTGGATATGGAGGACGAGACACCAGGGAAGCGGTCCACCTTGATCCTAGGACGACCATTCCTAATGACCGCCAAGACCAAGATTGATGTGCATGCTGGAACACTCTCAATGGAGTTTGGTGACACTCTGGTGCAGTTCAACATTTTCGAAGCCATGAAACACCCTGTGGAGGACACCTCACTCTTTGGCATTGACTTGATCGATGAACTCGTCAAAGAATACATGCAAGCAGACGCTTCTGTTGAGAACGAGTCGGCCAACATAAGTCGAGACTGGACAAAGACCGAAAGCACATTGGTCCCAGAAGCCGACACCAATGCGGTTAAAGAGCATGGGAAGCAAGCCAGAATCAAAGCCGAAACAGAGTTGGCCAATCAACATAAGGAGCAATCAGAGGCCGAAATCATGTTAGCAACCCAACTACCCGACTCCAACCAAGCCGGCCAAACAATTTCCAGACCAATAGGAGAGGTCTCGCCACCAGAACCACCCAGTGAGTTGAAGCCATTGCCGAACCATCTGAAGTATGCCTACCTAGGTGATGAACAACAATTCCTGGTCATAATTGCCAGCAACCTTCACCAAGAACAGGAGGAGAAATTGTTACAAGTCTTCAAGCAACACAAGAAGGCCATAGGGTGGAAATTATCTAACCTCCCAGGAATAAATCCCTCAATCTGCATGCACAAAATCTTGATGCAGGAAGAAGCACGCCCCGTGAGGCAACAGCAAAGGAGACTGAACCCAACCATCCTGGATGTTGTAAAGAAAGAAGTGACCAAGCTACTTGCTACTGGAATCATTTATCCAATTTCAGATAGCAGCTGGGTCAGTCTAGTGCAGGTAGTACCCAAGAAATCTGGGATGACCGTGATGAAGAACTAGCATGACGAACTAGTACCGACACAGGTTCAGAATAGTTGGCGAGTGTGCATTGACTACAGGAAGCTGAATCAAGCAACCCACAAAAACCATTTCCCTTTGCCATTCTTAGACCAAGTCTTAGAGAAGCTGGCCGGGAAGTCCCATTACTGCTTCCTAGACGGATATTCCGGATACATGCAGATACACATCGCACCTGAAGATCAACACAAGACAACCTTCACCTATCCTTTCGGCACATTTGCTTACACTAGGATGCCGTTTGGACTATGCAATGCCCCAAACACATTCCAGAAATGCATGCTGAGCATCTTCTCAGATTTACTAGAGGATTGTATGGAGGTATTCATGGACGATTTCACAGTGTACGTAGACACTTTCAATGCATGTTTGGGAAATCTGGCCCGAGTGTTGAAGCGATGCATAGAGACGACCTAGTATTGAACTTTGAGAAATGCCACTTCATGGTAGCAAAGGGGATTATGCTCGGCCACCTAGTATCAAGTTGAGGGAACGAGGTCGACAAAGCTAAGATTGACATCATTACATCTCTCCTTAACCCCCACTTTTGTGCGGGAGGTTCGTTCATTTTTAGGACATGCATGGTTTTATAGGCGTTTCATTAAGAACTTCAACAAGACCGCCTTACCACTGTCCAAACTACTGCAAAAGGATGTGGAGTTTGTCTTCAACAAAGAATGCATACAAGCCTTTGAGGAGTTGAAGACCAGATTGACATCCACACCAATCCTCCAAGCACCTAACTGGGAGCTCCCGTTCGAGCTGATGTGCGACGCATCCAACTCGGCCCTTGGAGCCGTTCTCGGCCAGCGAGACAGAGTCGGCAGGCCGACACACGTAATCGCCTATGCATCTCGAACCATGGACCAGGCCCAGATAAATTATACGACCACAGAGAAAGAGCTACTGGCAATAGTATTCGCCTTGGACAAATTTTGCTCATATCTGCTTGGCTCTAGAGTCATCGTATTCTCTGATCATGCAGCCTTGAAATACCTACTGAAGCTAGACGCCAAGCCATGACTCATTCGGTGGATGCTTCTCTTGCAATAATTTGACCTAGAAATCAGAGACAAGAAGGGTGCCGACAATGTAGTAGCCGATCACCTCAGTCGGATTGAACGTGAACCTGACCCAATGCCAATCCGAGATGACTTTCTGGATGAACAACTGCCGCGCATGGACACATCTACACCATGGTTCGCCGACATATGCAATTTTATCGTTGCATCCTAGTTTCCACCAGAGGCATCCCGATTGTATAAAGAGAAAATTAAAAGTGATGCCAAGTATTATATATGGGATGACCCGTATGTTTGGAAGTGTGGCAGCGACCATATCATTCGCAGGTGAATTTCGGACTCCGAGATCAGCTCAGTCCTCTACTTTTCTCATGCAACAGCTGGAGGCGGCCATCATGGATCAACTCGGACAGCCCGAAAGGTACTGGATTGTGGGTTTTACTGGCCCACCATTTCCCGAGACGCCCACCACTTCGTATCGACCTGTGAACAATGCCAGCGAGCAGGAACGGCCATGAGTCGTCAGCATGAGATGCCCCAACAACCAATCCTATTTTGTGAAGTTATCGACGTTTGGGGAATTGACTTCATGGGACTGTTCCCCATCTCTAATGGATACTCATACATTCTGCTGGCCGTGGACTACATGTCAAGATGGGTGGAAGCAGTGGCCACCAAGACCAATGATTCTAAGATAGTTATGAATTTTCTTAAGTCTAACATTTTCTGCAGGTTTGGTGTGCCAAAAGCTCTGATCAGTGACCAAGGAAGTCACTTCTGTAACCAAGCCATGTCCTCCCTATTAGAAAAGTATAGGGTGGCGCATCGGATTGCCACAGCATACCACTCCTAAACAAACGGCCAAGCTGAAGTATTCAACAGAGAAATCAAGAAGATTTTGCAGAAGCTGACCAACCCGAACCGAAAGGATTGGAGCCGCCACCTTGAGGACGCGCTTTAGGCACATCGGACAACATACCGAACTCCGGTTGGAATGTCTCCCTACCGGATTGTTTTCAGCAAAGCTTGTCACCTACCTGTCGAACTAGAACACCGAGCTTATTGGGCAGTAAAGAAGTGCAACATGGCCTACGACCAAGCTGGGGAAGAAAGGAAACTCCAACTACAAGAATTGGAGGAACTTCACCTGGAAGCCTACGAGAACTCCCGCATTTACAAGCAGCGAGTCAAACAATTCCATGACCGCCAAATTTTAAGAAAAGAATTTTACGTCGGCCAGAAAGTGCTCCTATTCAAATCACGATTAAGGCTCATCGCTGGTAAGCTCCGTTCCGAGTGGAACAGTCCATTCATTATCACTAAAGTTTTGCCCTATGGTGTAGTAGAATTATAGGACGAACTCACAAGAAACACCTTCCAAGTCAACGGGCAGCAGCTCAAAATCTTCCATGAAAGCCCCATAGTAACAGTCGGCGAAGTGGAAAGCATCTCCTTAGTAGAACCGGCCATGGTGGCCGGCATGACCTGAGCAACATGACCATAAAAACCTCCTCCATAGTCCTGTTATGCATTGAGGACAATGCATCATTTAAGTGTGGGGGAGTGTTCCGTAGGAAGGGTGATGGTTTGTTTGGTTTTGTTTTGTTATTTCGTTCCTTTTCTTTTTATTCTGATCTATTTTGTTCCTTTTTTTTATTCTGATTCTGCTATTTTTGTTTAAATTTTAGTTTGCATTTTTGTTTTCCTAGCTGATTTCTGATTTTGGATTATCAATTACTAAGAAAACTATTTTGAAAAATTTTGAAAAATTTTGAATGAATTTCCTTGAGTAAAGTGAAACAGCATGAAGCATTGCATGACCCTGGTTGAGAGATTTTTAAACCTGACAAGGAGTGAAATTTTTGCGTCCTTAGGCAGTAGCAAGTGAAAAACTGAAAAGATAAGCCATTAGAGACAAAGCAATTAACCGTGTGAGAACTTTTGAGCCTTGCATGAATGGATTTGTATCTCGCCATTCTTTCATTTCTTGTGTGATTATTGCATCCATGTTGCTGGTTACTCTAGGTTTTGCCTTGATTCTCTAGATATAACTCATTTCACATGCAGGAATGATATGATCTAGGCCATCTTTCTTTACGGCTACTTAGCCAAATAAAGCCTACCTTGTGAATAATTCCCTTGGTTACCCCTTTGAGCCTATAATCGTTTCTTGATATGACAGCTCATTACAAGCCTAAAGCTGGAAAAACTGTAATCAACCCGAACCTTAGGGAACGGAGGAGCTTTGGAATTGATTTGGGAATAGATCTTCAATAAGTGTGGGGGTGACACCTAGAGGCATTGCGAGAGTGGTATATTTGGAAAAATAGAAAAGGGTTGATGAAAAGGAAAGAAAAAGGATACAGAAAGAAAGAATAAGTAGCGGAAACAAGAAGAAAAGATTGCAAGTGAGATTGCAACACAAAAGCCACAAGACAGGAAAAGTGAGAAAAAGAAAGAGAAAAATACAAAAGGAAAAGTAGGACAGTGAACAAAGATGCTTCCAAGAAACTGGTAATGTCCGAAGGAGATAATCCCCGTGCTTACAGATTCATTCCCCATTGCTCCTCTTGTCCCTCTGGTTATTAAAACTCACTTTACCCTCCTAAAACCTACGTTACCCTGGCCATGTTACAAGCCTGAAAAGTCCTATTGATCATTTGTGCACGTGTTTTTGAAGGTGTAAAAGGAGAGGATAGTCAAAGCTTGGTAGTGCTAGTTGACATAGGATCTTTGAGTGTATATACAAACCTAAACACTTGAGAGATTGAGAGAATATGTCCTGAAAAAGCTTAGTCACTTCTCGGTTACTCTTAATGTTTGCCAGTTTCTCATTTGTTTTGGATGTATTAAAAGTAACTTTCATAGATTGTTTGAATATCTGGATTCTAGGATGAATGCATGCTTAAGCTGTTCAGTCAAACTTGAGAAGTTTATTCGAAAATTCTAGTCCCTCTTTCAATTCCTTGAATGCTCGAATCTGATTTTGCCCAGGAGTGCTAAAGTGTAAGTGTGGGGATCTGATGAGTCATATTTTATACACTTTATGTGGGCTTAAGATGAGTGTTGTTAAGAATGTTTAATGATTAAAAGTCTTGTCTTAATAAAGATTTGAATTATGGGCCTGAATATAGGAGAAATACAAGTACGGGCTAAAATAAGATTTTTCACTAACAAACAGATTAAGACTTATTTTATAGGCCTAAGTCATCTCGGCCCAAGTCATCTTGGCCCAATTCATCTCGGCCCAAGACATCTCGGCCCAAGTCATCTTGGCCCAAGTCGAGAACATCCCGGCTAGTCCAGCGCTCCCAGTCAAGCCAACATCAGTGACGAAAATCTTGCCTAAAATCACCCTAGCAAGAGGCATATATGATTTGTTAAGATGCAAATATGATTTGATGCAGATATGATTTGTTAAGATGCATATATGATTTGTTAAGATGCAAATATGATTTGTTAAGATGCAGATATGATTTGTTAAGATGCAAATATGAATTGTTAAGATGCAGATATGATTTGCTAACATCAAGGAATCTTTAATGTAGATATGATTTGTTAAGATGCAAATATGATTTGTTAAGATGTAGATATGATTTGTTAAGATGCAGATATGATTTGCTAAGATCAAGGAATCTGTAATGCAGATATGATTTGCTAAGATCAATGAATTTGTAATTTGGGTAACTAGGAATGCAGATATGATTCTGCTAGAAATTAGGAAACTGGGAAACTCCTAAGATTGAGGAGATTGTAATCTATAATTCGAATTGGAATCTTTAGGATTTGAATTTCTGTTATTAGAATAAGATTTAGATTTATCCAGCTTGTGTATAAATAAGCACACCAGGCCACGTCTTCAAGTGTGGAATTTTCAACAGAATCTAGAGCTAGCACTGTCAGCAATTCGAAACACTCCAAGCTAGAACAGTGGTACACGAAGCTTCAATACGGTGTCTCTCTCGGTCGAGGAGGTACAAGACCAGGATTTGGGAAGCTGGAAGCCTTCAGAGGTGATCGTTCGTTATAGCCGACGCACTTTGTTGGACGGAAACCTCAACGTCTGGCCACCATTGGCGCATCATTGCTGTTCTTCCATTGGCGGTCGTCGTGGAAGGCGGACTGTCTGGAAACTCTGATTTCTCACCTTTGTATTCGGTTTGGCATATCAATAAATACAATTGGTTTGCAATTCTGAATTTCTTTATAATTTCCACGCTTTAATTCTACTCTTAATTTTGCCATGACACATTGTTAGGGGTAGATCACGTTAGATTAGGACCGATCGGAACTAGTTTAACAATCTGATTAGGTAGAGAACCTAAAATCAACCAAGTATATACTCTTTGCCAACTGATGAGGTAGCGGTTGTGTAAATCCTCGGTATAGTAGTAGACAAACGTTTGACGGTCGTCAAAAGAATCTAAGGTTGATTCGGAATATAACTCCTAGTAGGAATGGTAAGCTGTGATGTGTTTTTGATTCCCAAATCAGTACAGTAGGTTAGTTAGTTTAGTTTACTTTTAGCACTTAGTTTATTTTCTTGCACTTAAACACAAACCCCCTATTTACCGCTTCCCAGAGTCCGAGACCGAGTCAGTCCGAATCCTTCGCGTCTAAATCACTTTTGGCTGAAACCATATCGGTTCCCTATTAGCCAAGACTGGATTGTCGAGAGCGAGTTCGCCTTAGTGTTGTCGAGGCCAAGTTAGCATTTTCCTAGTCAAAGTCAAGTCGGCATTCCACAACACTTTGCGTTTCTGCAAGACTCTTACTTTTACACTTAGCACAATTTGAACACACTGTGTCCTTAAGACAATCGACCTAGGTTGGCTATACTATAGTTAGCTTTAGTAATTATTTGAGGCGTGTAAGACAACTAAAAACCTGCTTGACAGTCATCTTTGTAGGACATTCATAGGCATAATGACCCATGCCTAAACACTTGAAGCACTTCACTTCTCTAGTGCTCTTTGGTGGATGTTTAACTTGCCTTTCAGGTGTTTTCCCATGGTTTGAAAGCATTGCATTGCTAGAAGAGGTAGAATCTGTTTTCTTGACTCCACCCTTCCAATTTGAAGGACTATAGCTAGTAGAACTCTTTCTTGTTGTACTCTTTGTTTTTAATTGTTGTTCTACTCGAATGGCCTTATGCAAAAGGTCTTCCATTTCCACAAAAGGTCTTCCATTTCCACAAATTCCTGCAACTTAACAACATCTCTAATATCATGATTTAAACAACTAAGGAAGCACACCATAGTTACCTCGGCCCAAGTCATCTCGGCCCAGGTCATCCTGGCCCAATTCATCTCGGCCCAAGTCATCTCGGCCCAAGTCATCTCGGCCCAAGTCATATTGGCCCACGCCGAGAACATCCCGACCAGTCCAGCGCTCCCAGTCAAGCCAACATCAGTGACAAAAATCTTGCCTTAAATCACCCTAGCAAGATGCAGATATGATTTGTTAAGATGCAAATATGATTTGATGCACATATGATTTGTTAAGATGCAAATATGATTTGATGCAGATATGATTTGTTAAAATGGATATATGATTTGTTAAGATGCAAATATGATTTGTTAAGATGCAGATATGATTTGTTAAGATGCAGATATGATTTGCTAAAATCAAGGAATCTGTAATGCATATATGATTTGTTAAGATGCAGATATGATTTGCTAAGATCAAGGAATCTGTAATGCAGATATGATTTGCTAAGATCAATGAGTTTGTAATTTGGGTAACTAGGAATGCATATATGATTCTGCTAGAAATTAGGAAACTGGGAAACTCCTAAGGTTGAGGAGATTGTAATCTGTAATTCGAATTGGAATCTTTAGGATTTGAATTTCTGTTATTAGAATTAGATTTAGATTTATCCAGCTTGTGTATAAATAAGCACACCAGGCCACGTCTTCAAGTGTGGAATTTTCAGCAGAATCAAGAGCTAGCACCGTCAGCAATCGCAAACACTCCAAGCTAGAACAGTGGTACACGAAGCATCAATACGGTGTCTCTCTCGGTCGAGGAGGTACAAGACCAGGATTTGGGAAGCTGGAAGCCTTCAAAAGTGATCGTTCGTTATAGTCGACGCACTTTGTTGGACAGAAACCTCAACGTCTGGCCAGCATTGGTGCATCATTGCTGTTCTTCCATTGGCGGTCGTCGCGGAAGGCGGACTATCTGGAAACTCTGATTTCTCACCTTTGTATTCGGTTTGGCATATCAATAAATACAATTGGTTTGCAATTATGAATTTCTTTAGAATTCCCACGCTTTAATTCTACTCTTAATTTCTCCATGACACACTATTAGGGGTAGATCACGTTAGATTAGGACCGATCAGAACTAGTTTAACAATCTGATTAGGTAGAGAACCCAATATCAACCAAGTACATACTCTTTGCCAACTGATGAGGTAGCGGTTGTGTAAATCCTCGGTATGGTAGTAGACAAACGTTCGGCGGTCGTCGAAAGAATCTAAGGTTGATTCAGAATATAACTCCGACTAGGAATTGTAAGGTGTGATGTGTTTTTGATTCCCAAATCAGTACAGTAGGTTAGTTAGTTTAGTTTACTTTTAGCACTTAGTTTATTTTCTTGCACTTAAACACAAACCCCCTATTTACTGCTTCCCAGAGTCCGAGACCGAGTCAGTCCCAATCCTTCGCGTCTAAATCACTTTTGGCTGAAACCATATCGGTTCCCTGTTAGCCAAGACCGGATTGCCGAGAGCGAGTCGGCCTTAGCGTTGCCGAGGCCAAGTCGGCATTTTCCTAGTCGAAGTCAAGTCGGCATTCCACAACACTTTGCGTTTCTGCAACACTCTTACTTTTACACTTAGCACAATTTGAACACCTTGTGTCCTTAAGAGAATCGACCTAGGTTGGCTATACTATAGTTAGCTTTAGTAATTATTTAAGGCGTGTAAGACGACTAAAAACCCGCTTGTCAGTCTTCTTTGTAGGACATTCATAGGCATAATGACCCATACCTAAACACTTGAAGCACTTCACTTCTCTAGTCCTCTTTGGTGGATGTACATTTCGCATTTCAGGTGTTTTCCCATGGTTTGAATGCATTGCATTGCTAGAAGAGGTAGAATCTGTTTTCTTGACTCCATCCTTCCAATTTGAAGGACTATAGCAAGTAGAACTCTTTCTTGTTGTACTCTATGTTTTTAATTGTTGTTCTACTCGAATGGCCTTATGCAAAATGTCTTCCATTTCCAGAAATTCTTGCAAACAACAACATCTCTAATATCATGATTTAAACCACTAAGGAAGCACACCATAGTTACCTCGGCCCAAGTCATCAAGGCCCAAGTCATCTTGGCCCAATTCATCTCGGCCCAAGTCATCTCGGCCCAAGTCATCTTGGACCAAGCCGAGAACATCCCGACCAGTCCAGCGCTCCTGGTCAAGCCAACATCAATGACAAAAATCTTGCCTAAAATCACCCTAGCAAGATGCAGATATGATTTGTTAAGATGCAAATATGATTTGATGCAGATATGATTTGTTAAGATGCATATATGATTTGTTAAGATGCAAATATGATTTGTTAAGATGCAGATATGATTTGTTAAGATGCAGATATGATTTGCTAAAATCAAGGAATCTGTAATGCAGATATGATTTGTGAAGATGCAGATATGATTTGCTAAGATCAAGGAATCTGTAATGCAGATATGATTTGCTAAGATCAAGGAATCTGTAATGCAGATATGATTTGCTAAGATCAATGAATTTGTAATTTGGGTAACTAGGAATGCATATATGATTCTGCTAGAAATTAGGAAACTGGGAAACTCCTAAGATTGAGGAGATTGTAATCTGTAATTCGAATTGGAATCTTTAGGATTTGAATTTCTGTTATTAGAATTAGATTTAGATTTATCCAGCTTGTGTATAAATAAGCACACCAGGCCACGTCTTCAAGTGTGGAATTTTCAGCAGAATCAAGAGCTAGCACCGTCAGCAATCGCAAACACTCCAAGCTAGTACAGTGGTACACGAAGCTTCAATACGGTGTCTCTCTTGGTCGAGGAGGTACAAGACCAGGATTTGGAAGCTGGAAGCCTTCAAAAGTGATCGTTCGTTATAGCCGACGCACTTTGTTGGACAGAAACCTCAACGTCTGGCCAGCATTGGTGCATCATTGCTGTTCTTCCATTGGCGGTCGTCGCGGAAGGCGGACTGTCTGGAAACTCTGATTTCTCACCTTTGTATTCGGTTTGGCATATCAATAAATACAATTGGTTTGCAATTCTGAATTTCTTTAGAATTCCCATGCTTTAATTCTACTCTTAATTTCTCCATGACACACTATTAGGGGTAGATCACGTTAGATTAGGACCGATCAGAACTAGTTTAACAATCTGATTAGGTAGAGAACCTAAAATCAACCAAGTACATACTCTTTGCCAACTGATGAGGTAGCGGTTGTATAAATCCTCGGTATGGTAGTAGACAAACGTTCGGCGGTCGTCGAAAGAATCTAAGGTTGATTCAGAATATAACTCCGACTAGGAATTTTAAGGTGTGATGTGTTTTTGATTCCCAAATCAGTACAGTAGGTTAGTTAGTTTAGTTTACTTTTAGCACTTAGTTTATTTTCTTGCACTTAAACACAAACCCCCTATTTACTGCTTCCCAGAGTCCGAGACCGAGTCAGTCCTAATCCTTCGCGTCTAAATCACTTTTGGCTGAAACCATATCGGTTCCCTGTTAGCCAAGACCGGATTGCCGAGAGCGAGTCGGCCTTAGCGTTGCCGAGGCCAAGTCGGCATTTTCCTAGTCAAAGTCAAGTCGGTATTCCACAACACGTTGCGTTTCTGCAACACTCTTACTTTTACATTTAGCACAATTTGAACACCTTGTGTCCTTAAGAGAATCGACCTAGGTTGGCTATACTATAGTTAGCTTTAGTAATTATTTAAGGCGTGTAAGACGACTAAAAACCCGCTTGTCAGTCTTCTTTGTAGGACATTCATAGGCATAATGACCCATACCTAAACACTTGAAGCACTTCACTTCTCTAGTCCTCTTTGGTGGATGTACATTTCGCATTTCAGGTGTTTTCCCATGGTTTGAATGCATTGCATTGCTAGAAGAGGTAGAATCTGTTTTCTTGACTCCATCCTTCCAATTTGAAGGACTATAGCTAGTAGAACTCTTTCTTGTTGTACTCTTTGGTTTTAATTGTTGTTCTACTCGAATGGCCTTATGCAAAAGGTCTTCCATTTCCACAAATTCCTACAACTCAACAACATCTCTAATATCATGATTTAAACCACTAAGGAAGCACACCATAGTTACCTCGGCCCAAGTCATCTCGACCCAAGTCATCTTGGCCCAAGTCATCTTGGCCCAAGCCAAGAACATCCCGACCAGTCCAGCGCTCCCGGTCAAGCCAACATCAGTGACAAAAATCTTGCCTAAAATCACCCTAGCAAGATGCAGATATGATTTGTTAAGATGCAAATATGATTTGATGCAGATATGAT
Organism: Mucuna pruriens; assembly: GCA_025330945.1. Lineage (NCBI taxonomy): Eukaryota > Viridiplantae > Streptophyta > Magnoliopsida > Fabales > Fabaceae > Mucuna > Mucuna pruriens. The sequence continues at coordinate 1,267,686 of JAENHJ010000532.1, read as the reverse complement.
TTGTTAAGATGCATATATGATTTGTTAAGATGCAAATATGATTTGTTAAGATGCAGATATGATTTGTTAAGATGCAAATATGATTTGTTAAGATGCATATATGATTTGTTAAGATGCAGATATGATTTGCTAAAATCAAGGAATCTGTAATGCAGATATGATTTGTTAAGATGCAAATATGATTTGTTAAGATGCAAATATGATTTGTTAAGATGCAGATATGATTTACTAAGATCAAGGAATCTGTAATGCATATATGATTTGCTAAGATCAATGAATTTGTAATTTGGGTAACTAGGAATGCAAATATGATTCTGCTAGAAATTAGGAAACTAGGAAACTCGTAAGATTGAGGAAATTGTAATCTGTAATTCGAATTGGAATCTTTAGGATTTGATTTTCTATTATTAGAATTAGATTTAGATTTATCCAGCTTGTGTATAAATAAGCACACCAGGCCACGTCTTCAAGTGTGGAATTTTCAGCAGAATCTAGAGCTAGCACCGTCAGCAATCGCAGACACTCCAAGCTAGTACAGTGGTACACGAAGCTTCAATACGGTGTCTCTCTCGGTCGAGGAGGTACAGGACCAGGATTTGGGATGCTCGAAGCCTTCATAGGTGATTGTTCGTTATAGCCGACGCACTTTGTTGGACAGAAACCTCAACGTCTGGCCACTATTGGTGCATCATTGCTGTTCTTCCATTGGCGGTCGTCGTGGAAGGCGGACTGTCTGGAAACTCTGATTTCTCACCTTTGTATTCGGTTTGGCATATCAATAAATACAATTGGTTTGCAATTCTGAATTTCTTTATAATTCTCGTGCTTTAATTCTACTCTTAATTTTTCCATGACACTCTGTTAGGGGTAGATGACGTTAGATTAGGACCGATCGGAACTAGTTTAACAATCTGATTAGGTGGAGAACCTAAAATCAACAAAGTACATACTCTTTGCCAATAGATGAGGTAGCGATTGTGTAAATCCTCGGTATGGTAGTAGACAAACGTTCGGCGGTCGTCGAAAGATACTGTGGTTGATTCGGAATATAACTCCCACTAGGAATGGTAAGCTGTGATGTGTTTTTGATTCCCAAATCAGTACAGTAGGTTAGTTAGTTTAGTTTACTTTTAGCACTTAGTTTATTTTCTTGCACTTAAACACAAACCCCCTATTTACTGCTTCCCAGAGTCCGAGACCGAGTCAGTCCGACTCCTTCACGTCTAAATCACTTTTGGCTGAAACCATATCGGTTCCCTGTTAGCCAAGACTGGATTGCCGAGAGCGAGTCGGCCTTAGCGTTGCCGAGGCCAAGTCGGCATTTTCCTAGCCGAAGTCAAGTCGGCATTCCACAACACTTAGCGTTTCTGCAACTCTGTGTCCTTAAGAGAATCGACCTAGGTTAGCTATACTATAGTTAGCTTTAGTAATTATTTGAGGCGTGTAAGACGACTAAAAACCCGCTTGTTAGTCTTCTTTATAGAACATTCGTAGGCATAATGACCCATGCCTAAACACTTGAAGCACTTCACTTCTCTAGTCCTCTTTGGTGGATGTTCAACTTGCCTTTGAGGTGTTTTCCCATGGTTTGAATGCATTGCATTGCTAGAAGAGGTAGAATCTGTTTTCTTGACTCCATCTTCCAATTTGAAGGACTATAGCTAGTAGAACTCTTTGTTGTTGTACTCTTTGTTTTTAATTGTTGTTCTACTCGAATGGCCTTATGCAAAAGGTCCTCCATTTCCACAAATTCCTGCAACTCAACAACATCTCTAATATCATGACTTAAACCACTAAGGAAGCACACCATTGTTACCTCATAATCTTCTTCAATATTTGCTTGGATGATAAGCATTTCCATCTCCTTATAATACTCTTCCACTCCCTTGCTTCCTTGATACAATTTCTGCAGTCTTAATTTTAAGTACCTATAGAAGCTAGATGGTACATAGCGCTTCCTCATGATCCTCTTCATTTCTGCCCAAGTGTCCACCATAGGCTCCTCATTTCTAGTCCTCTCCCTCTGCAACTTGTTCCATAAAATCAATGCATAATCAGAAAACTCAACAGTTGCAAGTCTCACTTTCTGCTCCTCACTATAATTGTTGTAATAGAAGACATGTTCAATCTTGAGATCCCACTCCAAATATGCCTTTAGATCCCTTCTACCCTTGAAAGGTGGTACATTCAACTTGATTCCTTCTATTCTTCCCTTATTCCTATACTGCCTTCCCCCTCCTCCAGGTGGGGTGCTATTCTCCAACTGATCCAACCTCTCATGGAGTTCATCTTGTTGCTGCTTCATCAACCTTTGCAAGTGTTGAGTAAGAGCTGTGATTTGGAATTGAATATCATTGTTGATGTTTCTTTCTGCCATTGATTAACAAACAGGTCAAAGATATAAAGAACAAATATATATTTGGTGTTTGAAAATTTCCTTACCCACTCAAGTGTTTGCACACACAATTTGACTTTTACTATAATGAGCACTCTTTCCTTTTTTCTCTCTATTCCTCCTTGAGTTCTTAACAAACCAAGAAGAGAAAATACATAAACTTTCACCAACCTTTGTGCAGCCAATTAACTCAAGAAAAGCTAACAAAATGACTCAAATGAACACAAAAGAAGGCAACAAACAACTAGGAAAATAACCAGAATTAGACACCAACAAAGGAAAGGAACTTGACTCAAAAGGAAAACAACGGATGCAGCTAAATAGGCCAAAAGTGGGCATACAATTAACGACATTATGCAGCCACAAGCAGAATGTTGAACAATTAAGGTGCAACCAAAGATAGAATTTGTGTGCAAATTTCCACCAACACAACTGTCGCAAGAACTCAGAAATTCAAACAAACAAGGTGTTGTACTTCTTCCTTCAATCAACCACAATATTACCTTAAAGAATGTGCTTTAAAAAAAATTTCTAATAGCATGAACCATTCAGCCAATTTTTTTTTTGTTTTTTTTTCTTTTTGTTTTGTTTTTTTAGAATTCTCAATTGTGTTAAAGGCCTAACTTTTTCAATGGTTCAGCCTAACAGATATGACTTTTGCAATGGTTCAACCTAACATATATGACTATAATAAGGTAATATTATTGATGATCAAAATCATTGAAAGAATATACCAAAAGTGCAGCCTTGCAATTCCTAGAAACCAAAGCTCTGATTACCAAATGATGTGAAATTAGGTCAGGGTAAGATGATATGAACCAGAACAGGGTAAGGCACGAATCACCTTCGATCTTTTCTAGGTTGGAATTCGCGAACTACACCAGAATTTGATGTACAATTAGGGCACGACTAGATCTCGAGCTACAGATCTCGGAATTGAGTGATTCCAAAACGAGAGGGAAGATCGCGTTCTGAATTGCAAAATTGACCTATGAATCACCGAAAAATACCAAGAATTCGTTGAGATATGATCCGGACTTAGTTTGCCTGAAAATTGGGAACGTGACTGTGCTAGTGTTTCATACAAAAATGATAAATTGGGATGTGATAAGAAAGAAAAGATGAAAGGAATTGGTGAGCGTCACACTTTCAAGGATGGAAGATAAGCTCGGAGATTGAACACACAAAGGGATGAAAACCTCTGATAAATCTCAGAATTCTTGGATTGTAAGAACCCAGGAGAAACACTCTCTCAATAAAACGAAAATTTGATGTTCTGTCTCTTTGCAGTCATTTGAGGTCTTTTTATAGTGGCCACAACCCTAACCACTAGGTTTAGTGAAGGTCCAACATTAAGTTAGCCTACACAATAGAAAATAAAATAACTAAATATTTTCTGGGCCTATGGATTAGTGTAGCCTAGTATTTTTATTTAATAAGAAAAACAAACTAAATATCTTTATGGGTCTGTCATGCAATTCAGGCCAGAAGCCACATTCCTTAAGTTGGATTAAAAGATTGATCAACTTGGGCTTGCATCCTTCTAGGTTCAGTTCTTTTTGAACAACGCCTGCCAAAACTTGTTGTATAGCTTCCTTAGCTCTCTTTGTCCTTGCCCTTGTCATAGGCCCTCCAAGTCCTTCAAGTGCCACACTCTTGGTCATGTCCTCATCAGAAAGGGATGAATGGAAAATAGCTTTTAAGAAAAAAATTGGTTTTATGAATGGCTAGTTAAGCCCTTTGGTTTGACTAACGCACCTAGCACATTTATGAGGTTTATGAATAATGCCTTAAGATGCTTGATAGGCAAGTGTGTGGTTGTTTATTTTGATGACATCTTGATTTACTCCACTTGTTTGATTGACCATCTCTTGCATGTTAGGAGTTTACTTGAGATTTTGAGAAAGGAAACCATGTTTGCTAATCTTGAGAAATGCATATTTTGTAGTAACGAGGTTATCTTTCTTGGTTTTGTAGTTGGCTCCCATGGAGTCAAAGTTGATAGAGAGAAGATGAAGGCTATCCAGGATGGTTGACACCCAAAACTGTTGGGGAAATAAGAAGGTTCCATGGGCTTGCAAGTTTTTACAGAAGATTTGTAAAGTACTTTAGTACACTTGTTGCTCCTTTAAATGATATTTTAAAAAAAAAAAAGTATGGGTTTTAAGTAGGAGGAGGCTCAAGAGAGCTTTCCAAGTGTTGAAGGAAAGATTCATCCAAGCTTTAATTCTTGTATTTCCAAATTTCAAAATCTTTTGAACTAGAATGTGATGCTTCTGGTGTTGGAATAGGGGTTATGCTCCTCTAAGAAGGGCACCCAATTGCTTACTTTAGAGAAAAACTAAAGGGTGCTCACCTAAACTATTCCACCTATGACCGAGAGTTATATGCTCTTGCGAGGGCCTTGTAAACATGGCAACATTATCTATTGCCTAAGGAATTTGTGATCTATAGTGAACATGAAGCTCTTAAGTATTTTAAAGGGCAAGGAAAGTTAAATAAAAGGAATGCTAAATGGATAGAACTCTTAGAGCAATTTTCTTACGTGATTAAGCATAAACAAGGCAAATCAAATTTTGTAGCTGATGCACTCTCTAGGACATACTTTGATTGCTATGCTTGAAACTAAAATTCTTGGTCTTGATTGCATTATGGAATTGTATGAGAAGGACATTGATTTTAGTGAACCTTTTCCCATGTGTGTCCCTACTACATTTTGTCATTATTATAGGCATGATGACTTTTTATTTAAAGGAAAGAGATTGTGTGTGCTAATGAGCTCCATTAGGCAATTGCTGGTGAAGGAGGCGAATGAAGATGGCCTCATGGGTCACTTTAGGTAACTTAAGGCTTTTGATATTTTGAATGAACATTTCTTTTGGCCTCATACGAAGAAAGATATGTATAATATAAGTGAAAAATGTTTTACTTGTAAAGTGACAGTCTAAAGTTTCTCCGTATAGACTATATACTCCACTCCCTATTCCTACTACTCCTTGGGTTGATATTTTGTTGGATTTTGTGCTTAGATTGCCTAGATCTAAAAGCGATAGAAATTCCATTTTTGTAGTTGTTGACAGATTTTCAAAAAGGGCCCACTTCATCTCTTGTCATAAGAGTGATGATGCTTCTCATGAGGCAAATCTATTCTTTAGGGAGGTGGTAAGGATATATGGTCTCCCAAGGACCATAGTGTCAAACAGAGACTCCAAGTTCTTAGGTCACTTTTGGAGGTCTCTATAGAGTAGGCTTAGTACAAAGCTACTTTACTCCACCACTTATCAACCCCAAACAGATGGATAAATGGAAGTGGTGAATAGAACTTTAGCTCAACTTTTGAGATGTTTTGTCAAAAAAAGTTTATTTAAGAGACTAGGAAGTATGGATACCTCATGTAGAATTTTCTTATAATAGGGTGTTCAATTCTACCATTTCTTACTCACCTTTTGAGTTGGTTTATGGTTTTAATCCCCTATCCCTACTTGACTTGTTTCCTTTACCTATTGTGCCTAACTATACTAATGATGAAGGTTTGCTAAAAGCCCAATTCGTCCAAAGGTTGCATGATAAGGTAAGGTTACACATGGAAAAGAAAGGAGAACAATATGTTATGAATGCAAACAAGGGGAGGAAGGAAGTTCTCTTCAAGGAAATAGACCTTGTGTCAGTGCATTTGGGGAAAGAGAGATTTCCCAACCTAAGGAGATCTAAGCTCATTCTAAGAGGAGATGGCCAATTTAAAATAATAAAGAAAATAAATGGCAATGCTTATCAAGTTGATATACCCCAAGACTTTGGGGGAAACACTATTTTCAATTTCATTGATTTGACTCCTTGTGTTGTAGGTATAGAGGCGCTCGAAATTTGAGGAAAAATTCTTTTCAAGAAGGGGGGATGATACATATATGGAAGGGAAAACCACTATACTTAAAGGACCTATCACTAGAGGAAGGCTTAAGAGGATCAAGAGGAAGTATAACACAACTTGGCCACCCTTAAGGACCAAGGAGAAGACCAAGGAAACCATACATTGTACCATGTGTCCAACTGCCTTGTAGCCAATGTATAAGTCTCGAAACACTTTGTTTTCTTTGTACTTTCCTTTTATTTTCAGTACATTCCATATAGGATACGATAACCTTGATCCAAGGTCCTTTCGAATACCAAAATCCACCTAGCCAATTCGTCTCCAATTCGGTCGCTAAAATGACCAATTTTCTTGTTACTAAGACTATTGCTAGGATGGCTTGCGTTTTGGGCCTTATTGCTTAGGTCTTTTCATGAGGCCTTAAGCATGATTAGTGGAGCCAAATCTAGCCACTAATCAATATTATAAAAGGACCCTTTGTACTTATGCTTCAAGGCTTTCAACTCTAAGGTTGGTGGCTGCGTAGTAGATGTTGAGGAAGGTAGACTTGCTACAACCTCTACGTGACACCCTTCTATCCCCGAATATTTAAATTAAAATAATAAAGTAAATAAAAAGGATAAAAGGTTCACATAAAAGAAAAATTAACATAAATTATTAACGTTAATCTAAACGCGTCATTCGTGTGTCTGACACATATTTCAAACATATAAATCACTTTCATTTCTGTATACACTTAGTGAGTTATTAATACACTCATCATTTTCAAATATTTAAAATGCAAAAGTACGTAAAAAAAAACATAGAACCACTATTCTAAATCTCAAAGCCCCGATGTCCCACTAATCAGAGCAATACCCCGCCTTTTCAAAACCTGGCACCATGAGTGCCCTCAACGTTACCTAAAAGAAAACCACAAGAGAGTATGGTGAGAAATAACATTCAATCATATATAAAAGCAGATAATGCCCCAAATCCCACCCATTACCGTACTCAATTACTAACAGTTAATAGATGCTCATATATCAATCACATTCCATTCATTCAAAATCAATAACAGTTCATTTATGTTTATAAAATGCACATGCTCGCACAATGCATATGCCCATCACCACACCTAAGAGTCTCGAGTCGGAACTCCACACCATGGGCGAACCTCCTCAATCCCCTTAGTTATCACTAATGATGGCCATACCGTTAAACACCCCGTATGGGCCGGTGTGTCGCACAGTTAAACACCACCTATGGCCCATGCGAAGACATTCCACACAACCGTTAAACACCACCTATAGCCGGCGTGCAGCATGGTTAAACACCACCTATGGCCCATGCATATGAATGTCCCCCATTATTAGTCCACCCTGTTAAACACCACTTTTGGCCAGGGTCCCTTGTTAAACACCACATATGGCCAAGGTATTATAGCCACGTCTGGCTTCTCATGCATCTCATGCCTCTCATGTTCATGCTCAACGCATTCTCATCCACACTCTTGTTCTCATGATTTATTTATACATCATTTGCACAATCCACAACCATACCCAACCATATTAATTTAATCATCATTATTATAAATCACTTATCAGGAAGCATAGAAACGCACATAAAAACACCATTGAATTTCACCCAATTTCATCATTGTACACAAGAGCCCCAAATCATGAACAACCAAAAACAACACAAGAACCAAGTAATTAGGGCAATTAACCATACAATTTCCTAACAAAAATCACATTAGGACAAGACATTAATCAGACCACATGGCATATTGACAAATCTTTTCTACCGAATAAAATATTTTTAGAACATAATAATCAAATAAAATTGAGAATTTAGATCCTAGAGGGACTTAGAGATTGCTCTCACTACTCGTACCCTCCCATATTCATATATGGCCAAACCAATCTCCCCGTACCTTAGAGACGATGAACGAAGAAGAACTGATGCGTTTCCAGGACGATCTGAACACTCTAGCTTCTCCTCCTTGCAGGTTTGCGTTCTCTCTCCTCTAGGTCTGGCTGTCTAACGTGCAAAACACAAATTAGGGTAAACTGATTACCCCCGTCTAATATTCTAACTAGGTCGGGTCAACCCCGACCTGCCCATCAGCCTCCCCCCGTTAATTCAATTAATTAAATTAATAAATGAAAATAATTTAGATAAAGCCTCATTAGTTTATAAAACCATTAACTCCTCTATTAAAATAAAATTGATAATAATAATAATAATGTAATTTATTTTCTAAAAATAATTCAATAAATTTTAGGATGTTACACTCTACAAGCTTTGGATTTACATCAATAGCAACATGTATTTTTTCACAAATGAAGCACTAATTACCCCCATCACAAGTGTACTAAAAGCCAGCCAAATCACCAACATCAGCAAAATTAGCAAAATTAGAAAAGTCAGAGAATGAAGAAAGGTCAGAATGCAACTGCATGTAATCATCAGCCAATACATCAATCATGTCTAAACTAAAGATAGAATGGTTCTCTGTGGCATGTTTCAGTACCTCAAATATGTTGAACTGCACCATGTTATCACCAAACTCCATGGAGAGGGTTCTAGCATGCACATCAATTTTGGTCCTTGTTGTCATTAAGAATGGTCTGCCTAGGATTATGATGGAAAAATTAATTCATTTACTTGAACCAACACATCTTCTAGGATGCTAAGGGTTGCACAATGCTTTTATTTGCTTGTTGAATTATTACAGCAATTGGTTCTAAATCACCAAATTTTAGTGATCTATATACTATTGAAGGCATAATATAAATTGAAGGGCCTAAATCAAACATTGCATATGCATAAGTGCACTCGCCTATAAGGCATGGGATGGTAAAAGTTCCAAGATCTTTGCATTTCTTTGGCATGGCAGGCTGAATCAAGGCAGACATTTTCTCTCTCTTGATCAATACAAAAACATTTCTTCCCATCTCCACATCTCTCTTCAACTTCTTTTTCTTATGAGTGCATAATCTTTGCGGAACTTTGCACATTTTGGAATTTGTTTGATGGCATTAAGGAGATGGATATTGATTTCACTTTCTTGAAAGTTGGTAGCAACTCTTCATCTAGCTCAAATTTTCTTGCCTAGAATACTCTGGTTGGGAAGGGTAATGGAATTGGTTTGGTTTATTATTGCACAAGAAAATCTACATCAGAATCATTGGCAGCTAGTGTTGGCTATTATTGTGGTAACTCCTTACCACTCCTCAGAGTTATGGAACTCACATTCCCTTTTGGGTTGACGATTGTTTGAGAAAGGATCTGTCAAGAACCATTTGATTGCAATTGGTTCATAGTGGTGGCTAATTGTCCAATCTATGTTTGCAAGTCCTAACAAAACAAAATTGATCTAAACCGAATTGTGTAACATCAATTCAAGGATTCAATCATGCAATATGTTATCATAGTTTTAATAAAGATTTGATTTCATATCAACCTAAATTTCATTAGATAATCATCTAACATTCATCCATGCAAATTAAGATCATAATCACAATCCCTAATTAGCATGGATTCAAGAACATATTTGGTTGATTTTAGGTTATCAATCTATTACTTAATAGAATACAATCCAAAGCTTCAAGTGAGATCATAATCATGAAAATGGATAAACAATTGGAAAGGAAAATAGTGAAAATTGCATAAGGAAGATAAAGTTTCAAGAACTCAAACCGACTTGTAATTCTGAACCTTGAATTGACAAAGAAGCATAGTCTTTCATGGCCATTATCATAGAAAAATCAGAAAAATACAGAGAAGGAAAACAAAAGAAAACATAATAGAAAACAATTGAGAATAGAGGAAAACTTATAATGCAGGAAACCATCTAAACTCTCCAAATTTGTAAAGTCTCTAAAACCATTTCTAACTAACTAACTCCTTAACTACCCTAAGTACCAACTAACTTACTAACGATTACATGCTCAAAAGTGCCAAGAAAGATGGGTCTGGAAGAAAGAATTAGCAATCAAAAAAGCCCACCAACCAAGGCCCCATAATCTGGGCCAGAATATACAAGGAAAAGCCTAATCAGAGTGGGTACAAAGGCAGTAACTTCACGTGGATATTTGACACTACAAATGGTCTAACTAGGTTAAGCTTTAAAGAGAGAAGTTTTAGATCTTTATCTTAGCTTTCCAGGGCTACCAAGATTGTCTAATTTTGAGGTTTATATCTCCAAATATAGCCTTCACAAGATAGCAACTTCATAATGAATATTAAGTTTGAAAATAAGAAAAGATTGACAACTAACTCCAATTAAGTCCAATAACCTAAGACTCTAACAATGAGTAAATATTAACCAAATATATCTAGCATAAGTCACTATTAAGTGCCTCAAAAATGCTCTATCAAGGTGCATTGCCTAAATTTAGGAAGGGTGATGTGCATTCTTTCAACTTGTAAAAGGTGATGTGAACTTTCCTTATTTGAGAGAAGGTTATGTGTATTTTACAAGTGCAACTCCTATGAATTATTTGCACATATTTAAGCATCAAAATATGGTTGAATATGGCTTTGGATTTCAAAATAATGCTAACATTTTACATGTAAAACTCTAATGCCTTCTTTAAACATGTGTGGGCATAATGACACTAGTGTGCACTATGATCTTCGGTGTAGTGTATTGATCCTTTTTAATTCCCAAGACATATTGTCTCAATTCTTAATTGAAATATTTCATAGATATCATTGGAGAAAAACCATGGGAATCTTCAAGAGTTGGAGTTTATTTCATGATTATGTTTGTGATCTTTCTTTGGAGCATACTATGCTTCATACATGCCTTAGTTACCTTGCTTGTAGGTACATTGTTAAGACCATTGATGGATCTCCATTCATATCTTTGATCCAAGAGGAACATAGGCTTTATTCTCCTTATGGGTAAGTTCCTCTTCCATTAATCATGGAATATGGCTCATTCTTGCCTTTTATTTTGTAGGAACTCGAGTTCCAAATTTGAGGACAATTTTTTTGTCAATAATGGGTGTATGATTTGAATTCCGATGTGGGAGTCATGAACATGCAAAGGGGACTCAAAGAACATGGAACCAAGGTTATAAAGGTACTATAACCCAAGGGAAAACAAGCTAGACTACAATGATAAGCCAAAGAAAAGATACAAGAGACGATCTTCCTTAAGGACTAAGGAGAGCCAAATATACATGGGTGCTCACCTTATGAATATGGAAGGACATAAAGGTTTAAAGGCTTGTTCAGAATGCTACTTAGCATGTATAACCTTAGCTTTTTTGGCTAGCTAGATTATATGCCTCCTTGCATGGAAGGACACCTAATCCTATCTCCAAACACCCTTAGGCATGAGGAACCAAGCCTATATAAGGCCCTCTCCACCATTTGTAAAAGTAACTTTGAATGAAAATTAGATGCTTAGCAACCTTTGAGAGATTCCTTTGTATTATTTTGTGCAAAAATCTTTCAATTCTTATCAAGCTTTCATGAGACTTGTAGCAAATCTCACACTCTTATCTTCCTTATATCCATGAGTAAGTGTCGAGCCAATACCATTTCTTTCTTACTCACATTTTTCTTGTGTCCTTCTCCTTTGTTCCTTTGCACATAGTTCTCGATTAAAATCCTTTCTTGGAGTTCTTTCACCTTTCACTCTATGCCATATCCATGGTATTCTTGCTGAAAATTGAGTCATATTTGTGATTCTTGAATGAGGGTTTACAAGGTGTTTGTTGAAATGGCTGAGAAATTTCTAATTTCTTGAGAAAAATTTGATGAGTTCTTGTGTTGGTGGAGTTGGTTATTGCTCTCGCCACACTCAAATTGGTCTTAGAAGTTGGTTTTACTTTTTATAATGGTACTGCAGTGATGTTAATGAAAGTTGCATGCCATTTGTTTGTGGAATTGCCATATGAAAATGCTACATAATTGTTGAAAAATTGTTATTGGAAATTCTTCATGTTTGCATGATAGTGTGAGTGATTTGTGGACTAAGATAAGAAAAAATTGCATGGCTGAAAAAAGTATGATTTTTTGGATTCTAAAAAGAGATAAAAACAAAGGTTAGACATTGGAAAAAGTGTTTCTCATGATCCAAGAAAGAAAAAGTACTAATCACAAAAAAAGTACTAGAGTTCATGTGTTGTATTGTGTGCATGATTTTGTAAGATTCTTGTGGAGTTGATATTATGGCTGGATATTGTGGTTTTTGTATGGAGAATTCCCTGCATGTTCATGTTCTTTAATCCATTCTTTGTGTCTTCTAATTGTCTATCAAATTCCCCTTTGAGTTTAGCTTCCTTTCTATGTTTTTTTTTTTGCTTGCAATTATTTTAGCCTCTTAGTTTTATCCTTGAAGTTTTCTTACTCGGAATTCTTAGGAGTTATTTGAGATTTGATGTATTTCACTTACAACTGAAAGCTTCAATAATGAATTAAAGACTTTTACACAAACCAAAGACACGGAAAGAGTGGTAAAAGGGAAGAGAGTACATTAGAGAAAAGGCTCCTAAAATGTGAACACGAGAGTATAGTATAAAAACTAAGGAGTGGTGAGGTTTGCCTTTTCTTTTCTTATATTTTAGGTGTAGGTGTTGGAGGTTATTTGTAGCCTTTTTAGGTGTTAGTGAGGGAAGAAAAAAAATTGATGTAAGAGATGGCTAGTTCTAGCTTTGATTTGGAGAACCTTTCTCATAAATCAAGGATGATGATGGAATATATGAAAATTGTTGAAGATAAAATTGAGAAATTGGGTGGTGGTTTAGAGCCAATGAGATTATACTCCCAAAGTGTGAATGCAAGGATAAGAACCTTAAGTAAAAGAAAGGAGAAAGAAGTAGCAAAATCTATAAGTAGTGAGAATAGTCATGATGAAGTTTTGGGAGTTATCATAGTAAGTTTAGTAGATCACAAAAAAGTGAGAAAGTAAGGAAACATAATAAACTTAAGGATGAACCAAAAAGAAATACCATGGACCTTATCAAAGATAAAATTCCCCCTTTTGCTAGTAAAGATGATCCAAATGATTATTATGATTGGGAAATGAAGATAGAGAAAAATTTTGAATGTATTAATTGTGATTATATGATTAAGGTCAAGTTAATTTCTTTGTCTTTTGAAGGATATACGTTGATTTGATGGAATGGAATTTCCATTCAAATAAGAGGCATGGGAAGAGCTTTTATTAAGTCATGGGATGAACTAAAAAGAGAAAAATGAGAGAGAAATTTGTATCATGTTTTTACAAAAGAGATTTGTTTGTAAAGTTACAATAAATGTATCAAGATCCCAAAAGTGTAGAAGAATATTTTAAAAAGATGGAAGTAACTCTGATAAGAGCATAACTTGTTGAGACACAAGAAGCCACAATGTCTATATTCTTGCATGGCTTAAATAAAGATATACAAGACATTGTTGAATTGCATGAATATACATCACTATCTACACTTGTTCACCAAGCCTCAAAAGTTGAACTTCACATTAAAATGTATGGGAAAAGAAATTACCCTACCACAAGCTCCAATTGGAAGGGTAAGGAAAGGAGATAATAGAAACTCCTAAAAAGGGAAAAAAAAGTCATAAGAAAGGGAGTGCATCCTTCAAAGGCCACAAAGAAGATGTAAGTAAGGTAAATATTCCTAACTCTAATGCTTTTAAATCAAGTAAGATAAAGTGTTTCAAGTGTTTAGGGAAGGGACATATTGCCTCACAATGCCCCCCAAATAAAGAATAATGATCCTTAGAGAAAATGGAGACATTGAAAGTGAGAATTCCCAAAAGGAAATTTCAACATCAAGGAGTGAAGGTGGATACTCAAGTCAAGAAATACCATATAAAGTAGACCTTTTGATGGTAAGAAGACCCATTGGTACCTTTATTGAAGATGATTAATTCCAAAGGGAAAACATATTTCACTCAAGATTTATTATCCAAGGCAATGTTCTTTAATAATAGTTGAAGGTAGTAGTGTAAATGAGCTAGTCAAAGACTAGTTGATAGACTTTGTATTCATATTGTCCCCCATCCCAAGCCCTATAAACTTCAATGGTTGAGTGAGCATGGAGAAATAATTACAAACAAATAGGTATCTATTGTCAGCAAATTTGGCAAGTACAAAGATGAAATTCTTCGTGATGTAGTTCCAATAGTAGCTACCCATCTTCTGTTGGGAACACCATGACAATTTGATAGAAAGGTAACCCATGATGGTGTTACTAACAAGTTCTCCTTTGTGCACAAGGGTAATAAGGTGACTCTTAAACCTTTAATTCCTAGGGAAGTAATGGAAGATCAAATCAAAATGAAACAAAAAAGAGAAAAAGAAGAGAAAGAAAAAGAAAAAGGAAAAAAATTAAAAGGTGAGAAAACTAAGGAAAAAATGTAAAGAAACATAAAAGTGAACATGAGAGTTTACTAGTAGGAAGAAAATCCTTAAAAAAGTACTTCTTAATAAAAAAAGGAACCTTAGTTACTCTTACCTACTAATATGTGTCTTATGATGAATTCTCCTTTAGAAACTTTACTTGCAACTTTTGAGAAAATTCTTGAAGAATTCACTACAAAAAATTTAATTTTTAGTGGCGGTTTATTTGTGGCAGTTATTAAAAACCGCCACAAAATGATATGATTTCTGACGGTTTCTTTAACCGCCACAAATAAACACAAAGATAAAAAAAATCGTATTTAGATATACGTAGAGTAAGCGGGTTTTTTTATTTTTTTATTTAAAAAAATACTTAAAATTAGATATACGTAATTTTAAGAATACTTCCACGACTCGTCACGCAAACTTTGCCTTTGCCACACTCTTTGTATTCTGTGGTGTTTGTTTATCACACTGTACCAAACAAGCCCCGAAAACATAAACCTCTTTGGCTCCTTTCAACAAAACAAAAGGCGCACAGTATTATCATAGACTTAAAAATCATCCTATCTATCCCACTTGGACTTCCACCTCACCGTTTTTCGCCACTTTCTTTGCGCCATGGAAACAGGTCACTCTCTCTCCTTCTCTTTCCTGATTTCGTACATTATGCTTCCTTGTTTTTTAATTCTTCGGATTCTGATTATAGCGATTTTTTACTTCCTTCTAGAATCGTTTTGAATTTGTCTGTTTAATCGATTCATTCAGAGTCAACCTTTCCATTTTGTTTTTATTTTTTTGTTGCTATGGAGTTTGTTTGATTTGGAGTTTTTTTTTTTGGCGTGTCTGTTGCGTTTGGTTTAAAAGTTGTGTTAGTTTGAATCTGTTTTGGCGATGTGTGTGAATCTATTATTGTTGTTTAGACAAATAAATAACTATAGTTTGTTCGATTTTACTAATTAGCGAAACTGATTTACTGAACCGTTGTTGCTCTTTTTGTCTTTTTGGCTTCCGAACCCTGCGTTTTAGTTGTGTACACTATCAATTTTATCTCCTCCAGCATCGGAAATTGGGAACAAAGTAGGGTTTTGCGAATTCAATATTGGATTTATTAATTAGTAAAATTGAGCATTTAGGAGTGTGTTTGGAATAAAATATTTTGTGTATTGATCTAATTTAGTTTTAGTTGATTGAATTGACTTCTTCTCCCCTTATTTGTTAAGTTGTGTACCTATTATAAGTAAGGGTAATTAAGTAAAATTGCTGATATAAGATCAATTCAATTTGTCTTTATTGTGTTCTGAAGAACAGTGGAATTTTATTTGTAAATCAATTCAAATAATCGGATGTCTTTTATATTGATTCAAGCTTAAATTTAGACATCTAACTAAACTATAAACAATCTATAAATAAATAAATAATGCAAGGGAAATAAAAGCAACATCGTGAGGTCAGGGAGCAAAAAGAGGTGACATTGGATGTCAATTTTGTTCTATCTGCAGAGAATTATTGCACTGTGATTACTATGATTCTAATCAAAGGATTTTTTGAGGGCAGTGATAATAACAGTGTTGTTGATGCATATGAACTTAAGGTTACCTTCACTTTATTAGATTCAAAACTGAAATGCATTAGACTCCTTTTATTTATGAGGCATTTCCATTTATGATGCATTATCCTTTTAACTTTCAGGTCAGACTTGAGCATATTCTCGAGAGAATTGCATTGATATCTGACGCTGCAAGTACGGAGAAACCTTCAGCAGTGACAAGTAGTCTGTTCATTGGTGGAGCACTGGCTGCAAGATCTGTGTACACACTGCAATACTTGGGTATCACAAATATTTTGTGTTTGTGTACCAATGAAATTGGTCAGTCAGAAACTCAGTTTCCTGATCTATTCGAGTATAGGAATTTCTCTGTAAGTCATATTTACTTGTATTTTTTACCCTCACGTCTTATTTGCTGAGATTTATTTCATTTAAGAATCAATTGAGCTTCTCCCTGATGTCTGTCTCTACTGTCCTTCATTGATATCCATGAAATCTCATTTAGGCTTAATCAAGTTAATTTTTCATTGGAAAGCTTATGCTCATTTCTCACTTTAATAACTTCTCGTGTTTCTAATGACTATTGTCAACTACCAGTCATTCTAAAAGTTTAAGTTCTTATGTGCATGCCCATAAATGTTTTTTTATTTTTATTTTTTCTTTCCCTCTATACACCCCTAGATTTGAAAGCTCTGTGTTCTAAGCATGGACAAAGCAATGATACTTGCCTTACATTGTGCTTAAATATAATGTAGTTATGAAGAGTGGAGGTGGTAGAGTTACACTATTGACCAATTACCCATAGAGGTTTTCATACCATGTCAACAACCAATCATCTCAACCTAAATGCTTGAGTTGTTAGGTGCAAGGCCATGAATGCTTTCTATCTCTGATTTAGATTGAGAATCTACCTTAGTCAAAATATGCCTAATCCGTCTGATTAACAATTGATGGACTTGAGAAATCGATAGGGTAGATGTTGATTGGGAATTTCCTCTTTTTTTTGTCTTTAATTTGTTAGTATGTTCTGATCTCCCTTGGCCGATAGTTTATTCTGACATAGCAAAATGTCAACCTAGCTCAAAAGAAATAAGTCAAATAGTTAAGGCTAGCGTCAAAATTTTCTTGATTAAAAATGTGATTTTCTATCCGATATGATGAGATGCACTCTTGTTCTTGCACTTTAATATTCTTTTTTGTTAAAATTTACTTTAATATTAGGTTCCTTTCAGGAATATATCTTCATATTGTTTGTAATCATTGTCCCATTTTAACAGGTATGTGACAGTGACGATTATAACATCAACACCATATTTGTGCTTAATTATATATAATTCAAGTCGTGTTTTATTAATTTGTCATGATGTCGTATGCTCTATTGACACAACACTGTCTTCTTGTGAATGGGAAATGAAATTTTACAAAACAGTTTGGTTTGTTAAATTAAAGCTTCACATGCACTTTATATATCATATGCAACGATTAATTCTTAATTGCATATGGTACTGGTATCTTATCCACATGTGTTGGTATGTATCAATATCTATATCATAAAAAAATCGCATCCAGCACGTAGGACTTCCTTAGACGGGCACTGCAGTATATATTTTCATTATTTTGCCTTGTCATTTATGCATGACACAAAAAATCATGCCATTAGATCCTAACACAATACATCCAGTATTTTTTCTGGCTTATGTGAACATGAAAATAAATCATAACTCAGTATTGTTTAGTATTTACATTTTCGTGTCTTCTATAATTAGCATGCAAATATATACATTTGTAATAGAAATTTTAATATTTATTTGAGAGTATACAAAATCAAATGAAATGTATTTAAAATATGTTTTATTTTCTAGCGAAAATACCAGCAGTTAGAAAAAAACCGCCAAAAACTGTTTCTGGCGCATGCAGAACCAGCTGTTATTTTAACTCCCAGAAATACCATTTGTGGCGGTTTTTAACCGCCAGAAATTGTAATTTTAACTCCCACAAATAACATGTTTTTTTGTAGTGATTCAAGGACATTTTCTCAAAGGAAATGCCTCAAGGATTGCCACCAATTAGAGGAATTAAGCACCAAACAGTCTTTTGCTAGGTGCCTCCTTACCAAATCATCCTGTACATAGGACCAATCCTGAAGAATCAAAAGAGATCCAAAATATGTCACACAACTCTTGGATAAAGGGTTGGTAAGGGAGACTAAGAGTCCTTGTGCCATTCTAGTAATTCTTGTTCCAAAAAAGGATGGCACATGGGGGAATGTGTATAGACTATAGAGATATAAATTCTACACGGTTAGATATAGGAACCTCATCCCATGATTAGATGATTTGCTTGATAAGTTATATAGTACATGTTTGTTCTCTAAAATTGATATAAAGAACGAGTACCATCAAATATGTATTGGGCTAACAAATGTCCCAAGTACTTTCATGAGGCTAATGAATCACATTCTTAGATCTCTCATAGGAAAATTCTTTCCAGTATACTTTTGATTATATCCTTTTATTTCCTAACTTTGTTGATGACCATGTGATGCATGTTAAAAGTGTGTTTTTGTTGCTTAAAAAGGAATTTTTGTATGTTAACTTAGAAAAATGCACATATTGTATTAATGAGTTCATTTTCTTAGGCTACACAATTGGCTTTGAAGGAGTCAAAGTTGATGAAGAAAAGGTGAGGGCCATACGGAGTTGGTTAAAATCCATGTCAATTGGGGATGTTAGAAGTTTTCATGGTTTGGCCAGTTTTTACAGACATTTTCTAAAGGACTTTAGCACCCTAGCTACACCCCTTATTGAGATAGTTAAAAAGATGTAGGTTTTAAATAGGAAGAGAGTTGAGAAAGAGATTTCCAAGCTCTAAAAGATAAACTTACCAGTGCGTTCATCTTAGCACTCCCAAACTTTAATAAATCTTTTGAACTTGAGTATGATGTTTTCAATATGATAGCAGGGACAGTGTTGCTTCAAGAAGGACACCCTATAGCCTTCTTCATTGAAAAACAAAAAAAATCTTAAATAAATTTCTTCACTTATGATAAAGAGCTCTATGTGCTGGTTAGAACCATGCAAGTATGGAAATACTACTTGTTTCCTAAAGAGTTTGTGATCCATAGTGACAATGAGTCCCTCAAACATTTGAGAGGCCAAAACAAGTTGAATAAAAGAAATTCCAAGTGGGTAGAGTTCCTTGAACAATTCCCTTATGTCATCAAACATGAACAAGGAAAAGCTAATGTAATGGTTGATGCCTTTTTTAAGAGGCATTCCTTGCTTTCCATCCTTATCTGGGAGTTATACCTTAAGGATAAGTACTTCAAAGAAATCTATGAACTTTGTGCTAATGTATCCAATGGATGTTTCTATAGGCATGATGAATTCCTCTTTAAGGATAAAAAATTATGTGTACCCAAAAGTTCCATTAGGGAATTGTTGGTTAAAGAGGCATATGAAGGTGCCCTCATAATGGACTTTAGGAGTATAAAACCTATATGACTTTGCTAGAGCACTTTTTTGACCCCACCTAAAAAAAGGGATGTACATCATATTTGCACTAGGTTCTTAGTTTGCAAGTCAACCAAAAAGCTAAGGTTAACCTCGTGGATCTTACACATATCTTCCTATTCATTCTATGTCTTAGGTAGATCTTTCCATGGATTTTATTTTAGGCTTTCCTAGGTCTAAAAATGGGAGGGACTTTATTTTTGTGGTTTTAGATAGGTTTTCTAGAATGGCCCATTTCATATTTTTCCATAAGGTAGATTATGCTTGTGTTGTGACAATATCTTTTTCAAGGAAGTTGTTAGACTACATGGTCTTCCTAAGACCATTATTTTTGATAGGGACTCCAAGTTTCTCAGTCACTTCTAAATAACCTTTTGAAGTAAGCCTGACACCAAGCTACTCTTTTCTACTACTTGTCATCCTCAAACGAATGGGTAAGAGTTTAAAAGCCTGACACCAAGTGACTAATAGAATCACATCCCAATTTCTAACGTGCTTTATGGGTAAAAGTTTAAAATCTTGGGAAGAATGACTACTACACATAGAGTTTTCTTATAATAGGGTAGTCAACTCTACTACATCCCATACCCCCTTTTGAATTAGTTTATGGTTTTAATCCTTAAACCCTTTGGATTTGTTGCCTTTGCCTAATATAACTATGCTTAATTGTGATGGAACCTTTAAAGATTTTCATGCTAAAGTTTGCTCTCACATCGAGAAAAAGGTTGAACAATATGCTAACAAGGTTAACAAAGGTAAATGACAAAAAAACTTTGAGGAAGGTAACCTAGTTTGGGTTCACTTAAGGAATGAGAGGTTTCCTAACTTAAGAAAATCTAAGCTACTCCTAATGGGAGATGATCCTTTCAAAGTAATAAAGAGAATAAATGGAAATGCCTATTCTTGGATATGCCTCAATCATATGAAGGCATTCGTACTTTCCATGTGTCTGGTTTGTCTTCTTTTTTAGGAATTCAAGAGTCAAATTTGAGAGCAAATTCTTTTCAAGAAAAGGAGCCTAATGAGAACTTGACTAGCACTAAAGAAGATCTTCAAGAGAGCAAAGAGACTAAGGACACTCAAGCACTTAAGGCCCAATGACAAGAGTAATTCTAAAGAGATATCAAGAAGAAGTGCTTCAAAAGATAGGAATACTCAAGAGCTTGGAAGTCTCAAAGCCCAATCCCAATCCCAAGCCTTATACTCTGTATAGGCTTATACCTTGAATCCTTAAAAGCATTTATACTTTCCTTAGCTTGTCATTTATATTTCATTTGTAACTCATTAGCTTAAGTCTCCTAAGTACATTAAGGCTTAAAGGCTTTTTTGGAATGCTACTTAGTATGAATAATCTTAGCTTGTTTGTCTAGCTAGATTAGATGCCTCTTTTCATGAAAGGGCACCTAATCCTATGTCCAAACACCCTTAGGTGCGAGGAACCAAGCCTATAAAAGGCCCCCTCCACCATTTGTAAAAATAACTTTGATTGAATGAAAATTAGTTTTTTAGAACCTTTGAGTGATTCTTCTCTATCTTGTTTTTTGTAACAACCTTTCAATTCTTATCAAGCTTTCATGAAGCTTGTGACGAATCTCGCACTTATATCCTCCTCATATCCATGAGTAAGTGGTGAACGACTACCATTTCTTTCTTACTCACATTTCTTTATTTCCTTCTCCTTTGTTCCTTTGAACATAGTTCTCAATTAGACTCCTTTCTCGGAGTTCTTGGAAAGCTTTTGACTAAAGAAGATCCTAGGGTGTTATCAAAGCTTCAAGAGGAAGCACATAGAGGATGAGTCTCCTTATGGGCCAAATAGGGCCGAATTTTGGCCCAATTATTTATACTTTGTTTAGGTCTCTTTATGGCCTTGTATAAATATTTTTAGGACATTTTAATCTCTACATTAGAGTTTATTTTACGTGTAATTTCATTGCATAGCTTGCATTTAAGCCAAAAGGCCTAAACTAGTGTGAAACGCAATTAGCAATTGAATTTTCGTCACGAAAAATGCTACCAATTTTGGCCTGCACTTTTGGACCATTTCAATAGCAATTTTTGTTGTGTTTTGCATTCCTTCTGGATTGGGCTATGCTTAGTTTAGTCTTAAGTTTAGCTTAGGCTAATTAGGTTATTAGCGGAGGCCTACATAAGTCGCAAATGTAATTAAGCTAATCACTTTTGTACATTGAATAGAATTATGCATTGCACTCGTGAGAGAATTTTATCTTATGTTGTTCTTGAACAAGAATCCTAATTCTCATCAAGTTTCCGAGATATTTGTAGAGAATCTATACTTCTCTTATCTAATCCAATAGGATTAGTGGTGAGTTCATATTTTTCCTCAATCCATTTTCCTTTTCCTTCTTGTTGTAATTTTCGGTTTTTACTTTTCTCCATGAATTTCACTTTTCCTTTGATTTTGTATCGATGGTGAATCCAAGGTTTTATCACAAAGGACCTCACCCTAAGCCTCCTAAATAGGCCACCCTTGGTTGATTTTCATACCTTCCCTGTGTTATCTTATCATCATCCACTCAAATTTTGTCCTTTTCCCTCAAGTTTGAAGTTGATCTCTATTGTTGATCAAGTTCAAGCCTTCCTTAGAGTTTTCTTGCCTGAGTTCTTCAACAAGTAAAGAAAGCTTGCCTAACTTTATATTTTATGCTTAAACATGTTGTTTGATGTTTATACATGTTGTCGTGTGATTAGAAATGCATGGATATAAGCTAAGATGGAATTTGAAGCCTTGTTCTTAAGTTTTAAGCATTTTTGCATGAATCTTGGTATGATGATTTCGGGTTTCATGTTATTTTTTATGCTTAATACATGTTATGATAATGAAATGTTGTTGATTTGGAGTTGTTGGAATGATTTTATGATGATTTGGTTGAGTTTTGGTGAAGATATATGTTTTTGCATGAATCTATTTTAGGGTTTTGCTAGGTGAGCTAGTCACTCACTGGGAAAAACTATGTTTTTTAGGTTTCTATTGAAGACTTGATGAGTGAGAGTAGACTCTTGCTAAGAACCTTGAAAATCTGGGTAGAATTTTGGAAAAAATGCAGATTTTTGCTAATTGGCTTGAAGACTTACTAAGAAAAAATCAAGAACACATGAATTGTATGAGTGCTTGCTAAGAGAGTGATGCACTCGTTGAGCGAGTGATGCACTCGTTGAACGAGTAGTGCACTAGCTGAGCAAATATGAATAACTTGTGAGAAAATTTGGAGATGTGGTGAACTTCATTAAGCAACTCAAGTGTCTATTGGGCAAGGATCTTGTGAACCCATAACATATAGGTTTCATGAGTCTTGTACTCATTGAGCGAATAGGGCTAGTGGTGAGAGTAAAGAGCACTATGTGGCTCCTCTAGCTAAGCAAAGGGATTGCTTCGCTAGGTGAGTGATTTGAGGATGAGGTAGTGAAGCCCTTGTGCCTTGACTCGTTGGGCAAATATGGTATTTCATAAGCAACTAAGTTAAGATGGAGCTTTTTATGTCTCCATTCATTAATCGAATTAGGCACTAATTGAGTGAGAGTAAGTATACTTGAAAGACTGCCCTCTTTATGGATAAGATTTACTAGGAAAGAATTCCCATTTGCTATGTGAATCATGTGGCAGTGAGAAAACTTGTCTTCTTTGAAAATAGAACCTTCTTACCTCTTTGAGTAATAAAGAACCTCTTAAAAATCTTGATAAGATATAGAAGAATATGTTGTGTAGGATGTTGTAAAATATTTCTAGTGGAACCTTAAGGGATTGAAATTCATAAGACTTGGAAATTCTTTTATCCATGGAAAGATGGATAGTGCATGTGTTGCTCGGTATGGAGTGATTTGCCCTTATTTTGTTGAGTTGGTTGTTGAGCCCCGTCATGATGATGTAACTTACCTTTAAGGAGACCACGATGAAATGGTGGTTGCTTTGTATCTAAGTTTAAGGAAGTTGGAAGTGATTGTTGGATCACTATTGTTATATTCTATATAGGTCTGATTATAAACATTATATGAGTAGGCATGTAAGTTGATGGATTGCTATGGAGTTGGTACTCAGATTCAGGATTCTTAACCTAATGATGGAAGGAAGAGTGAGGCAACGCTGAATGGCCTTGGGGATAGAATGGCCATAAGAGGTCAAGGTCTTTACAAGCCTTGATTGTGGTAAAGCCATACCCATATATATCTATCTTGATTGAAATCATTGTTGAATTCCATATGATAATGTTTTGTTTTCCCCAATGGCGAGCAACATGAGTCTTGGGGGCTCCACTGACAAAAGTTATGTTAAAGAAGAGTCAGGAATGACTGCTCAACCTATAAAGGTTTCCATGGAGTAGGATGTGTGTGTGTGTGCTTGCATGTGCAAAAGGATATGAGTTGATTTGTTGTTTGAAAGTTGAATGCTCATTGATGAGCAAATGAATAATGTCTATGTTTATAGGTATGTCGTGATGCTTTTATTTCATTATATGTTAATGCTTTGCCTTTGGAGTATAAGTGTGTTCTAAAGTAAGCTTACCCTTATGTCTTTTCATCTATGTATAAATCAGATGATCTCAAATGACATGTTCACTAAGAGTAAATAATGAGACTACATAGGAGTTGGAACACACACAACATACCATAGGCTTGAATTCACCTGGGTTAGTTTTGCCTTCATTTTTTAGAGACCTCTATAATGGCCGAAGGAGCTTAGATCATTGACCCTAACCTTCAACGTGCATGGTATAGAGGCAAGCTAATGCTAAAGTATACGCTAGCTAGAATTGCATGGGTAATGATCACCCTTTATATTTCTTTGGAGATCTGCTTGCCCATCTAGGTGATATGTATTTGACCCACCCAACTTACCAAGGACCAGTTGACCGACCTTAATTTTCACCACCCCTCTTTTGGATATTTGTTTTAGGCTGTTGGATGTACGCCCTCAGCTTTAGTTTATTTTGTTTTGGTGATGTAATGC
This sequence comes from Mucuna pruriens, assembly GCA_025330945.1. NCBI lineage: Eukaryota > Viridiplantae > Streptophyta > Magnoliopsida > Fabales > Fabaceae > Mucuna > Mucuna pruriens. The sequence continues at coordinate 1,243,052 of JAENHJ010000532.1, read as the reverse complement.
CAGGTGGTATAGGCCTTTCTATATTTAAAACCAACTTATGTTATATGATGTATGTTCTTATATGATAAGTGAGTAGAGTTGAAAACACAAGCTACCAGGCCCATTGCAAACCATCTTAATGTAAGTTGTGTGGGTTATAGCAGGCTAGGTGATGAGTCACAATTTATACATCTTTTAGACACCTAAGGAGGTTTGCAAGACTATTCTGTGCTTAAGAATGGATTGTTAGCTAAGATTCATTTTATGGGCTTAAATATAGAGAAAATACAAATCTGTATTAATTCAGATTTCTTAGCTAATAAAAAGTATCACTCCTTCTTCTACAGGTCAAGCCGAGTTGACCAGGGTCAATAGAGGAGTCTCAGCCGAGATGAAGTCGTCCCGGCCAGACCGACTCCATCTTGGCCAAGCCAGATTCTTCTCGGCAGCCCATGCCTTGCAGTCCAGCAACCCAATAAAGAGCGGCCCAATTGTGCTTGTCTAGGTCAGCTATCCAGCTCAGAGGCCACCTCGGCGCCAGCTTAGCCACCATGTCACTCTTGAAGAATCTGCCACGTCATTTTGGAAGATCTTCAGAGGGGTAGAATAGGAAATTCACATTGTAATTCTGTTAGGATGTTTTGTAGTGTCATCTAGCTGCTCAACTCGTGTATATATAGGAGGAGTTGTGCACTTTTTAGGGGTCTTTGAATTCACTCTTAATACACTTCATTTACTCCATTTCCTCGCCCTCATCCTTCCATTCCTAGTGGTGCACGGTGCTGCATTGGCGTTTCTGTCGATTGAGGAAGTGCAGGTCTGAGACTGGGAAGCCGAAGTCTGCCAGAGGGGACCAATCAGACTACTGACGCACTCTGGTGAAGCTGATCTTCAACGCCAGGCTAACCGGAGGTGAACCACCACCATCAACCATGGCGATCGTTGTGGAAGATGGATCCACTTGAATTCGGACCACTGTATTTGTATTCCATTTCTGTTAATCAATTTCATTCTGCAACTCTTATCTCCATTCTCTTCCTCTACTTTAATTCATGATTTGATCCGCGATTGCAATTAAATTGTGAACAATGTTAAGCTAAGCCGATTGGAACTGGTTTAACTAATTTAGTAGGTAATCAATTGGCGATTGTTAACTGAGAACCTAAAATCAGCTCTGAACTTAATCCCTGCCAACTGATGAGGTAGCGATTGCATAAATCCTCGGTATGGCAATGGACGAACCTTTGGCGATTGCCATAAGACTTCCCAAGGCTGATATGGATTGAGAATTGAAGTGTGGAGCTTGGACTGAACTTGGATTAATGGGACTGAATATGAGCACAGTTAAATAATAATAATAATAGATAACTAGTAACAGTAGTATATGTTTATTGCATTCGTAGTCGTAGTCTATTTTCTGCATTACTTGCATTCCCAACCCCCCTGTTTACTGCTTTTAGTCTGAGACAGAGATAGTCCATCTCTGTAGCGTCTGTCTGCACTCAGCCGAGACCAAGCCGGATTATCTCTACCGAGATCATCTCGGCTCAATCTCTGTCGAGGGCTACTCGGCCAGTGCCGAGGGGAGTCAGTACTTTACATCTCAGATTCTACGTCACTTCACTTAACACCAATTCACAGCTGAACACACTGTGTCCTTAAGAAGAATGACCTAGGGTTAGCTATATATAGTTAGCTTTAGTTATTTGATGAGCGTAAAACGACTGTAAAACCACGCATCATCACTAGGCCAAAAAGCCTAGATTAAATAAGGACCTCTAAATTAAAGTCTAAGCCCAACCTTATGCGGGCTTTTCATGCTAGCCTAGTATCTTTTTATTTTTAGTTTTTTCCAAAAATCAAAACTAACTATTGTTATGATAATTATTTTTATTTTAGCATAATAAATAAAATAAAATAATTTTGTATTCTATTAATATATTCAGAGAAATATTGAAAAAATAAATTAGTTAATTGCTTTTAATATGGAATATATTATACGATAATATCATTTATCTTTTTGACATCCCGAGCATTTACATTTTTCTTTTCCATCTATGCCATCACCAACTTTAACAAAATAATTTCATAAATAAGAGGTTAAGATCTTACACTTTTTGGTTTCTGACTAAGAAGTCTTTATTTCCTATTGTACATTACTAATGTCAGTTTGGATATTTGGTAGTGGGGTTTCAAATATGTGACGATCAATTAACATCATTAACATTCTTTATAAGATTACAAGTATTCATATTTTCTTAAATTGCTTCTACGACTCTAAGCTCTAGGAGCGTGTGTGCATGACTTTTTTTAGTTTCTTAAATTTCTCTTTTAAATTTAAATAAAATAAAATAAAAAAGCAGGTAGTCCGACCCTCGACCAAGCTAGCCTGACTTATGCTTCAATATTACATGGGCTTCATCGAATTAGGCTAAAAAGTTCTACATTTAATTTGGGCTCAAAATTTAAAGCCCAAGCCCTTACACTACTAGAAATGTGCTATTTCTTACGAATTTTGCTCAAAATTTCGTAGGAAACGTGTTTCCTGCAAAATTTCGTACTGTTTTAAATTCGTAGGAAAATTATTTGTGGATAATTCTTTCTTACAAATTATAAATTGGAAAGAAATTTATATGCAGATATATTTTGTAGGAAAATTCGCTGGAAAATCTGTAGGAACATTCGCAGAAAATTTTGCAAGAAAATTTGTAAGAAAATCTGTAGGAAAATTCACAGAAAAATTCCGCAGAAAAATTGTAGGAAAATTTGCATGAAACATGCTATATACCTAAGGTTTTAAATTCGCAGGAAAATCGTTGATGGATAACTCTTTCTTACGAATTATAAATTGGTAAGAAATTTATCTAAAGATATAATTCACAGGAAAATCTCTAGGAACATTCGCAGGAAAATCTGTAAAAAAATTCATAGGAAAATTCGTAGGAAAATTTCGTAGGAAACATTTTCCTACGATTTTAAATTGTAGGAAAAGTGTTTGGATTCGGCGGGTAAATTTTCAGAAAAATTCATAGGAAAATTCACAAAAAAAAATTGTAGAAAAATCAGCAAGAAAATTCGCAAGAAGATATACAAGCAGGAGCATTTTCTATGAAAATTTCCGTAGGAAAACCCATAGGAAAGAAACATTTCCTACAAATATGTCTGTAGGAAAATTCATAGGTATATTTTCATCATGAGCATTTCCTGCAAATTTTTCGTATAAAAGTTTGTAGATATATTTCTTGCGAATTTTATTATTCCTGAATAATTTTCTTGCACATTGTGATTATGCAGAAAATTTTGCATAACTTTTAATTAAAAATAATATTTTTTTAAATTTTTTTTAATTTAATCAATATTCATATAAATTAAATTTTATATGTTTTTAGCATTTAAAAATTTTATCAAATTTATAGAATGTTAAAGACAATTGTTGATGTGATGTTGCAATCGAAATCTTGATATTAATAGATATACATCCACCCACATCGTAAATTTATGTTAATTATTTTTTATTTTGATAATAATTTCTTTAAATGTTGTATTAAACATTAGTTGATTATATTTCATGTCTTATTTTAGCTAGTTTTTAATTTTTTTATCAACTAAAAATTTTGTTAGATCTATTTTAGTAAACAATTTTTTAAAAGCTTGTAATGTTTTTTAAAATGCTAACTTCTAGTTTTTTTATATTATTTCTCTTTTGTCCTAAAAATATTTATTAAAGAAAATAAAAGAGTAACTCTTTTGTGCTAAAAACGATTAATGACCAATGGAAAATTTTGAAATTTATATCTCAATATACCAATGAAGTTATTTAAAATAGTATATTCACAAAAGAAGTCAATTTATGCTAATATGAATTATGTGATACAATATGAATGATGTGATACAATATGAATGATGTGATACAATATGACACATGAATAATGGGGTCAACTGCATCTTCCAGTTCCCCCTAACTTATTGAAGTAATTGCAGAGTTCTCATAACCTTATAATTAGAGCATATTCTTACAATCTGTCCACAGCAGTTGTCATTTAAATATGGAGTTTAACACTTACTAATACTACTCAAAATGTGGTGTTCACATGCCTAATATTTTGTACATGATTAGTATCCATGTATCAAATAAGGATAATCTATGTGCTTTATATCAAATTAATTTTAAGAAAATGTGCAGGAATCTTAGTATATGAATGGTATAGATAGAAAAAGGTGACTCAGAAAGGCACTTAATGATCTCTAAGGTAATGTATTAAGAAAAAGCATAAGTAAGAACTATCAGATCAAGAAGGGTCCTTAAAAATTCTAAAGCACCATATTCTCAAACTTAGCATAATTCACTGTGTCTTCTTCCTCTTTATGAAGAATTTCACCAATGACCTTTACAAAGATTGAACATTTAAAACATTTGTTTTTAAGAAACCACCACATGAGCTTGCACAAGTCTAAAGAACAAGAATCAATAATGTCCAAAATTTTAAATATAGTCATATGCTATAAAACTTACAAAGATAATCCAAAGGATCTCTAGTAAGCAGGAGATTACATACAAAATTACCCCTACTGACATATCCTACATCATAATAAAAGAAAACAAAGCCAATTGTTAGTCAAATTCCACTTGTAGATTATCGAGAAATAACAATCAACTATACAAATAAAATGCACTAAGGCTACATACCTCTTTCAAACAATAAAGTGAGATATCAAGCACCATCCTATCTGGTTTGATCACTATCTTCATCATAATCTTCGTCCTTATTTTCATTATTATGTTGAGGAGATGAAGGTGGATGAGAAGAAAAGCCACTAAGAAATCCCAAATATTGCATTAAGGTATGCATTTGTTTCCTATTCTCAGTTAACCCATGTCTTATTTCAAAGTTCTCTTGCTCTTGTCTTTGCAGTGATTCATTTAATTTTTGAATTTGGCTCCTCAAAGCATCAACGTCCCCTAAACTAGTAGAAGAATTTGATGGTTGACTTGAAGACAAAATCATTGTTCTTCCCATGGATCCAAGTCCAGATATCCTTCCTTTTTTCTTTCCAACTACATTTACCCATATATCAAAATCAAAAGCCATGTGATCTGTGGGCGATTGACTATCAATTTCATCTTCTCCCAATGCAAATGTTGAATTTTGAGAAGATAGTTCAAATTTTCTTTTTTCAAACTTCTCCTACAACATACAAATTTCAGCCAAGAGAAAAATATTAGAGATACATAATAGAATGAATACCTACGTACTATGCTCAAACCTATTTGAATTTCATATAAAGAGAGGAATGATGGCAAAAATATAAGATGATGACAGGTACTGTGGTAGCACTAGACATATGAAAACTTATGTAAGTAGATTTTGCATGAGGACCCATCCAACTTTGATCCTTTTTTCGCTGTGTGCAAAAATAAAACTCACTTAATGATGGATCTATCCCCTTTGCCTCCTTCTGTAATTGATAAAAGAAGTTTTAATGTCATTAATTTTGGAACCTAAAATATAAAAAATAACAATAATTAATAATACCATTCTATTCCAATGCAAACGACGATGAATTGATCCACCAGTGTGAAGAAATGCATCATCCATAGACTCACGATTTCTTCTATTTGTTTCACACTTTTTCTTGAAACTTGAAGACTCCTAATGTGCCTTCAATTGTGCCCATACACTGTCTCCCATCCAAATTAGTTTTTTATTTAAATCTTTTCGAACTTCTTGCATTAGTTGAATCATTTTATCTACACCTCTTTTCTCAAAGTTACGTCGCACCATATTGAGGTTGCCATGTAAATTTTGGCTGCATTATTTGACAAGAAAAAAATATTAGTTAGACACATTTTCAAAATTATTATAAATACTAGAATCTTCTTAATCAAAGTTTGAATTTTATTACTTTAAATATGTCAAACCATGAGTCTCTTTGATCTATTGATAACTTCTTCCATGATGGTTTTGCCTCTTCCAAGTTACTACGCATGATTGACGAAATTGTTCCAACCACTAACTTGTGTTGGTCAAACCTATTGAAAACAAAAAAAAATGGATGAATAATAAAGAAAACAAATACTAAAATTCATATATGATAAGAAAATAAAATGACTCACCCATCACCTTCTAGAAATATCAAGATTTTGTGGCCACTATTATTTTCACTGACATGACTAAATGAAGAAGATGGAACTTCATTGATCATTGGGTTTTCATGCATATGAAGGACTTGAATAGGGATAGGTTGAGATTGGGTGGTCAGAGGTGAAGGTGGAGGTTGAGATTGGGTGGTCCGAGGTGGAGGTGGAGGTTGACATTGGGTGGTTTGAGGTGGAGGTGGAGGTTGAGATTGGGTGGTCTGAGGTGGAGGTGGAGGTCGAGATGGAGGTGGATGTTGAGATGGAGTGGGTCGAGGTCGAGGTTGAGGTTGAGTTTGAGTAGATTGGGGTTGAGATTGAGTGGATTGAGGTTGAATGACTTGGTTGGCATAAGCTTGAAGGCTAGATGATGGTATTATTAATGGTATATGAAATTGTGCACGCTTCTTTTTTTCCAACTTTTTAGTAGAATCTGACATCTACTTATAAGAAATAACAACATCTAAAGCAATATAAGATAAAAAATAATAAATAACAAATAAGAAAACAATGCACAAAATGTATTTTAAGAATAATAACATCCAAAGTAAACAAATAATAAAAAAAAACACATTAATCTTCTTCATCTTCATTATCATCGATGAAATCATCATCCTCTTCCTCATCAACGAAAGCATCCTCTTCCTCATCTTCATCATTGAAATCATCCTCTTTTTCAAGTTTGTCATCAATGAAATCATTTCTCCATCATTTACTTGCAAATCAACCTCTTCGCCATCAATCTCATCATCTCGTAGGTGTTCAATTGGGTCATCCTCAATTGTTGCATTGACTTGTGACTCATGCATTTGATAAGTAACTTCTAGATTATGTCTATCATCAACAACTCCCCTTGGCTTTGTCTTGATAACTACCAACCAACCAACCTTATCCTTTTGTCACCCACGATAAGGTGAATAATAAACTTGAATTGCAGCTTTTGGAAAAATAAAAGGATCAAATTTTCCATATTTCCTCCCTTTTCTTACTTCTACAATCTTATATTGCTTGTGCATCCTCATCCCACGATTTGAAGGATCAAACCAATTGAAATAAAACAAAACTAACTTTTTTGGTGCTTGACTTGGCCATTCTAACTCTAGAATCTCTACAAGGACACTATAATAATCATTTGAGGCTTCATCATGTCCAATTCCACTAACACATACCCCACTATTATATGTTGTTTTGCCTTCACCCCAAGCTATTGTATGAAATTTGTATCCATTCACAAAATAAATTTGATATGACTTTTCTAGTCTCAAAGGACCCCTTGCCAAGTCATATAAGTTTGGATTTTGTAACCTGAGTTGGTGATTCTGTCTTACCTATTCACATAATAAAAATTGTCATTGAATAACATAATAAAAAAGTAGTATTCTATTTATTAGTTTAAAGTAATGCTTACATATTCTTGAAACTACCGTGGAAAATCAGCTTCTATTTGTTTATCAATGATATCGTCAACGGTTGCAAAAACACAACAATTTTTCCTTTTGGATTATGTGGAGCTGGAATGATCAAAGTCAGAAACATATAAGGAGTCATCATACATAGCTCTGGAGGTAGGTTATATGGTGTGACAATTACAGGCCAACAAGAATATGGTGTTGTTGATTAGCTAAAAGGAGTAAACCCATCAGCACATAGGCCAAGTCTAACATTTCGAGGTTCTAAGGCAAATTCAGGATATAATTTATCAAAGTGTTTCCAAGCTTTCCCATCTGAAGGATGACACAATACACCTTCTTCCCTACGATTTTCATAGTGCCATCTCATGTGCTCTGCAGATCTCACACACATATAATCTTTGTAGTCTAAGGATGAGCGGCAAGTAATGCAATCTCTTATAAGGAACATCTTTAGAGTTTTTCTTTGATACATTGCGTGCTTTGTATCGAGGCTTTTCACAAAATTTGCATTGCCTCAAAGTACTATCATCTTTGAATTACAACATACACCCATCGATACAACAATCTATTTTTATCCTCGATAAACCAAGCCCTGCTACAAGTTTTTTTGTTTCCCTAAAATTAGATGGAATGACATTCTCAGGATGGCTTGACTCTTTCATAAACTTCATCACATTATTGAAACAAGCTTGTGATAAGTGGGTTTTTAGTCATCTTACATTCCTCAAATAAATACTAAAGCTAACTATAGTATAGCTAACCCTAGGTCGATTCTCTCAAGGACACAAGTGTTAAATTGTGACTAAGTATAGAAATAAGAGTTTTATGCAGAAACATCAAGTGTAGAATGCCGACTTGCTCTCAGCAAAGACTAGTCCGATTTGGTCTCGGTAGAGACGAATCCGACATAGTCTCGGCTAAAGTTAGACTCGAACGTAATAGAGTCAGATTTACTTGGTTTCGGATGGATGCGACAGAGTCAGATTGACTCGGTCTCAGACTTTGGAAAGCAGTAAACAGGGGGGTTTAATGTTTAAGCGCAGAAAATAAACTAAGTACTGAAAGTAAACCAAACTATGCTAAACTAATCTATACTAGCTACTGTACCAATTTGGAAATCAACTCACAACAGGTTGTCATTCTTACTTAGAATTATACTCTGAATCAACCTTAGATTCTTACGACAATTTTCAAATGTTTGTCCATTACCATACCGAGGATTTATACAATCGCTACCTCATCAATTGGTAGGGAGTATGTACTTGGTTAATTTTAGGTGCTCTACCTAATCAGATTATTAAACTAGTTCCAATCGGCCCTAGTCTAACGTGATCTACCTCTATAATGTGCAATCGCAGCAAAGTTAAAAGCAGATTAGAGCGTAGGAATTATAATCAAGAGACAAAATTGCAAACCAGTCATAATATTGAAAATAGAATTGAATACAAAGGTGGGAATTCAGCGTTCTCCAAAGAGTCCGCTTTCCATGACGATCGCCTTGGAAGGACGACAGTGGTGCACCAGTGATGGCCAGACGTTGAGGTTTCCGTCCACTAGAGTGCATCGGGTATACCGAGCAATCACCTTTGATAGCTTCCAGCTTCCCAAATCCTAGTCCTGTACCTCCTTGATCGAGAGAGACACCGTACTGAAGCTTCGTGTACCATCGTGATAGTTTGGAATGTCTGTAGTTACTGACGACACTAGGTCTAGAATTCCATTTTTTTCCACACTGAAGATGTGGCCTGGTGTGCTCTATTTATACACAAGCTGGCCAAATCCAAATCTAATCCCATAGAATCGTTGATTCCATGATTCTCGCAAATTTCTTGCTTAGTTACTTGAATTACATATTTCCTTCTCCTAACAGATTATAAATTTGAATTACTAATCATAGATTTCTTAATCCTAGGAGATTACAGATTTCTCTATCCTAGGAGATTACAAATTTCTCAATCCTAGGAGATTACAAATTCCTTGATTCTAGCATAATCATATCTACATTACAGATTCCTTAATTTTAGGAGAATCAAATCTACATTACAGATTTCTTAATTTTACCATAATCATATTTGCATTACAGATTCCTTAATTCTAGGAGAATCAAATATGCATTTCAGATTCCTTAATTTTAGCATAATCATATCTGCATTACAGATTCCTTAATTCTAGGAGAATCAAATCTGCATTACAGATTCCTTAATTTTAGCATAATCATATCTGTATTCTTGCCGGAATGATTTTGGCCACTGAAGTCGGCTTGGGCTGGGATGCTCCTTTCGGGCCGAGATGTCCTCGGTTGGGCTGAGATGCTCCTTTTGGGCCGAGATGCTCTCGGCTTTTAGGCCTGCAAAACAAGTCCAATCTTTTATTAGTTAAAATCCTTATTTTAGCACAAATTTATGTTTTTCCTATTTCTAGGCCCGTGATTCGAATCTTAGCTAAGACAAGACTCTTAATCACTAAATAGTCTTAATAATACCCTTCTTAAGCCCTTATGAGGTGTATAAAATATGACTTATCATCCTGTGACATGTTGTGTTTAGATTTTAGACTAAACATCGTAATAACAGTAGACAACTCTGATGTAGTTTTACATCCTGGCCACAATGGTTGCTGAGCTGAATTTAACATTTCATAAAATTTGACAGCTTCCATATTTGGAGGTTCCTCTTCATTTTGCACAAACACCATATCTTTGTGTATATTACCATCTTCATAACCCCATTATTGACTACTACAAGGCACTGAATGCATATCAACATCAACATCAACATTCATACTTGTACGAGGGATTCTTTCCCCATGTGATATCTAATACCAATACCCAAGTGTAAATCCTTTTCGAATAATGTGAACATTTACTTCATCTCGGGTTAAATATACCTCATTTTCACATAACTTACACAAACACCTTATTTTTCCTTCACTCAAGTACTTGGGTTGTCGACAAGCAAAATCCATAAACTTTTCAAGGCCATTTAAAAATTTAGTGGTATATCCCTTTCGACCAGGAATAAGCCTATCATACATTCATGCTTGAAGTATAGGCATCTCCATTTTTTAGCTTTTTTGTTTCTTGGTACAAATCTTGTCTAGTGAAATTCAATCTCAAATGTAAGAAAGTTGTTGTTATACATGGTTCAATTCATGAAGGGTTTAGGGTAAGAGATTCTCTAACCTTGTCCTTCAATCTTTACCCGAATGAAGTACATGTTGATGGATGGACAAGATCCAACTACAAGGATGTTTTCAAATGTAATGAGAAATAATTCAATACTTCAATTGATCAGATGACAATGAGATAAGAAATCACAAGAGATAACAATTGATCAGATGATAATGAAAACCTGGCCACCACAGAAGATGACAATGAGACATCTACAACTTAAATCAAGAAAAGAAAGAATCTACATGATTTTTCATGCATTCAAAAATCAAGGCAAGCCTGTTCAATTAGTAGCTAGAACAATGCTACAAATGGGAACAAAAAATTAAACATACTAGCATAGAGTACTATGTGGATATAATTAATATATTTCACGTTAGTAGCCAACAATTGTGGAAAAAGTCTCAGACTATTCCTGCTAATAAATTCTATGCCAAAGAGAGTCTTCACAACATCAAGATTTTCATTGAAAATAAAGAATAAAATGAGTCACCTTTTAAAATGGGGTTAAAAACTTTTATAGAGAGAGAATCTTAGTTATAAATTTCATGAATGCAATATTCTCATTTTATATTTTCATCTTTATGCTGCCTTTCGTCCTTGACAAGACACAGCTTCGCTTTACTCTGCTATTGGAATAAAGTAGGACGTTTTGTTCAAAGTTATTATAAGAACTCCAAAATTAATTTTGCTGTTGTTATCTATGCACCTAAATAAACTACCCCTTTTTTATATAAAAAAAAACAAAAAAAACTCACAATACACGTGATAATGATGGCATACTAAATTTGATCTCACTTCTGGAAACTTGAAAGGAAAATAATCAACTTTAACATCCATTACAAAAAGCAAAAAATAGTTATTTCAACTTATCTATCTCAATCAAGATCAGCATCATATATTTGTGAAAGATAACATAGGAATCAAGTCCTATAAAATAAAAAGTGCTATACTTGACGAAGCTTGGTGCAGAACACATATCACATCCGATATCACTAAATAAGGAAGTCCATCAATTTTAGGTTCTAAAGACAGAGACATATATGCAATACAATTTAAAAAAATAAAAGAGGGGGAAAAAAGATAAAGTCTGAAGGATCAAATAAATGGTCGATTCTTGAACCCAAAGCTTACATTACCGACCACTACCATCATTGTCTTTTTAGCAAAAACTAATACTAAATGTAAATACTACCCCCACTGACACCAAAACTTCTTTCTCATCATTCATGAATTTTGCTTCTTCATTCAGTTTTTTATCTCTCCTCACTAGTCTCTAAGTTGGATCTATACTGAAGGGTACCATCAAATCAACTGGGTTCATTCCAGCCACCAATTGGAATGAGAAGTTCCACATTGCTAGAGACTTCATGTGGATTCCTATTACAGGAGCTGTAGGCACCATGGCTCAAATTTTGACCATGTCTTGGCACCATGGTTCAAATTCTGGCTAAGTTTCTGACCACGTTTTTGGCACCATGGCTAAAATCCTGACCACATTTTTGATACTGTGCCTCAAATTCTGGCTAAGTTTCTGATCACATTTTTGGCACCGTGGCTAAAATCCTGACCACGTTTTGGCACCATGGCTCAAATTCTGACCAAGTTTCTGACCACATTTTTGGCACCATGGCTAAAATCCTGACTACGTTTTTGGCACCGTGGCTCAAATTCTGGCTAAGTTTCTGACCTTGTTTTTGGTACTGTGGCTAAAATCCTGACCACGTTTTTGGCACTGTGGCTCAAATTTTGGCTAAGTTTCTGACCACATTTTTGGCACTATGGTTCAAATTTTGGCTAAGTTTTTAACCACGTTTTTGGCACCATGACTAAAATTTTGACCATGTTGAGGCTTATTTTTTCATACTTTATGTATGTCTTTAGATAGCTCCTATTACATTTCATTTATTTATTATCTTGAATGGATTTAGATAATATGGGATGAAGTTGGAGAAGATAAGTTCGAAAGGGAGAAAGTTCTACTAGATTTGGAGCAAGAGTGTCTTGAGGTTTACCGAAGAAAAGTTGATAGAGAAAATATATCTAGATCTAGTTTGCATCAGGAATTGGCCGAGGTTGAGGCTGAATTTACCCACCTTCTTTTGTCCCTTGGTGAATGATCTCTACCTGGATAGGTACTTATTCCTTTTAGCCATCTCCACTTAGTAGTTAGACAATCACAACTAAGAACAAGATAAGCAAATAATATCCTATTTCATATATCTAAAGTAAACTCGTGCTAATTATTAATTAAATAACATTTATGCTTTTAAGTACTTCTCATTGTTCAAACTCAACCCAATCTTCTATTATGAGATAATTGTGAGAAACATATTAGAAAATAGATTAGTTGCTGAGCCAAGTTTTAGCAAGCTATACATAACTTTGAGAATCTTATTTATTAAATGTAACTACTATGATGAAGTTTATGCTTCAACAAGACATCATCGTGAATCAGTGTATACCCTAGACTGATGATAGTACTAATTGAACAGCCGGAGAAAAGGGTAGGTTCACTAAAGAGCAGCTAGATTCAATCACTCTAGCACTTTGGGAAATGCGCTTGAGGAAAGAAGAGAGGCTAAACCAATTCCGAACTATGCAAGGTCAAATTCAAAAAAGACTTGAGGAGTATCATAATAAGTTGCAAAGACTTTACAACGAGAAGGTATCTAGAAGCAGTTTATGTTTTTTACCCCATCATTAAAGGCGCAATATTCTTCAAACTATAATATTTTCATATTATTTCTTGTGATTTTGTTTGAAGAATGAAAGACTTTAGCAAGTGGAGAACAAAACACGTTTGATGAGTCATATTTTATACACTTTATGTGGGCTTAAGATGGTTGCTGTTAAGAATGTTTAATGATTAAGAGTCTTGTTTTAACCGAGATTTGAATTATGGGCCTAGAAATAGGAGAAATACAAGTACGTGATAAAATAAGGTTTTTAACTAACAAAAAGGTTAAGACCTGTTTTCCAGGACCAATAGGGTCATCTCGACCCAAGTCATCTCGGCCCAAGCCGGGAACATCTCAGCCTGTCCAGCGCTCCCGGTCAAGCTGACATCAGCGATGGAAATCTCGCCTAAAATCACTCCGGCAAGAATGAAGATATGATCTGACAAGATTAAGGAATCTGTAATGCAGATATGATTTGCTACGATTAAGGAATCTGTAATACAGATATGGTTTGCTAAGATTAAGGAATCTGTAATCAAATATGATTTGCTAAGATTAAGGAATCTATAATGCAGATATGGTTTGCTAAGATTATGGAATCTGTAATGTAAATATAATTTGCTAAGATCAAGGAATCTGTAATTCGGGTAACTAGGAATGTAGATATGATTCTGCTAGAAATTAGGAAACTAGGAAACACCTAAGATTGAGGATCTTGTAATCTGTAATTCGAATTAGAATCTTTAGGATTTGAATTTCTGTTATTAGGATTGGATTGAGATTTAGTCAGCCTGTGTATAAATAAGCATGCCAGGCCATGTCTTCAAGTGTGGAATTTCAACAGAATCTAGACCTAGTGTCGTCAGCAACTACAGACACTCCAAGCTAGCACGGTGGTACACGAAGCTTCAGTAAGGTGTCTCTCTCGGTCGAGGAGGAACAAGGTCAGGATTTGGGAAGCTAGAAGCTGTCGAAGGCGATCGCTCGGTATAGCCAACGCACTCTGGTGGACGAAAACCTCAACCTCTGGCCATCACTAGTGCACCACTGCTATCCTTCCATTGGCAATCGTCGTGGAAGGTGGATTCTCTAGAAATTTTGAATTTCTCACCTTGTATTCGATTCTGTTTCAATAACAAAACTAGTTTACTATTCTATCTTTTGATTATAATCCTTGTGCTTTAACCTACTTTAACATTGTTAGAGGTAGATCACGTTAGACTAGAGCTGGTCGGAATTGGTTTAATAATCTGATTAGGTAGAGAACCTAAAATCAACCAAGTACATACTCCCTGCCAACCGATGAGGTAGCGGTTGTGTAAATCCTTAGTATGGCAGTGGACAAACGTTTGGCGATCGTCGTAAGAATCTCGGGTTGAATAGGAGCATAAGTCTAAGCAAGAATGGTAAACTATTGTGTGTTGATTTCCAGATTTGTACAGTAGATTAGTTTAGCATAGTTTGTTTACTTTCAGTACTTAGTTAATTTTCTACACTTAAACACAACCCCCCTTATTGACTACTTTCCAGAGTCAGAGACCGAGTCAGTCCGACTCCGTCACGTCCAGTCCGACTCCGTCGCGTCCAGTTCGAAACCGAGTCAGTCCGACTCCGTTGCGTTCGAGTCTTTGCTCAGTCGAGACCGTGTTGGATTTGTCTCTGCCGAGATCGAATCGACTCAGTCTTTGCTGAGACCAAGTTGGCATTCTACACTAGACATTTTCTACATTAACTCTGATTTTCACACTTAGCACAATCTAAACACACTGTGTCCTTGAGAGAATCGACCTAGGTTAGCTATACTATAGTTAGCTTTAGTAATTATTTGAGGCGTGTAAGACAACTCAAAACCCGCTTGTCAAAGTTCTATAACACCATCGTTCTACAGAACACTCTAACCCCATAGAACACGTCTTAGAAACACTCTCAAACAGAATAGAAAGCATATTCAAAAGAGAATCTAATCCTATAGAATAACAATCGAGTATGAACAAAAATCAATCAAAGAGACAAATAAGATGAGATGATACGAAGAATCAAATTAAAGAGCACACAACTAGCACTAGGTTATGATATTCAGTATTCTGAAAACACAAGTCCATAACAAAGAAAATTCTTGCCTGGGAAAAGTTGCTTTGATTTCGTTTGCTTGCAGAAAATGCTTCCTATTGTTTGAATCTGAAAAAATGAAAGGGAGAGTGAGAGTGAGGTATATATAAATTACGAAGGTAGGAGGAGACGAGAGAAGACTATCTTGGAGCATTAGGACAATGGTGGTGGGGCCCATTTTATTTTTTAATTTCTTAAATTAATTTTAATTTATTCAATCAATATAAAACATAAATAAAATATCTAAAAACTATCCAGTAAAACCAAACCAATTACATTAATAGAAATATTTTTAATACCTTATATTTAATCAATATGACAACATATTTGAATCAATTCTTCTTTTCAAAAATGAAGAACACATTCAGAAACAAATTCATGGTTGAAATTAGTTTGTACATACTCCTGCAACATAAAAACAAATAAACTCTAAACCTGCCTTTTTACACATCTATATAGAAAGTAATTGATCAGTATGGTGAAGCGAGATGACACAAATTAATGATAGTAACTTTTTGTTGACTCATGTGCAAAATGTAACCGTAAAACTAACCCCACCAGCACAAGAAAAATGGGTTTGGTCAAAAATTTCGTTATCTTTTTTTTATTTTTTTATTTATATTAAGAATATTTTTTATTATAGTTAAATATATTTTATTTATGAATAGAGATTATCGAAATAATTTTATAATATATTCAATTTAATAAATTTAGTTTTATAATATATTTTATTTTATTCAATTATAATAGTTAATTAATGAAAAATTTTCCTACGAATTTTATTGCAAATTTTCCTGCGAATTTTCCTGTGAATTTTATTGTGAATATTCCTGCGAAAAAAATTCATAGGTATTATTTTCTGCTAATTTTAAATTTGTATGAAATATTTCCTGTAATTATTTATTTTCAAATAAATTCGTATGAAGCAAAAAAATCTACAAAAAATTTCTACCATTTTTATCCACAAAATAAATTTCCTACAATTATTGAAGTGGTAACAAAATTTGCAAGAAGTTTCTAAGGATATATTTTGGTAGAAAAATTCGTAGGAATTTCTTACAAATTATATTCCACAACAAAATAAATTTCCTACGATTATTGAAGTGGTAACAAAATTTGCAAGAAGTTTGTATGGATATAGTTTGGTAGAAAAATTTGTAGGAATTTCTTACAAATTATATTCCACAACAAAATAAATTTCCTACGATTATTGAAGTGGTAACAAAATTTGCAAGAAGTTTCTACGGATATATTTTGGTAGCAAAATGGAATTTCTTACAAATTATATTCCGCAGCAAAATAAATTTCCTACGATTATTGAAGTGGTAACAAAATTTGCAAGAAGTTTCTACGAATATATTTTGGTAGCAAAATTCGTAAGAATTTCTTACAAATTATATTCCACAGCAAAATAAATTTCCTACGATTATTGAAGTGGTAACAAAATTTGCAAGAAGTTTCTACGGATATATTTTGGTAGCGAAATTCGTAGGAATTTCTTACAAATTATATTCAACAACAAAATTCAGACAAAATTTCTGCAAATTATTTTTTGTAGAAAAATTCGCAGGTAAATAGCATATTTCTAGTACTGTTAATTTTATTGGGTGGGTTTGGGCTGGGCTGGCAAGCACGACCTATTTTGTCAACTCTATAAGTGAGTGAGTGTGTGAGTGTGTGTGAGTGTGAGTGTGTGTGTGTGTGTGTGTGTGTGTGTGTGTGTGTGTGTGTGTGTGTGTGTGTGTGTGTGTGTGTGTGTGTTTGTGTGTGTGTGTGTTTGTGTATGTATGGGGGATGTGTGCGTGTGTGTGCGTGCGTGCCTGTGTGTGTGTGCGTGTGTACGTGTGCGTGCATGCGTGTGTGTTCGTGCGCGGGTGCGTGTGTGTGTGTGTGTGTGCGTGAGCGCATGTATGTATGTGTATGTGTACGCGTGTGTGTGCGTGTGCGTGTCTGTGTGTGTGCATGTCTTTGTGTATGTGTATGTGTGTATGTGTGTATGTGTGATTTTTCTTTGAAGTTTGCTAAACATATTATTGTAGCTTCTTCAATCATAGTAGTGGAGTTTATGGCCTGCTTTGAGGCATCAAATCGTAGGTTGTTGCTATGGAATTTTGTCATATGCATGTGCGTATGCGTGTGCGTGTTTGTGTGCGTGTGTGTGTGTTATTGACTATTTCCTAGAAGTTTGCCAAACATATTATTGTAGCTTCTTCAATCATAGTAGTAGAGTTTGTGGCCTGCTTTGAGGCATCATATCATAGGTTATTGGTATGGATTTTTGTCATAGGCCTATGAGTGATCGACACCATTAAGAGGCCGCTTAATAGTGGCTTACTCTAACAACAATAAGAGTTTTTTGAAGTCGACATTTATTGAAATAAAGTATCTTGTAGTTAAGGAAAGAGTTCAAGAAAAACGAATTTATATAAAAAATATAGGAACATATTATATTCTACTTTATCCACTAATTAAAGACTTGACACCTAAGGTATTTAACGAGTAGGTTGCTCATATTGGTGTTGTTCTTGAGATTACCTTAATTTAGTGGCAGTCTTTCTTTATGATCTATGTCTATGTTTATTTCATACAAACTTTATGTTATTTTAATTTTTTACAGAATAAAGATTATAATTTTATTAGTCAACTTATTTGTACCTTGTTATGTGCAAAACTATTTTGCACATAAGGACTTCATATTAATCTCGCTAAAGACTGAAGTTCGACTAGTTGGGAAAAGGCATGATTGAGATCAAAATTGCACGTAATTTCCATGTTGCTCATCCATATTGATATATGTCATTTAGTGTATTTATGTTGTAGTCATTAGGGTTTAGCCTCATTTCTTGATAATCAACTTGATAAACCTAAGGATCCACAAACAATAACTAGTTAGAAAATTTAAACAAAAACTAGGTCTAGAGATAAGAATCTAAAAATTGAAAGAAAAAATTAAAGATATGGAGAAGATAGAGATGAGGCTTTCACCACTAATCCCTAAGGACTAGATAAGAAAGAGTGAGATTCACCACAAGCATATTGGAAACTTGATGAGAATAGGGTTCTTGTTCAAGAACAAAAGAAGAGAGAAAGTCTCTCACAAGTGCATAGCACAAATTCTATTTCATGTAAAAAGTTATTAGCTTAATTACATTTTGGGTTTATATAGGTTTTTACTAATCAACTAATTAGCCTAAGCTAATATTAAGACTAAAACTAAACAAGGCCCAAGTCCAAAGGACTACAAAACGCAGCCCAAAATGCACATGATTGCACCTACAAAACACACCAAAAATTTGACAATATTTAGTGACCAAAATTTAGTCTCTAAGTGGGCCTCTTGACTAGATTGGGCCTTTGGGTCCAAGTGCAAGATAAGTAACAAAATTACATGTAAACTACATTCTAATATAAAGATTAACATGTGCTAAAAAGATTTATGCAAGGCCACAAAGAAACTCAAATAAAGTGTAACAATTTGAGCCACAATTGGGCCATCCTTAGCCCATAAGGAGACTCATCCTCTATGTGCTTCCTCTTGAAGCTTCCTCAACCTCCCCTTGGTCATGATGCCTTCAAAAATTAAAGTAGTCTTCAAGGTCTTGAAGGTCACCATCATGTTCTTTCGTCTTCATAGGATGAATACCTATGTGTGTTGGGCTCTCCTTAGCCCCTAAGGAAGTCCACTTCTTCTAGCTTTCCTTGGGTGTATCCTTGAAGTCCATCTTGTTTTCTCTTGGTTTAGGGAACCTTTATAACCTTGGTTCCATGTTCCTTGAGTCCCTTTAGCATGTCTATAACTTCCCTATCCATATTCACATCATAACTTATTTGTATCTATGTGCAAAATCATTTTACACTTAAGGACTTTAAATTAATCGCACTAAAGACTAAAGCTAGACCAATTTGAAATAGGTATGATTAAGATCACATTGAATGTAATTTTTGTGCTGTTCATTCATATGATCTATGTCATTTAGTGTATTGATATGGTGGTCATTAGGGTCTAGCCACATTTCTATGACAATGACAAAAATCGTAGTAGTTCCATTATTGATACACGAGATGGACTAGATTGTTAAAGTAGATGTCTAAAGATAAATAACATACATTTGTACATCTAATGAATTGAGATATAATAGTTCCAACATGTAGCCTAAGTAGGAGATTGTTGGAATTTTATATTCCAATAATTAATATAGGATAATACTAAATAATTATATTAGCTATTTATCATAAGTGAGCTTTATTTTATGTGGCCAAATTAAGTGAACCATTATATAGATTATATGAGATTAAATGGGAAAATGTCAGTATTGGCCCATCGAGGAATAATAGGAGCCGTTTTAGGTTGACAAACTATAAGAAGGCTATGGACCCCAATATCTCGAATCACTAAAAACTTATACTCCTTACTCCCCATATGAAGAGAGGTTAAGGTTTCAAAGGGAACTTAAGAGATTCGGTTGAGAAAGAACCTTAAAGCCACCAATTTTCTTTGTTCACTTTTGTTGTTGATTGTCACATAGTTTCCATAATAGTTGTTGATTGTCACATAGTTTCCATAATAGTTGTTGAAGAATGTTTAGATTAGGAATTGATAATCGATCCAAGTATTTATTTTATCCTTAATAATCCAACATAATGTATATCCTATGGGTATAAGAATGAGTTGTTCTTGAAATATGCATGCTTTTGTGATTGTATTGGTTCCACCTAAAAATCCTTTAGATTACAAATTAAAAGCATGGCTTTAAGGAATTATTTTTAACAAAATGTACTTAAGGCTTTGAGAAGAAATTCAATAATGAAGATCACGTCATGAAGATTTAGAAGTCAACCAAAGTCTTTGGAACCCAAGATTACAACCATTCAAAAAGCCAAAGATCTCAATATAGTAGAGATTGATGAACTTCTACATTCAGTAAGGATTCAAGACTTATATCTTAATAAAATAGACTAAAACAAAAATCTGCCAATTGATTTCTCTAAAAGATAACCCTAAAATGAAGAAGCTAACTCATCGTTAAAAGTTTTGAAAGTTGAAAATTTGTTTAAGGCGTAAGCAAAATAGATAAACATGACAATTTAATGAAAACCTATAGATACCCATCTAACCAATCTAACTTTGATTGAGAAAACCTACTTTAACCAGGGTCAAGATCTTGACTTGTAAAAGTAGGATTATGTGCGTGTTTGAGTGCGTGCATGCGTGTGCGTGTGTGTGAGAGAATTATATAAATAAGAGTGATATGCATATTTATATCCTTTATATCGAAGCAAACACATAAGAAGGTTAAACATTTAACCATAGATCCTTATGGATATATCTACATTTATTTTCTAGTCTGGCTAAGGATATTAATGCCTTGAAGATCGGCCAAAAGCCATCACACAAGCGTTTCCCTTCGAAAATCTCACACAAACAAAGTAATTTGACTTTAAGCAAACAAAAATCATTCTTTTTTAGAAATAATTCCACATCACACAATAGAGCAAAACCTTAGTGTCCAATTAAAATATTGGATTCTTTCATCTACTTAACACTAATTAATTAAGTTGAGGAAATAATTACAAAATATAATTAAGTTTAATTTTAGCATAAAAACTTAATAAGTTTTATATGCACGTTTTTAACATGAGCTAGAATTTTGTTAGCCTAGCCTAGCCTAATGGCCTGCAGGGACGGGCCAATTTTGGCCTAATTTCTTTTTCTCTTAAAATCACCTTAATTTGTAACGAAAATTTTTAAAAAATATTAGGCAAAATGGGTCTGGTTCATTTTGTGGGAGCTTTTTTAGAGTCCAACCTAACTTGATGGGCTTAGTAGGCTAGGGCCAATTGGCCTAGTTCTATCGAGGCCAAATTATTTTGAGCCTAGCCTAGCCAAAAAGGCCAGACCCATTTTACCACTAATTGACATGTTTCCTAGTGTAGTGACATGTTTATTGTGGTAGATCACTAATTGATCCAAACTCTTCAAAACCTAATTATTTTACCTAATGAATATTCATAAGCCTATTATCCATTAGATATTGAAAACCCTCTTGAACAATGGGCAAAGGCTTTACCAATTAGATAACCAAACCTAATACCAATTGGGTATTAGGCCTAACCCTAAAACTTATAGAAGTTTATGCTTGGCTAAATTTTCAAACTAGTTTCCAGCCCTTCATCTTTGATTTTTCGTCCAAGCTTTGCTACAACAAATTGTTGATGAAGATGGAGCTCCTTCGCCAAAGATTTCCTTGTCAAAGTCTTCACCAGAGTAAGGGAATCTAACTTCTATAAATTTTTCATGCTTTGTATATGTTGATTGATGATTAGGTTTGTTGTGAAATGAGTAGAAACATGTTAAGTGGAATTAGAACGTAATCTGAATTCATGTTTTGTATAAAAATTTTTTTGAAGGATATGCATGTTTTTGGTGTGATAATGATTTTATGAGATTTTTGTGTTTTGATAGATGGTGTTTATATGATGGTATGTTGTTGATCCGAGTTGATTTGGTGTTGATTTAGATGATTATTTTTATAAAGGATCATGGTTGCATGGCAATTTGTTGTGTAGTTTCGTTGGGCAAGCTAATCATTTGCTGGATGAAACTTTATTTTTTGGATTTTTATTGAAGGCACGCCAAGTGAGAAGTGATTCTCACTTAGTACCTTGAAAGTTTAGGTTTAAAAATTGGAAAACGAAGAATTTGGCTGGGCATCTTGAAGGTTGCCAAGCAAAAAAAAAAATACATAAACTGCATTGGTGTCCGCTGAACAAGAAGTATATCCGCTGAAGATCGACCAAGCATCCTTACATTGAGGTCTTTCTTTATGAATTTATGGGGTTATGAATTAAGGTATTACATTGACTCACCGGTGGATTTGTTGAAAGATATTTCACTCAATATTTGTGAAGAGTACTATGTCCTATAAATCATAGGCGGAAGATCAGTTGGACATTTATAGACTAATCATAAAAATCAAAACTATTTATGAAGCTTTGTAACAATGTGAATAAAACAATAATGAAGTACATTAGGAGCTACGCACTTGAGGTGAGTACCCTAAGCTTACAGATTCGCACAGTATTGTCAAATTTGCCCATATGTAACAAGGTGTTGAAGATATCTGTACCCATGTTGGAGTGGTATGATTAGTTGAAAAAACTCGGGGAAAGCTTATTCATTTAATTTGTGCCTGGTGAGTCAAATTATCTTCAATAAAACTAAAAATATCTTTCACATTGTTACAAAGATATTTCACTCACCGATGGGATCTAGTATTCCGTTATAGTGTATTTCGTGAATATTGCTTTATTCATGGTTTATAAAATATCTTTCACATCCTTACCTTAAATGTAAACAATACACGCTAAGACGGTGTATACTTTCCTTTCACTCAGATTAAAGGTTTGCTGAATTCATTGAGTAGGAAATATGCCATGGAGTCTATAAACTAGATTCGTATTTCGTCCCATATAACAAAGGTAACCCCTTTGTATCGGATAAACTAGATACATGGTGGGATAATGAAAAGGCGTCTATAAATAAATAAAGGTTATTATAGTAATTTTAAAGTGAGGTCATTTTAACTAAGTTTTTGTATACTGGCTAAGTTTTTTACAAAGTTTTTGTCCATGAACTAAGTTTCTGGCTAGGTTTTTTCCACCGACTAAGTTTTTGTTCACAAGCTAAGTTTCTAGTCAGTTTTTTTCTACCAACTATGTTTCTGACCACATTTTTGTTCATTGGCTGTGTTTTTTTCCCCTAACTTTTCCTCTTAGCTAAGTTTTCGGTTATGTTATTTCCCAATTGTTTTTAACCGCATTTTTACCCATTGGCTAAGTTTTCAACTAAGATTTTGCCCACAAGCTAAGTTTCTGGCAATGTTTTCTCCGTGGACTAAGTTTATGGCTTAGTTTTCCCACCAGCTATTTGTCTGACCATGTTTTTGCTCATTGGCTAAGATTTCGGCTAACTTTTTGCTTGCATACCAACTAAGTTTTTGGCTACGGTTTTACCCACCAACTAAGTTTCCAGCTAAATTTCGTTTCATGTTGACTAAGTTTCCAGTTATGTTTTAAAAGTGCCTTCGTTTAACCATATGAAGTTGTTCAAAGGAATTCGCATTCATAAGGATGTACAATACAATGTACCTCAAGGTGTATGTAAATAAGTTTATATACCATTCGTTATCATAAGGTTTCATCTTTCTATAACCTTGAAATCATGATACGATCGTTGTTCAATATGTCTCTTATACAGATGGATGTATAAGTACGTTCATATTTTATCCCGTACCACTTGCATCAGTATCATTTCATATAAAGGAATCCAATAATCCTAAAAGAGGATACTAATAGGTACCTCTTAGGTTACATCTTTGAATTATATTCCACTAATTTTATTCCATTTGCAACTTCTCTCATAACTTAGCTAGAATTGAGCATGATTGACCACCGGCAAATTTTTTCAGATAGTGTCAAACTCCTTGCAATTTTTTTCGTGCTGTGGGGACTAACAAAGAAATTTGACTCCACCAGGCTCATACATTGATCATTCATTCACAACGGAATGCGAATATGTAAGCTTATTTTCCCAACTGGCTCAGTTGCTTAGGGTGCTAACTATCTAACTGTCATTGTCTTGGAGCCCATATTGTCAAATCTCTCATGCCTTTACAAACATATTAATCCTTGTAGACCGGTCTCTGGCAAGAGGACCTGGATAACATGTGACCAAGTCTAGGAAGAGATGCTCTCAACAACAAAAGTATTGTGAACTGGGCTGTCACTCCATTCAAACAGCCGACCAACTTAGAAGAAGGTCGGTCCTTATAACTAAAGCATCCATCACTACGTTCGGTGCTTCGGGGCTGTAGACTAGTCTTGGAAAAAGGATTGAGTTCTGGGTTTGACATCTGATCCCCGTATATAACCAACTCACCGAGCACCAACAGCTGACAATGAATATTTTGTCGATCCCACGAAAATACTAACCTGGCCTAGCTCATTGTCTGACTCAACCCAACTCACTGTTTGTCACAGCCAAGGTCAGACCGCCAAGTTAATGATCGACTGGGTAGACAACAGGATCATACTCTTCACATTTATTATCCTAAGAAAAGTCATCTAACAAGATGGCAGATGTTAGATCATCAAGCTCGAGGAAAGTGATTCTCCTCCTTAACTCATATGTAAACGCTTAGAGAAAGGGAGAAGAGGCATCCAACAACTCATACTGTATGTACACTTTGTAATGAAGGTCATCTCCCTTTTAGGACATACGTAAACATTGATGTCCACCATGGGACTATCGAGAAAATTATTTTCGACGACCATAATAAGAGACGGATCCAGAGCTTCGTCAGCACCGACGACTACTGCCTTTCTACCAATTTTTAGGGTTTAGTCCTTTGTATCTATCATGCACTTCGTGGCTGGATATGCATGGATCTAATTCATGTCTACACACTGGTGATGGTTTTGTCTAACTCTCCATAGATCTGAGGTAGAGAGACTCAGATCTGTGGTACAGAGACACAACAGAAAATCGATAAGAACAACACAAATCCAACTAGACAAAGATTGCTGAAGAGAGAATCGAGGATGTCGATGACAATGACAAGGTTTAGGACACGCTGAGTTGGAGCTTCCAGGAGGCATAGGTGCTGAACAAGAACCATGCGCTAGTTGAGAAAGTGAATAGAAATCACTAGTCGAAGATTCCCGACAACATGACGAAGAACGTGGCCTCGTTACTTAGATCTCCGGTAACATCTCCAAGGTTCACTCTATATACTCCAATTTATCTGTAAATTCCTCAACATCGCTTGCCTCTGCTGCGTTGCCGCCATGAACCACTGCAATTGCAATGGCGACCACCGAAAGAATGAAGACAAAGCGAAGAACTCGGAGGATGATTGGTGGCATTTAACACTGCTTGTTAGTCATTTGAAGCACTTGCAAGTAATCGGGAGAAATGGAGGAGAGATTTAGACAAAATTTGGGGTTCGTTTTCTTCTTTAGATGCGGTAAAGCTACGCAAAGTGACCTTTCTTCCTGTTGCAAATGGAACACGCCTTGTGATTTCTGATGCTCTATTTGCTCGTTTGATGATTAATTTGTCTCCATTCGCTTTTGAACTTCCTACCGTATATCTCTCATTCCTAAAGATTCTTAAAGATTTGGGACTTCACAACATCCTTAACACACTCTGCTGCAAAGGGTCTTATCATAAAGGAACTAGACGAGAATCACACGCTACAGACTTAGGGTTCTCGGAGGTCTGTTTTTCTAGTGACCATCAAACAGAAGTTATCAAGCAGATCTCTTCAAACTACTGTCTGGACTATTGAACTCTACTGCAGAAAAGCTGCAATTTGGTAAGTGTCTTAACAAAATTTTTGCTCTTACCCATTTTAGTAGATGTTACACGTGCAGGCAAAGATTTCACCATCCCAGAGTGGAAGAATAATTCTACACATCAAACTCTTTATTTTATGAACCAATCAAGATCTGGTATTCTAGTTGCTGAATCACCAACTTATATTTCCCTTTGTTGGATCTCATAGCTATTATAGTCAGCCAGGTATTAGGCTCTCCTATCATATTGCCTCTTGGGTCCTTATTTGGTTGTTTTGAAGGGTCTGAGATTGCAGTTGTTAATGTTTTAAAACTTTGCTCTCATAAGAAAGAAGTTGAACCCATAAATGGGAGCAGCAATATGGTTGACAAGGAAATATTGCCACAAGACACTCGTCTTGTACAGTTTCATCCATTGAGGCCCCCTATTATTCTGGTAGAATAGTGGCTTAGCGGTCTCAACATGGTAAAAATTGAAACATGGTAAGGTTTATGAAGATATCAGACCATCTGCAGATCAAGCTCTGTACAGACTTAAAATTGAAGTCGCACCAGGGAAACACAATTTGTTAAAAAGTCATTGTTGGATTGTGTTCAACTACCAGCTACAATCTATTGAAATTCTCAAGAAATTGGAGGCATAAGATACTTCAAATGAAGGAAAACATTTGAAGTAGTTCTTTCATTGTTCTAAAATATGCTTATATAATTTTGAGATAGACGTGAATGAGGAACTCACCATATGTCACAAGGTGAGTTAAGAAATTACACTATGAAATTTTTATTTCAGATAAATGCGGTATCCCTCCTTGACTAACTTTGGTAGCACTTGAGCATTTCCTTTATTTGTTGGTGTCATCATCATGATTATTATTTTTATCATTATTAAATATCACAACAGTACTACGTAATCATCTGATATAAATATTGTATTATAAATATCTAACTTGGATTATGGAGTTTCAAACGATGATATCAAGTTGTTGTTCTTGGAAGAGGGTCAATTGAAAGGATATACCATTCATTATGACCGGTGTGGAAGATCAAAGGGAACAGCAGTTGTGGTCGTCAACAACAAAAAAAAAAAAACAAAAAAGGACAGCCCTTAAGGATTGGACTAAAGTATAATTCTCTATATAATTTTCAAATCTTTATGTGAAAATCTAAAAGGAAGAAAATACATTTTTTTTTCAATTTAAAGACCTATCATTGAGTATGGGATTAGTTCACGTCATCACGATAAAGAACCTGTCCATCCTCCTCTGGCATGTCCACAACGCCATGTAGAATTCTCAAATCTGGGTATATACTATAACTAAGTTTCATGTTTTAAAATATGTAGGGGCATAGTTCACAATTTTTGTAGGTATCAAAAGGATTAAGACCCATGAGAGGCAGTCAATGAGTGACTACCTGGGGCACAAAGACCCGTGAGAGGCAGTTGGTCAGAGACTGCCCAGGGCATTAAAGAATTGTGAGAGATAGTCGATCAGTGACTACCTAGGGCACTAAAGACCTGTGAGAGGCAGTCGGTTAGTGACTGAACAGGTTATAGAGACCGATGAGAGGTAGTCGATCAGTGATTGCCCGGGGCACTAAAGACCTGTGACAAGCAATCAGTTAATGACTATCTGAGGCACTAAAGACCCATGAGAGGTAGTTGGTCAACGACTTCCTGGGGCACTAAAGACATGTGAGAGATAGTTGGTTAGTGACTACCCAGGACACTAAAGACTTTTGAGAGGCATTCGGTTAGTGACTTTCTCAGGCACTAAGACTCATGAGAGGCAGTCAATCAATGACTGCCCGAGTCACTAAGACCCATGAGAGGCGGTCGGTCAATGACAGTCCGGGGCACTAAAGACCCGTGAGAGATAGTTGGTCAGTGACCACCTAGGCTCGAGCCACTAAGACTTGTAAGAAGTAGTCTATCAATGGCTGTCCAAGGCACTAAGACCCGTGAGAGGTAGTTAGTTAGTGACTATTCTGGGCACCAAAGACCCATGAGAGGCAATTAGTAAGTGACTATCTGGGGCACTAAAGACCCACGAATAATAGTAGACCAATGACTGCCTAGGGCACTAAAGACCAACGAGTGGTAGTTAGCCAATGACTGCCTAGGGCACTAAAGACCTGCAAGTGGTAGTCGGTCAGTGACTACCCAGGGCATAAAGATCCGTGAAAGGCAATCGGTCAATGACTACCTAAGGCACAATGACTCATGAGAGGCGATCGATTAGTGATCCCCTAGGCAAACTCAAAGACCCATGAGAGGCAATCAGTCAATGACTGCCCGAGGCACAAAAATCCATCAGTGGTAGTTGGCTAGTGACTGTCCAGGCATAGAAAAGTAACATTTCCAAGTTAAAGAAACTATCGATCACATGTTAACCATCATGTGTTACCACATAAAAGGCGTGGCAAGCCCATCATCACATAAGGGGAATCCCCAAACACTTTGTGCAACTAAAAAGTTGCGCCCCTCAATAAAGATAGAAGTCGACTCAGCATAACAACTAGGCTCGTCCTAATTGTCAAGAAAAAAGAGTTGAACTAGTGACAGTTTACGTTGAAGCATCCATCGCTTTGCTTGGTGCTTCGGGGGTTATGGATCGGTCTGGCAAGAGGACTGGGATGACGCATGACCAAGTCTAGGAAGGGACGCCATCAACAACAAAAGCACTATGGACTAGGCTGTCACTCCATCTAGTTGGTCGACCAACCTAGAAGAAGGTTGGTCCTTATAGTTAAAGCATCCATCACTTCGTTCGATGCTCAGGGAGTTGTGGATCGATGTGGCAAGACGATTGGCATGGCACATGACCAAGTCTAGGAAGAGATGTCCTTAGCAACAAAAGCACTATAGACCGAGCTGTCACTCAATCTAGACGGTCGACCAACCTAGAAGAAGGTTGGCCCTTATAGCTAAAGCTTTCATCGATATGCTTGGTGATTGGGGGCTATAGATCGATCTTGGAAAAAGGACCGAGCTTCGGGTTTGACATCTGATCCTTGCATAACCAATCGATCGAGCACCAATAACCGACAACGAATATCCTGTCGACCCCACAAGAATACTAACCTGGCGTAGCTCATTGTCTAACTCGGTTTAGCTCACTATTTGACCCGGCTAAGCTCAGGGCCCGACCTTGTCAATTTAATGACCGATTGGGTATACAACATGATCATACTCTCCACATTTGTTGTCCTGAAAAAGCCATTTGACAAGATGATAGAGGTTAGGTCACGAAACTCGAGGAAAGCAACTCTCCTCCTTAACTCATATAAACACTTAGAGAAAGGGAAAAGAGACACCCAACAACTCATAATGTATGTACACTATGTAATGGAGGTCATCACCCTTCCAAGACACTCGTGAACACTTTGTAATATTTTTTACCAACTAGTGGACCCCATATTTTGCGAAATATCTTTATAGTAAAGAATCACTTTCCTATAGATGTAGTCATGACAATCGTGTTGTGTTTTCACCCTTGTAGGTCATGGTGGGATAATTAAAGAAAAGGCGTCTATAAATTCATAAATTCTTGTTACCTCTATTTTCTATTTTCAGTAAAGGTAATTCCCATGAGTGGCTATGAGGTTAATATGGTATGAACCCTCAGCCTTGCTTAAAGGAGATCAATATCTCATATATGGTTATTCCAGTCATGGACCCACTCCTTGACACATTTATGTCCATGCTACTCCGCCATTTTAAAAGATTATTAATCAGCATCCAAAAAAAAGCTACATGCAATTTTTTTATTTTTAGTTTTTAAAACAGAGAAAACAATAAAAAGCAAGAGAAAAATGGAAAAGATATGCTGAAAAAAAAAAACAATAGAGAACAAAAAAAAACAGAAAAACAGAAGATAGAATAACAACGATAAAACAGAAACAAACAAACATGGAAAAATCTCCTAATTAAAAATAGAAAACTATGCTAACTAAAAATAGTAAATTTCAAATACTAAAAACACCCGTTAAAACCACAATGTCCTCAATGTAAACATATAATACAACAAGAAAAAGAAAGGTAAATTAAGAGTAACGAGATGAAACCCCTTATTAAGGTGGGAAAATTTAAACTTCACGAAAAGTAGGGTTTTTCAAAGAGAGATCTTGTACTATTTCCTTAACTAGTGTGTTGCTCTCATGGAAAGTCTTTAGTACGGTAATATGGCCACAATATGTATCTGTACGAAGTGTTTTGGGTAAGTACTTAAACGTGTATACTTCGAATATACCTTCTTAAATACATTTGCATATAAAGGAAATCTTTATGAGTACCTTCTTTACCGGTTACTCCTATGTGATTAGTTTTTCGCAGTGATGAGCGAATCTACGACTTTATATACCTTGAGTTGATTTGTGAACTTTAGGAGACATTTGTAAGCATAGGATGTACTTCGAATATTACGTACCCTTATAAAGATACTCTTCTAAATAATTTTATTCACTCACTGAACTCAAATGAGTCTGTCATATTTATGATTCTTTCAAACAAAAACATAATAATGCCCAAAAGTTCTGTGGGTAGCGTACGAATGCACATGGATTCTTACTAGCTAATTTTGGTGGGAAATGCTACTAGCTAATTTTGGTGGGAAATGCAAAACGAAATACACCGTCTCATATGATCCTTATTTAAAATACATAGAAAGCTAGTTAGCTACATAAAATATTGGATTAGATATGATGTCATGTTAACCAGTTTGATTGGTTTGTAGTTATTGATGGATTTCTCTTCTATATTTTATCCCTCATATTCTTAAAACATTAGATTTACAAGTACTTGAAAATGGGTTGAACGTTCATGAAATAACCATAATGCACTCTTAATTACTAAAAGTGCAAAACAGCATGATTTTTTATATCAAGGAAATATATATAGATATATAATAGAGGAGTGATTCAATATATTTTTGTATATCTACAGAAACAGTTTTGCCCCAATAGAAGGGACTGTAAAATTGTGTGTATGCCGAGATTAATTAAAGACGTTAAGGTCTAGATTCAGGTTAAATTGCAAATGAAGTATACCCCACTTTTCTATGAGTGAAATACTACCTTGACGATTATAATGTAGTCATCACATTGATAGAGCCTATGATTTATATAGGACATAGTACTACTCTTTACGGGCCAAGTTCTAGAGAAAAATAACTTGAGCGAGTTTTTCTTTGTTACAAAGGTCTAGTTTAAATACTGGGGCCGATGTTAAGCAACAGAGCCTGTAACAATGTGAAATAACTTATTGCAAAGGCATGTCTCCTCCACAACTTTGGAGCATGCTAAATTAGACAAATGGGCCAGAAGTCTACTGACAGTACGTACCAATATATAGTTTCATTGCAGAAGTACATACTTCCCCGTTAACCAAAAAAATTCAACTTCAAATGATATTTCCCACCATAGCTATAGAAGTTCACCAATTTCAAATGAAGGTAGCAAAACAAGTAAACAACTTTCGCACCTCCAGATTGGATCAATAATAGGCAGTGCATACAAAACTTAAATCATAATTGGTAGCTCCTTGAGAAACTAGAACAGATTTGAAACCTACATCAGAATTAGCTACATCCCTTGGACATGGTTCATAATGTTGTCGACACACTATCAAAATCACTAGATTTCCCTTGATCAAGGACACGCTCATGCTATACCTAACCTTCTTGATTAGAAACCGAAATGAATTTAAAAAGAGGGGTTTTAGTGAAACAAAATTATGAAGAACAAGTAATTATACAAAACATAATTGATACAAAATAGAATTAATCTCAATAGAATGGTGTAACATCAATGCAAGGATTCCATCATGCAATCTGTTATCATGGTTCTAATAAGGGTGCAATTTCATATTAACCTAAGTTTTATTAGATAATTATCTAACATTTGTCCATACAGATTGAGATCACAATCACAGTCCTTAATTTTCATGGATTCAAGTGCAAAATCAGTTTATTTTAGATGATCAAACGATTACCTAACCTTTATTAGATTGAGATTAATCAATCCCTTAATCTAACATAATCCAAAATGTCAAACAAAATTATAATCATGAAAATGGGTTAAAAATTGAAAAAAAATATAATAGAGATTGCATAAGAAAATATTAAAAAACTCAAAATGAGTTGCAATCAAGAAACCTTGAATTGACAAAGAGGCTTTAGCCTTCTATGACCATCTTCATAGAAAAACTCAGCAGAATATAGAAAAAACACAGTAGAATATAATTGAGAAGAGAGGAAACCTTCTTCCAAATTCGAGAGAAACTCTCCAAATCTCCAAAAATGTCAAAACTGTTAGAAATAATAATTAGAAAATAAATGGTAGTAAAAAGAGTAATTATGAACAATTACTCTTTTTAAGGAGTTATTTTGGGTTATGAGGCATTACTGTTTTTTTATGGTTATTTAGTGCGTTAATGTTATAAGTTACTCTATTTATACTCTATTATAAATAGGGTATCAACCTATGTAATTGAGACACAGAAATAAAGTATTTTTCTCCTCTAGTTTTTCAACAAAAACGTCTCGAAAGGAAAAAAAATCGTCTAACTTCCCTAACTTCTCTAACTAAATACGAATTAACTACTAACTACTAACTACTAACTACCAACTACTAACTACTTCACTAACTAACCAATCACTAGCTACTGATTACATACTTGAAATGCCAAGGATGGTGAGTTGGATTAGAAGAATTCACAGCCCAAAGCTCACTAACCAAGGTTCCAAAATCTGGGCCAGAAAATACATGCACAAGCCCAATAACCTGAGTGCAGAAGCCACATCTTTATGTAGATCTTTGATACTACATATGGTCAAACTAGGTTGAACTAAAAAGAGAGAAGTTGTGGGTCTTTGTCTTAGCTTTTCAAAGCTACCAAGATTGTCCAATTTAGAGGTTTGTAGCTCTAAATATGGCCTGCATAAGATAACAACGTCATAATAAAAATTAAATCCAAAAAAAGCAAATATTAGCAACTAAACTCAATTAGATCCAATAACACAAGACTCCACAAATGTGTCAATGTTAACCATATGATAATGTCAAATAGGTCTAGCATAAGTCACTATTGAGTTCCACAAAAATACTCTATCAAATTCTCACACACTTGAACTTTTGCACTCTAAGCAAAAAAAATAACAAAAAAAAAATCTAAGCAGAAGGAAATGAAGCAAATGAACTGAAAACAAGTACAAATAAAGTGCAACACCTTCCAATGAATCCTAAAGTTAATAAAAGGAATAAGAGTACAAGAATCCTAGAATCAAGGTATCCAACACTATGAATTTACTTCTAACATCTAAAGCAAACAAGAGAACAAAAGAAATTAAAAAATGACCTATAAATGATAAAACCTTCTCAAGGTACATACTCTCAATCTCTCAAGTGTTTTAGGTTTGTGTTTACACCCAAGCTAACTAGCACTAACAAGCTTTGACTAGCTTTTAATTTCTATGACTTTAAACACATGCACAAATGATCAAAATAGCTTTTATTAAGGTTGTAATGTGACCAAGGACAAGGTAGGATATGAGAAGTGATTTAAGCTTGTACAACTAAGAGGGAAGAGGAGCAATGAGGAATAAGTCAATAAGCATAAACATCATCCCTAAAACAATACAAGTCACCAAAAACTAATATAAAACAATACAAGACAAGTATGATCTACTTTGTCTCCTTTCCTCCAATTTTTTTTTCTTCATCACAACATAACAATTACCACTTGTACAAGCCAAACTATCAAAGTACCACTTGCAAAGCCTTTGAGTATCACCTTTAAAACTCATTCCCAAAACAATTTCAAAGCTCCTTTAACCTCTACGGTTAGGAACATCATGATTTTCCACTTTAGGCTTGTGATGAGCTATAATATTAAAGAAAGAATTAGATAGGCTCCAAAGGGGGTAAGTAAGGGATTTAATACAAGGTAAGTGTATTTGTCTAGTGCCTATAAAGAAAGAATTCCTAAATCATATCACTAATGCATGTGAGATAAGAGGCATAAAAGAGAATCAAGACAAAATCTAAAGTAACTAGCAACACATGTGCAAATCACACAAGAAGAGAATGGCAAGATGCAAGTCATCAACATACAAGGCTCAAGATCTTACAAGGATAAATGCTTTATCACCAATGATTCAAACTTTAATTTCCAAGTCAGTCATTATACTAAACATGCAAAAGTGATTCCATATCAAGTTGTGAAACCTCTCAACCAAGGATGATGCAACTATTCACAATTTATACAACCTAGAAATCTACTAAAAAAATGCTCAAAACTGCAAAATATTTTTTTCTTTTTTCTTTTTGGTAAATACTAATTTGATAAGAATAGAAATTTTGAAAAACAACAGAAAATAACAGAAACAACAAAAATAGCAAAAACAACAAATTCAAAAAATAGTAAAATAGAAAAATAAAAAAAACAGCAAAACAATAACAATAAAAATAGCAAAAAAATAGAAAAAGAACAGTATAAAATAGAAAATAGAAAACAACAACAAAATTATTTCAATAATAGAAAAATAGAACCCACAAAAATAGTAAAAAAAAGTAAAAAAACAGCAACATAGCAATAGAAAAATAGGAATACAGTAACAGTAAAACACACTCCACATTTAAAATGAACATTGTCTTTAATGTAAGCATATAGAAACACAACACAAAGAGAACACATGATGCAATATATGTGCAAAATTTTGCATCTAATATCCTTGCTCACTCTTATTTGTAGTTACTTGGGGGAGCCTCCTCCTCATCTATGTTAACAATTCCAATGCCACATCTTCTGGTGGCTTCTTTAATAGGAACCTCAAAGTTGAATGCTTGACAAGGTGCTCATAGAAATTCCCAACTTCTCCAAGTCTTGCAACAACCTCTCCTTTTGCTCAATTTGGATTTTGTTGGCTATGATTACTAGGGTTTGTAATGGATGCGTAATGGATGCACAATGGATGACAATAGAGGTTGAACTGCTACAAACTTCACAACTCCTTCATCATTTGTACCAACAATATTTACAACTCATGCATGTACATTAATAGAACTACTAATTTCTACACAAATATGGCACTCAGTTAATCCAGTATAGGTACAATCATAATCAGTAAAATCATCAAAATCAAGGAATTCAGAATGCAGATTTACTGTTTGTTGTTGTGGTAGCTCCTTGCCACTCGTCAAGATTATGACACTCATATTTGCTTATGGACTAAGAATGGTTTGAAAGGGAATCTGCTAAAAACCTTTGGGCTATAGTTGATCCATAGTGGTAGCTAATTGTTCAATCTGTGCTTGCAATTCTTGATTTGTAGCAAACACATTCTCTTGGAATTGAATGTTATTTGTGGTTATCTGCTTAACCAAATCCTCCAAGGAACTCTGCTATACAGGCTACATAGGTTGTTGTTGTTGTCTAAATGGAAGTGGTGGCTAGTATCTCTGAGGTACATGTTGCATAGGGTGCGAACCATATCTCCAGTTTGAGTACTAATCATGGGCTACCTATACTACTGACCACCCATCATTGCATCAACTTCTACACTATTAAATTTAGTTTCTTGCAAAGTGGTGCTTGCATCAGTTGTATGTTCTATAAAAGCACAAATTTCACACACTCAATAATGGACTAATGTGGTGTTGTCCGATGGCTAATTGTCTAACAAGAGAGGTCAGTTTAGTTATCTTATTTTCCAATCTTTGATTGCCAATAACAACTACCTCATTCACTACTCTGGATGTAGTAGACTCCCTAACACCAAATTGTTCAGTGTTACATGCAAGACCATGAAACTTAGGCAACAAATGGATTAGTCCATATTTAAGCTCATATGATTTGGCATGTTCCAATTTAAGATATCAAATACACCAAGGTTGGTACAAAATATCAAGTGGGGCCAACTCCTTCAAGGTCCTATCATTGTTAGCCATATATCCAGAATAAATTAGGATATGAAAATACCAACATCAAAATCAGAGTTAGCAATATTAGAATCACAATTAGCCTATTAACAATATCATATGCAAAAGCAATATTATTAAGACTAGTATTAGTTACTTCACTACTCCTAAGACTTTTTATTAACCTATAGAATATCCTATCTCTTTCTGGGTCATAAGCATGCAATTTACCAAGATTATTCCTAGTCATATACGACAAAAATGGATTGACAAAAATTAGTAGAAATAGCATAAAATAATGAAATGATAGAAATGCCCTTACTATAGTAAACACTTATCAAGAAGAGTATAGGAGGGGTAAAATGATACCAAAATTTTTTTAAAACAAATTCTAACACCACAATGCCAATATACGATGTATTTATGATTTTCTAGAATTTTTTGGCAATTTTAAAAATCATGAAAATAAAAAAATTGAAAAAGTGGTATGAACTATCGAATTTGGCAAAAACATGTCCCCCATCATGTTCGTCCCTCTTAAGAGGGTTTGATCTATGAATTTTTTCCTATCATGTGGCCAAGTTTCAGCCAATTCTGAGATACTTAATTTTTCTACCTCTAGGATTTCTACTAGTACACTACCCTTAACAGTGTTACAACACAATAAAAGTGAAAATTACTCATACAAACAATCTATACACCAAACGAATCAAACTATAACAAAATTAGGACATATTAAGACACAATAGCTTATATCCTCAACAACGACACCAATTTGATAACGTTGTCGACACACTATCAAAATCACTAGATTTTCCTTGATTTTTATAGTATAGGGACTAACCTAGGTCGAATCGCCCAAGGACACACTCTTGCTATGCCAAACCTTCTTGATCAAAAACCAAAATGAATGTTAAAAAAGGGATTTTGACTGAAACAAAATTATGGAGAACAAGTAATTATACAAAATAGAATTGATACAAAACAAAACTAATCTCAATAGAATGGTGTAACATCAATCCAAAGATTCCATCATGCAATCTATTATCATGATTTTCTTTAGGGTGAAATTTCATATCAACCTAAGTTTCATTAGATAATCATCTAACATTCGTCCATCAAATTAAGATCACAATCGTAGTCCTTAGTTAGCATGGATTCAAGCACAAAATTGGTTGACTTTAAGTGATCAATCGATTACCTAACCTTGATTAAATTAGGATTAATCAATCCTCTAACCTAATACAATCCAAAATTTCAAACAAAGTCATGATCATGAAAACGGGTCAAGAATTAAAAAAAAAAGCAAACATAATAAAGATTGCATAAGGAAAGATTAAAGTACTCAAACTGAGTTACAATCCTAAAACCTTGAATTGACAAAGAAGCTTTGGCCTTCCATGACCATCGTCATAGAAAACTCGGTAGAATATAGAGAAAACACAATAGAATACAATTGGGAAGAAAGGAAAACTTCTTCCAAATCCGAGGGATGATGAGTCACATTTTATACATCTTGTAAGGACCTAAGAAGGGTGTTTCTGAGGCCAATTTGTACTTAAAGATCGAGTCTTAGTTGAGATTCATATTATTGACCTAGAAATGTAGAAATCATAAATTTGTGTTAATTTGAAGGACTTAGCTAATAAAAAGTCTCGTCCCCTTCTTCTACAGGATAAGCCGAATTGATCTCGGCCCAAAAAAGTCGTCTCGGCCAACCGACTCCTTCTCGGTCGACCGACTCAATGGTCCAGCAGCCTTTGAGGAAACAGCCCAGCAGCCCAATAAGGAGTGGCCCAATTGTGTCATCCACGTGAGTGATCCAACGCAGAGGCCATCTTAGCTCCAGCTCAGCTGCCATGTCACTCTTGGAGAATTTGCCACATCACTCTAAGGAATCTTCGCAAGGGTAGATAACCAATTCAACTTATAATTCTATTAGGAGTCGTTAGGAGTAGCAAGTCACAACACGTATATATATAAGAGGAGTTGTGCACTTTTTCGGGGTCTAGAATTCATATTGTCCACTTCCATTGTTTTCATTTTCTCGCTCTCGTTTTCTACACTTACGGTGGTGCACAGTGCTCTCAATGGTGCTTCTCTCGATTGAGGAAGTGCAAATCAGAAATTGAGAAGTCGAAGATCGTCAAAGGTGACCGCTTAGATTACCAACGCACATTGGTAGATCCAATGCTCAACATTCTGGTTAATGAAGGTGAACCATCACCGTTCTTCCATGACGATTGTTGTAGAAAGCGGAGTCACCGAATTCAGATTCTATGTTTGTATTTCAATCTTAATAATGAGTGTTTTCTAATTTTGTGCTTTGTTTGCATTCTCACACTTTAATTCATTACCTGCATTGCGATTGCACAAAGTGATGTGAATCATGTTAAACTAAGCCAATTAGAATTGGTTGAACTAATTTAGTAGGTAATCAACTAGAGAACCTAATTGAGAACCTAAAATCAACTCTGGACTTAATTCTTGTCAACTAATGAGGTAGCAATAGTGTAAATCCTTGGTATGGTAGTGGACGAAGATTTGACGATCGTCATAAGAGAACCTAAGGTTGATATGGACCGTGGACTGGACTGATTGAACTAGAACGGACTTGATTGTTGAGATTGAACATGAACATAGTAATAGCAGTAGAATAACTTAGTTTAATTGCATTTACATTCTTAGTTTACCTTCAGTCTTTCATTACTTGCATTCAAACCCCCTATATCCTGCTTTTCCGTCCGAGACAGAGTCAGTCCAATTGTGTTGCGTCTGTTTACGCTTAGCCGAGACCGAGTCAGATAAGTCTCTACCAAGATCATATTGGCCCAGTCTCTACCGAGAGCAACTCGGCACTCTACACTTGATAGTTCCAATTTTATTTCAATTTCACACAAAATCATAATTGAGCACATTGTGTCTTTGAGAAAATTTGAACTAGGGTTGACTATGCTATAGTTAGCTTTAGTTTATTTGATGCGCATTGAGATGACTAAAAATACGCTTATCAAATTGGCATCATTGTTGGGGACACAAGTTCTTTTGTGTCTTTGTGTGCCAAACCTGAGTTAAGCTGAATTTTGAGTCTGTAGATTGTTGTGTCAGTCGAGTCATAGAGTCTGAAGTGAGTCTGTGTCTGTTTGGATCTTGAATAATATAGCATGCTAAGTTGGTATTAATTCTTGTGCCTTTACTTTTCTTTTTGCAATTGATATTCGTTTCTGATAACTGGTTTTGTTTCTATTTTTGCTTTGCATAATTGACTATAACCTTTCTGCATAATTTTTTACAATGCATGACTAGGAGTAGCACTGACCCTTTGTATGATTTAGATCCTGAGATAGAACTAACTTTGCGTAGGTTAAGAAAAGCTAGAAATATAGTAGTGAGTAATAATAGTAACTCTACTTTTGTTTCTAGTTCTAACAATAACAATTCTGCTACTAACAGTTCTGATTTTGTTGAATATAGTAGCACTAACATTTTTGTAGAGCCGGGAAAAATGGAGAATAATGATAGAACATTGAAGGAGCTGGCTACACCAGACGTGGTGTATCAACCTTGGTGCATCCAGTATCCACAACTGGAACCAGCTCAATCATATGAATTGAAGTCTGGTCTTATACACTTGTTGCCCAAATTTCACAGTCTTGCAAGAGAAGACCCCCACAAACATCTGAAAGAATTCCATGTGGTTTGTTCCACAATGAGGCCGCAGGGGATACCAGAAAACTACATCAAAATGAAGGCATTCCCATTCTCCTTGGATGGAGCAGCGAAGGACTGGCTGTATCTTTAGCCTGTTCTTTTCAACACCTGGGGAGATATGAAGCGCATGTTCTTGGAGAAGTTCTTTCCGGCATCCAGAACCGCAACCATCAGGAAGGAAATCTGTGGGACAAGGCAACAATCAGGAGAAACTCTACACGAGTACTGGGAAAGATTCAACAAATTGTGTGCAACTTGTCCACATCATCAGATCAATGAACAATTGCTGATCTAGAATTTTTATGAAGGTCTGTCAATGATGGACAGAAGCATGATTGATGCTGCTAGTAGAGGAGCATTGATGGATAAAACGCTAGCAGTAACAAGGTATCTGATCTCTAATATGGCAATTAATACACAACAATTTGGGATCAGATGACCAAGCCAATCTCGGATGGTGAATGAAATTGATACAGCTTCTAAGATGAGGCTGGAAAACCAATTGTTCGAATTGACATCTCTGGTGAGGCAACTTGCTGTTGGACAACACCAACCAAACATGGTAGCGAAAGTCTGTGGCATATGTACTTCCGTGGAGCACCTCACTGACTTGTGCCCCACGTTATAAGAAACCGAGTCGAACCAACTAGAGAATGTTGGAGCCATAAGTGGATATCAGTATGGGAAGCAACCATATCAGAATTGACCACTTGATAATCAACAGTATGGAAGACAACCATTTTGGCTAGGATTGAATCAAAGGCCTTATGCAATGCAAAGATTTGGACCTATACTAAATGTACCTCAAGGATCAGGAGGTTACCAACAACTGAGTCCGCAATATCAAGCACCACCTTTCCAATAGCAGAAACAGCAGAGAATGCCACCTTAAGGCAATTCTCCATCTCTGGAGGACCTGATGAAGCAACTCGCAGCCAGCAATTTAGAGTTTCAGCAATATGTAAGCTCCAATAACATGCAGTTCCAGCAAAATATGAACGCCACCATCCAAGACCTCAAGATGCAGATAGGATAGTTAGCCAACATTGTGAACCATTTACAGTCGGCCGGATTCAGCAACCTTCCCTCACAAACAATTCTGAATCTGAGAGGGAACGCGAGTGCAGTTATGTTGAGAAGCAGAAAAAAAACTATATCAACCAGCACCGTAGTTGCCGAGATCAACCAAAGCCGACTCCAAACCGGATGCCAACTCTCAGGTGTAGCAATAAGACAAAATTGTCCCATTGCCATTTCCAACTCGGACCATCTCGGCAAGGAAATCATAGTCTGACGAAGAACTGCTAAAGATTTTCCATAAGGTGGAAATCAACATTCCACTCCTTGATGCCATTAAGCAGATTCCCAAGTATGCAAAATTCCTTAAGGAATTATGTGTGCATAAGAGGAAGAAGATGACAAAGAGTGTAGAAGTTGGAGGAATAGTATCGGCATTAACCAGGAATGAAGACTTCACTGTAGGAGCGCAAGCACTGCCGAAGAAATGCCGAGATCCCGGAATCTTTTCCGTCCCATGCACCATTGGCGAATATACCTCTACCAATGCCATGGTGGACTTAGGAGCTTCAATCAATGTCATGCCGAGGTCAATCTACAAAGCCTTGAATTTTGGTGACTTGGAACCTACAGGGATGACAATACAGCTAGCAAACAGCAGTATTGTTCAACCCTTAGGCGTCCTAGAAGATGTTCTCGTCCAAGTGAACGAGCTGATTTTCCCAGTTGATTTCTACGTGCTGGATATGGAGGACAAAACATCCAGACAAGGATCAACCTTAATTCTAGGGAGATCATTCTTGATGATAGCCAGAACAAAGATTGACGTGCATGCCAAGACACTCTCAATGGAATTTAGTGACACCTTAGTGCAATTCAATATTTTCGAAGCCATGAAGCACCCCACCGAAGACCATTCCCTCTTTGGCATTAATCTGATTGATGAACTAGTTGAGGAATACTTCTAACTAGACAACCATAGTGAAGATATCGACAATTTTGCTGAGAAAACTGATTCAATTGGTTGCCTAGGGTCCATCTTACAAGAAGAGGCCAACTATGCTGAATCAAGGGAAGTACATAATCTTTCCGACTCCGTGGATAATAACAATGACAGTGCTGACTTAGATCTTGAAGCTAAATTGCTCGAAGTATTAGACCAAGTGTACAAGCATGAGAACCCGGAGTGCTCTATTGAAGGAGAAGTTCAAGTTATCGAAACCAAGAAGTTATTATCAGCATAACTGGAAACCATATTCATTGCCGAATATGAGTCGGCCAAAGGAAGCCAAGATCGAGAGAGGACCGAAGTCATCTCGGCCAAAATGACAACGATCAAGGCCAACCTACATGTACAAATGCATGTTGAGACCATCTCGGCTAAAGAAGACCAGAAGGAAGTCGAAGCCGAGTCTATCTCGGACGTTCAAGGCGAGGACTGTATTCCATCCGACTCCGATTTCAGAATTAAACAAAGAGCCGAGTTTGACTTCCATCTGACAAGAACTAAGTCCAGAAGAAGGAGTCGGCCACTGATGAGTCATAAAATGTACATCTTAAGTGGACCTAAGAGGAGTGCCATTGAGCGACCCACGAACTTAAAAAAGGACTATTAACTGAGATCCAAACTAATAGCCTAAAACTAGAGTAAAACATAATCCGTGTTTATTCAAGGCTTTTAGCTAGCTATCTCTTTATTGTAGGTCCAACCAAGCCCAGCCGCCATTGGCAGCCTAAGCCGAGAGCCCTTCAGCCAAATTGAAGACTCGGCCCATTCAGCCAAAAGCATAATCAGGAAGCTTGGCCAAGGTTGCGCTCCACATCAGCAACACAAGAGCCAACTCAAGCGCCACATCATCTCCTGAGTAGCGTGCTATGCAAGACACAACAAGGGTAGAACAGGGATTTTACTTGTAATTCTGTTAGGTTAGTTAGTCTAGTCCCTGTATAAATAAGCAAAACACTGAACGATTAAGGGTCTTTGGCATTCAAACGTTTTCGCGCCCATTCATTTCCAATTACTCTCGCTTATCCTCGCTTACACTCACGGTGGTGCACAGTGCTGTTAATGGCGTCTCTCTCGATTGAGGAGATGCAGGCTAGGAACTGAGCAGCTGAAGGTCACTGGAGGGAACCGATTGGAGCACCAACGTACTCCGGAGGACCTGAGCCTCAGCTTCTTAGTTAGAGAAGGTGAATCATCACCGTCATCCATAGCGATTGTCGTGGAATACGGAGTCATCGAATCCAGGCCCTGTGTTTGTATTTCATTTCCAAGATTATGAGTATTTCTGCATTATGAATTTCAATTGCATTCCTGAACTCTTAATCCAATTACTGAGTTGCGATTGCACAAAGTAACGTGAACAACGTTAAACTAAGCCGATGGGAACTGGTTTAACTAATTCAGTAGATAATCACTTAACGATTGTTGAATGAGGATCTAACATCAGCTTGAACGTAATCCCTGCCAACTGATGAGGTAGCGATTGTGTAAATCCTCGGTATGACAAGGGATAGATTTTTGGCGATCGCCATACGAACACTGGAGGCTAATAAGGACTGTG